>CM057167.1:13479697-13706201 GCA_029962745.1 Echinometra lucunter
TGTGACTGCATCTTCCTTCTTTCCTTCTAGTCTCGTCATCTGCGGGGGTACTGGTGGGTACTGTTTGTGGCTTTCTCAGTACCAGGTATTGATGGAGGAGGTGTTGAACAAGTGAGTTTGCAGGTGTACGGGCTTCCCTGCCATGCATGACGCAGTCTGGAGTCAATCCTGTTGTGGCATGGATGCTTGTGTTATATGTCAACTTGACTTGATTTGATATGAGGTCCCATTCTACTTTGCAAGTTGATCTCTTATGTGCGATTACAACATTCCATTATGCCAGCTCCCGGGAGATGATACGGTGTCGATTTCGACTTTTTGATGCCCAATTTGCTGCATAGTTCTTGCACTAATCTCGATTCGAACTGTCGTCCCTGGTCTGTGTGCATTGTCTCTGGAATACTTTGTTCTTCACATATCTTCGAACAAGAATTTGGAGCAGTGTGATCTTTCATCGGGTAGATATTGACATATTTGCTGAAATGATCCGTCACGACAGAATGTAGCGGAAACCTCGTCTTGTGATTGGGAGCTCAGCAATGTCAGCGAAGACTATTCTCCAAAAGGCGTGTAGGTGGTGATTGGTGTTAAGGGTGCTAGGAGCTTGGGCTGTTGGTAACTGGAAGACTCACAAGCTGTGCATGTTGTTGCAGAATTCGGTGATTTCCTTGTTCATGTAGGGCCAATAGCACATTGACTCAAGCTCTCTGTATTGTGCGAAGTGCTCCGAAGTGTCCGGATGATGCGTCACCATGTAAATCTTGAATCCCTTGGGATAAGTGAGTTTGGGACCACAAGTTGCTGTGAGGGGTTACCAAGCTTGTCTTTCTTCTTCCTGTAGGTGTATTACCATCTGGAGGATGAATTTGTGATACTGCCACAAGCGACGTCTAAGCCGGGGATTGTGTCTGCGGATCTGTCGAATGGTTGGTCGCCCACCCTTGTTCATGTATTCAATAATCGTCCTGACTTATCTTGATCTAGTTGCTGTTCATGCTGTAAATCTACATCACTGTCGTGGATCCCAACCATGGTAAGGCTGTTCGCTTTCAGTGTGGACTGTCTTGTGAATCGTAGCAAGGAGGTGTGTCTGTCGATGGTCGTGATTTAGATGAGCGAGTTTCGACTGCATTACACACTGGATTGGTTACTGTGTGTTGGGTAGCTGTTCCGACCGTTTTGGAGTGACTTGGCTCTCGACTGGGCGTCTAGATAATGAATCTGCATTGCTATGTGACTGTCCTTTCTTGTGAGTAGGCTGAAAGTGTAGGAGTTGAGTTCCACATCCACCGAGGTCTCTTTTCCAGATGCGTTCGTCTTGAATTGGGAACTTTTTGAGAGCCCAGAAGAGGTTGTGATCTGTCAGGATGTTGAAGTGTTGGTTGTCTCAGGTAATGACCGAAAGTGGCGGACGGCTGTAACAGTGGCCCAGAGCTCTCGATCACGATCTCGATCTCGATCTTAGGTTGACACTTTTTCTGAGTAGTGCTAAGAGTTTGGCTGAGAAGTAGGAGATGACACGTTCCTTGCGTCTTGACTCTGTGAAAGGACCAGCACCTGTTGATTGAAGGGATGCATCTGATGACAGGATGAACTCCTTATCAAAGTCTGGATAGGCGAGTAGAGGTGGATTGGTTTAAAGCTTCTTTCAGGTTGTTGAAAGGCCATTCTCACACTCTGCTGTCCACATGAACTGTCGACCTTTGTGTGTAAGAGTGTCAAAGGAGTTGCAATCTTGGCGAAGCTGGGTATGAAACGTCGGTAGAAAGGCGCCAAGCCAAGGAAGGATCGAACATCTGTGGGTTGTGTTCTTGGCTGGGGCCAGGACTTGACTTTTTTCGACGTGCTTGGTCAGGTTTAACTCCTTTGGTGTTGATTATGTGGCCAAGGTATGTGACTTCTTTCCTGAAAAATCCACATTGGATGGTTTGAGTTTAAGTCCAGCGTCTCTGAATCGTTGAATACTTCTTGGAGATTCTTGAGATAATTATCGAAATCCTTGCCATGACTATGCAATCATCCAAGATACCAGGCATCTGAGACCAGTGTAAGCCATGGAGAACCACTTCCATGCGTCGTTGGAATGTCATGGGAACGTTGACAAGTCCGAATGGCATGACAGTGTGAATTGGTTAAAAGTCCTGTGCCAGTGGTTAAAAGCAGTCTTCTCTTTGTCTTGTGGGTTGAGGGGTTGAGCTTGACTGCCAAAAGCCGCTGGATAAGTCCATGACGCTGAAATATGCTGACGAGGAAAGGGAAAGTCAATGAATCTCCTTGCGTGGAATAGGGTGAGAATCTCGAACAGTCACTGCGTTGAGTTTTCTATAATCCACGCACAATCGGAATGTGATGTCTTTCTTTTTCATCATGACAATCGGGCTTGCCCAGGGGCTGTAGCTCCCTTCAACGATGCCTCTCTGTAGGAGGTCGTCTACTTGCTTCTGAATCTCTACCCTCATTGCCGGATGAAGTTCGGTAAGCCCTCTGTCGAATTGGAGCATCTGAGGATGTGTCGATGTGGTGATAGATAATGTCAGTCTGGCCAATATCTTGGGATGTTGTGCTGGTTTTCTGTTTGGTGAACTCCCATGCTTTTCTTAGTCTCTCGGATAGGTTTGTTGTGTACTGCAGGAGTGTGTTGCCAGATGAGGGTGGAGGAGTTGAACAGAGATCTTGCACCGATAACAGGAATGTAATCGTGTAATGCTGGTTCAAAGTAACCATCATAGTCTCTTGGTATAATGTCAAACTGTGGCGATGTCAGTCTTCCCTGGACGTGAGTTTCACACCTGGGTGGAATCTGAGCTTGTCCAACAAGAGCAACTTTACACTTCAGCGGGGCTTGGTTCTGCTGACGGTCGACGAAGGGAATAGTAGTACCAGGCATGTCGAATGATGTTGGCGTCGTTATTTATTTATTGATGGTGCAACTGTCCCAATGTTGTCTACCAGCTCACCAGTGATGGAGGATGCCATGAATGTTAACTTTTCCAATGGGCTCCTTGTGATGCTGGAATGGATGACAGAAATTCAGCACTTAAAAGAGATATGAATGATCCACTATCCACGAGTGCCAATACATAGACGTTGTCGACGATGATAGGGATGTAGGGTGATTTCGAGGATGAAATAGAGGCTATTTGTATTTGGGCCTTGGTGTGTAGTTGATGAACGACCCTCTTCCTCAACTACTAGTAGTTTTCCGGCTGCTGACTTTCAAAGTGAACTGACGATAGGGAGCTTGTCTGCGATAGTCAGCTTGATTAGCCGTGGACTGATGAAGCTGGGTTTGTCTGCTTGACGGTTCATATGGCCTTATAGAGGGCGACATCCTGGATTGGTATGAATAGTTCTGATAAGGGTTTGGAGATCTGTGTCTTGCATACTGATCTGGAGATTCACGCCGCCGGTAGTCCCGGGTTGGAGATGGAGAAACACGACATGCCATGTTTTTCCATCCTGGCCACGGCCTGATGGGCTACTACCACGCTGCGGAGATCTACTAAGCCTGGTAGCTGTCTCAAGCTTCGAGGACATCTCATCTAATCTCCTTTCTATCAGTCTTGGCAGGAGCAGTTGTAAGACTGATGCCTCTTGGACAGGCGTCTTGTCCTTGCCTCGATCTAGTGCTCCTACTACACACAATCTTGCGCTTGGTGTGCTCTCTCTACCCTTATACTACCTTCAATGCCTCGTCAAAGTTTGTACTTCCAAGTTCATGGATCTTTACTTGGAGAGGTTTCTCTAAGCCTGCAACAAATCGTCTGATTTTCACCACCTTTAGCGTCACTGTCATAAGATGGGAAAGCTTCCTCTACTAATGAAGTAATGGACGATGCGAACACTTCCAAAGGTTTCACCTGGCTGACGAGTTCAAGCAGTAGTACAAGATCTGAAAGTTTCTATGAACTGTGTCTTCCAAAAACATGAGAGAGTATTTTCTTTCACTTTATTGAAATCCTTTCGGTCCGATTCAGCCATACTCTCCCAAATAGTGAAGGCCAATCCTGCGAGTCTTGCAGGAAGAAGGGTGTGTAAGCTAGCAGCGGTGTGTCGGGAAAAACTGTTGCTGCAACTTCGAATCTGCGTATCCATTAATGGAAGTCTTTGCCATCCTCTCCTATAAAGAGTTCCGGCAACTCCATACGATAAGAAGATGTCATAATGGTGATGTGAAGGAGGGAGGAAGGCCTGTGTTACTCTGAGGACAGCTCCAAAAATTGTGAACTTTGTAGCTGGAATATCTATATTGAGCGGCCATAATGGAAGGAGGGTGTATTCTGCAACTGGGTAAATTGCAATGCTTAAAACTAGATTTAGAATATGCAGGTTTACACTGTAGAATACTGCAATGTATGGCAGCCAAAAACAGGTTAAAGATACAATCTGGCTTGATAAAAACATACAGTTCTGTATATGAAGAAGAGTGAAAATATCTTACTGATGGAGACTCACCAAAAATACAGGTTCTGTATGAAGATGGTTGTAAAATCTCACTCACTGATGAAGGATGAATGTCGAAATTCACACAAAATTACTGACGTCGGAAGGAATCAAGGCTCTAAAACTCAAGATGAATCCTCAGTAATCAATGAAGGAGGGTGAAGTCACACAAACACTACTGCCTCAGGAACAGACGGAGGGAGATCAGTGAGAAGGGTGATTTCATGCTCTCAAACATTCACATTCATTGTTAAAGATGGAGGGAGAATTTCACTTTAACTCACCAGATGTACAATACTGCAAAAATTTCTACATGAAGTAAGGATGCAATTACAGTTGAGTGCAGAAAAAAACACTGCTGTCACCGGTTGTAGGACTCTCAAAAAACACATCCAACATGTTTTATGATTTGAGCTGCACTGATCTGTATTTTAGTATATTTTCAAATATGGCTGCCAAGATGGCTGACAAGCAATGCATAAACAAAATATCCAATCACAAGATAGTAAGTACATAGAAATAACCAATTGGGTGAAAGAATAAGAGTCATGTGTCTAGTGAGTCTGGTTGAGTAGTCATGAAAGGGGGGGGGGGAGAGTGGTGTCATAGCAGGCAAGGTTGAATGAGTATGAATGAATAGGGGCAGAACAATAGAAGTCAAGAGCTGATACAAAAGGGCAGGAGTGTATGTCAGAAGTGACTTGAAGCAGAACCGAGTGGAAAGCTAAATGAGCATTAAACAAATAGTTATAAATCAGTAAATTATAAACCTTACAGTAGTATTTGGCAAATCTGAAAGAAACAACAGATCAACTCTTTACAGGGCCCTAGGCAGCCCTTCTTTGCCTGAAGGCTGCCCGTCAGCACTTTTAGACGTGTTCAGAAGTTCTTAGAAACAACTGATCACAAGTTTTATGCATGCCTGTTGCGTGTTGACGTCACTTGCCGGGCTCGGCAAATGAATCGTTTTGTTATAACCTCAGTTCAGCGTCGTTTCTTTATTTTATTCATTTATTCAGTCTTGATTTAGGCCTACCCAGGGTGCCTTCATCAGAGGTTTAAATACTGTTCTGCATAACAGCTCTGCAAATCAACAGATAAAACATTGCAAAACATGATACAAAACAAATATCACAAATAAAAAAGAAATTAACAAACATAAAATCAATCTTGATCACAAACGAATAATGAAGACAAAAATAACCAAACTGACATCAGCAAGTCCTTATTAAGAGAAAAATCTTACATCAACAAAATTGAAATCTTAACTATAGTAACAAGGAAAATTTAAGAATATTTGCGCGGGCTCACGGAATAATAAATTTGTAAATGAATTCTAAGTATTTCATAAATAAAACATTAAAGGGGAAGTCCACACCAAGTTGAAGTTCAGTTCAATAAAGAAGTGAAAAAACTCCAAACAAAACAGTGTAAACTTTAGATGAAAATCACAAGGAATTTATGAATTTTCAAAGTTTCACAATTTTTTTTCGCAAAACATTTTTGAACAGTCGATATGAATATTCAACGAATGAGTTGATGTTGTCGTGCCCTCACTATTCTCCAAATGTCTATACGATCTATATAATCTCTCTTGATCTAGCATTTATATTCCTTTTTTCAAGTACTAAAAATATCATTACATATTTTGTACATATTATGTATTATAGGTTTTCCCGGTCAGTTTCATGATTTTGTCATTCAAGTTCATATTCCGAGCATTGAATTTCCCGCATTTCACGCTCGCAGCTCTGAAGCGGCTTTCAAATTCAAATTAGGTATTCAGATTCACTATCCGAGCAATCAATTGTTCATTTGGGTCATTCAGATTCAAAGTAGGAGCATGCTTTTTGATAAATGGGCAATCAAATTCATTTCAAGCCGGCGACCGAATCTCCTTGGTCATGCATACTCGTGAAAAGGCAACCAAGTTCCAAATAAAAGCATTCAATTTAAAAGAATCATTGCATTTTAGTTAGCTTGAGGTCAATGTGAGTGGGGTTTTTTTTCACTAAGTTTTGAATTAATTGGGCTTCTTTGTTAAGACATTTGCCATAATGTTATCATGCTTAAGTCCAGTATTTTAGGTTTATGCCATAAATGCTTCCACTGAAACTGGTAACATGGAAATTATAAACATTTCATATTGCTGTTTATTTAGGCTTCCAAATGAGAGATTTTTGAGATCATATTGTTCGTCAGCTGGTTTTTTAGTTGACGCTAAGTGGTTAGTGTTGTGGTGTTGTCTTTTTATGGGTGGCATCATCAAGGAGTGTATATTAGAAATTATGTCGTTATGTTGTTAAAGTATTGAAGTATACATGAACATATAAGGACATGATATCATTATAAATATACAAAGACAGGAAGAAAAATCCAATGAGAGTCATATTCATGATAGTGTTGAGTTTCAAATTTTCGACCTTTAATTAGATCATCTTCATAAACGGAGGTAAAACTGAACATTTTGATGCCTTATCAAATTCTATCAGTTTATACATAAATAGTTTTTGTTCAGTTTTACCTCAGTTCTTGAAGATGATCTAAATACAGGTCGAAAATTTGAAACTCAACACTATTACTCTCATTGAAGTTTTCTTCCTATCTTTGTAGATTCACATCATTCATGGTAAATGTGGATATCATTGTAAGTGGATACAAATTCAGAACAATACAGATCCTTAAAAAAAAAAAGAATAAGCATACTGTATAAAAGCCTACGATTTTTTTTTTTCGTGTTTCTGTGTGCTGGGGGTGAGGGATGTGCGGGTAGATTGTGTAAATTCTAAAAAGGGATTGGTCAAAAATAACCAATGTGTTGGTGAATACGTGTCTGACCAAAACATTAGTCAAAATCAACCAACATTTTGGGACATTAATTTTAAACAAATAACTGGGTAATCATGACCATCATAATATTGACCAATCTTCACCAAAATTTTGGTCGGATAATATGCACCAACACAATAGTTATTTTGACTAATCCTTTTTCAGAGTGTTCTCGTTTATCAGAAATAAGCAACGCTTGTCCCCTTCTTCCCCTCATAACCCCCTTTTTATCTTCTCCACTAAATTGAGTGCACGAAGTAGGAAATACAATGCTCGCATTTGGAAATTGAACGCACATGCGTGATTTTGATTTTACGGAAAACAAATAAGAGCGCCCATAAATGAAATTGATCGATCGGATTCTGAATTTGAAAGCCCGAATGTCTTCGCGGGCGTGCGTTGCTTGAAATTGAATGCACGTTCATGAATTGGAATGGAAAAAGTATGAAATTGACCGGGAAAACCTATATCATTATTATCATTATTATCAATTATCATTATTATTGTTATTATCATTATTATTATTATTATTATCATCGTTACTAGTAATAGTAGTAGTATTCGTAGTAGAAGTAGTAGTATCACTACTACTACATTGTTATTAGTTATATCATCATCATCATCTTTATCATAATCATCGTTATCCCGCATCTTGCAACTTATCAACTGAAACAAAAAAAAACAACAACAACAAAACTTAACATCATTAGGGAGAGGAACCACCAAAACTATAAGTGCTATAATTCTCAGTATTTATGTTAATCATTTTTGTTTTTGCTTTCGTTTCGTTTCATGTAGGGAGCAACCTAATACACCAAACGCACCGCCAAAACCCATGGTTACCGGCATGCATTCACTATTCTGAGAAACCAAAGTCCCAACAAGTCCTAGAGCTGGCTCAGAGAGAAGGATATACCACTACCACGTTTGATCTGGATATTAAGTGGGACCTCACCGATCTATTTGATGAAAAGTCTGAGCAAGGAGACCGAATATTGGATTTCCTGACGATGACGGCGTATTTTCGAAACACAGCGCCTGCTGAGAAGCTGGACGAATTGATGTCGTTTTGGCGTTCTTCTTGTTCGGAGGATGAAGATGGCCGCATGCGCGTATTTGCAGGAGAAAAGATGATCCTGGTCTCTAAATAAGTTATGGTCTAGGTGATTAGCTTTTATAAAATGTTTCCAACATATCTTCCCAATTAGCTTTTCGAAATAGTTGCCGAGATTCCGATCCTTATAATATTTTTATGTGTTTTATGTTTTACATTCATTTAGTTTTAGTTTCAGTTTTTTAATTGTTTATATTTGTTGTTGTTGTTTTTTAAAATTTCTCCTGTGATTTCTGTTTCTCTGTTTAAAATCTGTATTTGTCATTTTGTTCATAATATGTAATTATTTTTGTCGTTATTCTTTGTTTATGTATTTCTTTTGTATACGGACTTTTAAAACTTTATGGGGGGAAAGTGTTCAAAGAAACGGAATAAAAATCTCAGTTTGGGTCAAAAATTTGCTTTTCCTTGAAACATGACTAGAATCTTCATATTCCTTTTAATCGTTAGAAAGGGAAAAATAGAATTTGTTCGATAGGTGAGTAAAGGTTATATGGATTATCTTAGAAAATATCTTCTCTTTTCGAATTGATTGATTGGTGATGCAAAGGTGAGAAATAGTACTTTTGCATCATTAGTTTTCGTTTGTTCTGTTGTTGTTGTTTTTATGACGACCTTGTTTTTATGCATAGCCTTCGATGTTTAGACGATTAAGATCTGTTTCAGTGAAGATTCGTCGGATTCCCGTCAAAGAGGGCGCTGTTGAAGACCTTCGGATCTCTCGGCTCTCTGGCGACATAGAGCAAGCGAATGAGAGCCTGGTCCGTTAAGAGCGACTTTTTGTCCGTCCGTGACATCACTTTATGGATTCCAGTTGAAATAAACAACATGGGCGCCAAATTTTACCGAATTTCAGCTTTTCATTCCATGATACCCTTCACAATGTACAAAAAACTCCTTTTTTTCTATAGACCAATTCCACAACGCGAGAGGGTAGCAGCCTGGTCGCCATACTGCGGTGTGTTACCCAACTTTTACAGTGCATCAGTCAGTCAATAATATCAACCAACCATTCCGTCAGTCACTCATCTATCAATCAATCAATCAATAAGTCAATCGATCGATCAATCAATCAGTCAATCAGGCGATCAAACGATCAATCAATCAATAAGTCATGACGTCAAGAGTATTGACTCGGTCAATTAAGTAATAATCATATCAAGTCATTCACTCATCAACGAAAATGTATCATAAACAAGCAATCATGAATGAGTCCAATAAACTGACTATTAGCATGATTAGGAAATTTAATCCGCCGTACCATTCTTCAAAATATGTCGCTCATGCACCATAGAATGTAATAAGTCAAATAAAGAATATGAGGTTGGTGTGGTGTCTTGAACTACCTTCATATTCGCTTACTCGCTCGGCATGCTCGGCCCCGCATACCTAGAACCGGTGTCTGAAATACGATTGTACCCAATTGGAGTGTTTCCTCTCACTTTTGAAAACAGTGGCGTAACGTGGGATGAACCACTGAGGGAACACTAGCATCGTGGGGGGGGGGGGGGGGGCACCAGGCTTATTCGATAGATAACTTGCAAATCATTTACTAGCGGTCCTTTCATGTGTTTTCAGGTTTTATTCCAACTCTTCCCTTGTCCCTGTTCCTCCTTTGCGTTTTTTTCTTTTTCTTTTTTTTTTCATTTGATAGGGGCACATGGCCCAGCCCCCTGTAGCTTTGCCACTCTTCCAGATTACCATGAACAGGAAGTGATCTGAAGGGAAGTCGAGTAGAACTTTCGATTTATAATTGGTCAATAATATAAAGAGATAAGCAGTGTTAAGCACAACATACTAGCACGGGTGAGTCGCGACACACTCTTTTTCCTTTAGCAGTGTTTTACGGTGTGTACTGGTTTTTGTTCGCTAATCGTCTTGTATTCCATAGCACTCCTAGTTTCTCTTTCACGCCATCTTCTACATTCATCCCGCAACACCTCGATTTCTCCTTTTTCATCCTCCTTTCCCCATAAAAATTTTATTCTCTATTATTTTTTCTACAAACGGGGTCTATATTTACATTTGCAAGCGTAGCTTTTGAGGTCTCTCCACTTGCAAACATTTTTCTCTTATTTACTCTTGTAAAATACACTTTATAGATAACGTTTTCATTTTACCATTGTCATAAAGTATCGAACTTAATTTATGTACTATGCCTGTACTATGTACTATGTATTTGTATGTTTGTTTAAAAGTGGAATAAACTGAACTGAACTGAACAATAAAATCGGCGGCCAATTAAACTGATTTAACTTTATCATGTTTATTGCCTTTCAATCTCCACTTCAAATTAAATTTACAAAGTAACTATGAAAAGTGTAAAAACACAATATACAAAATGTGTTTGCGATTATGAATGCCCTCAACAGGGGTCGCTAGACCATTTTAATGGTGAATTGTCACTTGGTCTAATCCCACTTTGTCTTATGCCCGTTTGGTCTGATCCCACACGATCTAATCCCATTTCGTCTACAACCGGTTTGTCTAAAGCCCGCCGCACACTTTACGATCCGTCTGCGATCCGATTTTGGAAAAAATTGTTATTATAGCATTTATATGAACATTCAAACGTGTGAAATCTTAATGATCAAAGTTTCGAATAGTCGTATGAATACAAAAATCGAAATTCCGGGCTATTGCCAGCCTCCCTGTAGGAATAAAAGCGAACTCAATTCTGAATCGTAGTGACGTCATAGCAACCTTGCGATTTGAAGCCGATTTGGTCTTTACTCCGACCACAAGGCTTGCAGTTAACCAAAATTTCGATTTTAGTATTCCTATTATTATTCTGAACTTCAAATAAGATAATTTGACTTGTTTAAGCTTTCATATTTAATGCTAAATGCCATTTGTTCGAAAATCGGTTCACAGTCTGATCGTACAGTGTGCGGGGGGCTTGAATAAGCGTTTGGTCTAATTTCACTTAGCCCATTTACCATTTCGACTAATATCCAGGTAGGCTATGCCCATTTCTTCTTATACCCAATTAGTCTAACACTACTTAGCCTGTCTGATTAGACGAACTGGTAATAGACCAAATCGTCATTAGACGAAATGAGGAAAATAAGTATAAAAAAAAGAAGAGATACAAACACAAATTTGCACACACAAAAGTCATGGAAACAAATGAACACAATAACACATCATTAAATTGAATTCCCCCAAATGAAATTGGCTGCCCAAGCAGCCTTATCGGCCATTGTTTGTTGATTTGAATGCACGAATCCTGAAATTCAGTGCACGAAGTATGAAATCGTGTGTGCATTCACGAATTTGTAAGCCCGTTAACGAGCCTCTTTGCACTAAAAAGAAATCAAAGCAGATGACGAAAATTAGATAATGATCTTATGTGAAACAGTTTTGCCCATAAATCAATTTGAATGCTTATAAGTGAATTCGAGTGTCTTTAAATGAATTTCATTGTCCGGATGTTGAATTCAAAGGACCGATATCGGTTACAAAACGATACCCCGTGAATTTAAATGCACCTTGATGAATTTGAGTGACTAATGTATGAAACTTAGGGGGCAAAACCTATATCTGTCTAATGCAAGTGAGTGAGTGATGTTTCTCATACTTCTTACTTCCCACATTTGTGACCATTTTTTTAGGCATTCCTTGACTTTACCTCAATATGCAAGTGTAGCTGTCTTATGAAATCCACTCGGACCTCCGTTGTGGATGAGGGCAAAATCCTCGCAGGTTGGTTGGTGTCCAAGGCGACTGGACACAGCGTAGCGAGCCATATAGCCCTGTGCTGCTTCTCCGCTGCATGTCATATCAGCCGTGCACTTTCTCCAAGCTAGGAATAGATACACATCACAGTGACTTGAGAGAAGAGGACATTTAAAACTTTGTTGGGGAAAGTGTTCGAAGAAACGGAATAAAAATCTCAGTTTGGGTAAAAAATTCGCTTTTCCTTGAAACATGACTAGAATCTTCATATTCCTTTTAATCGTTAAAAAGGGAAAAATAGAATTTGTTCGACAGGTGAGTAAAGGTTATGAGGATTATCTTAGAAAATATCTTCTCATTTCGAATTGGTTAATATTTTTTTCTTTTCGTGTGTCTTGAAACTACGCAGTGGATGAATAATGATTGCAAGAGGCATTTGAATAGGTGAGTTTTGAGATGTGCCTTGAATGAATTTACTGTTGTAAGCATGGTAAGTGTCACTTTTTGTAAAAAAGAAGAAGAAAAAAGGCATCTTTCGCTGGTGTCCCTCCCCCCTCCCCCCCCCCCCTTCCCCCCCGTGCTGATTCCAATAACGGCAGACTTATTGACTCTTTTGTGCCGGAGAACGCTAACCGGGTGGCTACAGGGGGGCGTTTCATCAACATTTGTCGTTTGACAAGTTGTCCGATCTGACATCCTTCCTTGATTTTGAATGGCTGAGAAGCATTGTTACTATGGCAACTGTCGGATAAAACAGACTTTGTCGGATAAAACATCCGACAAGTCCTTTCATGAAACGCTCCCCAGGTCTACGCCCTACCAGTCTCCGAGTTGTGAACAAAGGACTACTGGTAGGGCGAATATCGGTTCTGCTTCAATGCAACCCTGAGCTCCGCCTCCAGTAGTTGAAAGAATTGCCGAGCCAGCGAGAACCGGTGCTGCTCTGCGGCAGTCGCCCGTCCCACCTACTGCCGGACGGGCGCTTACCATTATTGGGCCCCGTTTCATAAAACTTGTAATAAGTTGCAATAACTGTTATAAACTACTAAAATCCTTGCATCTGATTGGCTGAGAGCAAATTTGTCATAGAAATGTGGCAGTTGTTACTGATAACAAGTTTTAGGAAACAGGGCCCAGGTGTTTCACATCAGTCCCCTTAACCTTCCCTACGGGGACGGCCCAGGTGGTAGGACTGCCACTGAAGGGCGCCGTGTGCCCCAGGACTATAAATCCACTCTGCCCCAGTAGAGGTGGTGTGGCTCAGTGGATAAGTCTCCGGACTTTGAACTGCAAGGTCCGGGGTCCAAATCTCTGCCACGGCACTAATGTCCTTTGGCATGTTTGGCAAGATATGAATCTACATTTGCCACGTCTTTCGGATGGTGATGTTAAAGGTCGGTCCCAGACGTAAATAATCATATTTGATTGATACACGTCTGTAAAAACCCAATTCAACAACAACAACAACGACAAGGGCTGCTAAAAGGCTACCCCTCAAACGAAGCATAGCCTTGACGGTCTCCCCGAGCGTTCGGCGGTCGTCTTCCGCTCTTCCTTTCTACAGGGGAGACTATCTCTCGAGACTGTGGCGCCGCAAAGACTACCTCTCTGCTGGATGGGACTATAGCAAAGAATCGCGAACCACCCTCATCTTGTCTTTCCCCTATCCATGCAATCCTCAAGTGCTCGGGTAAACTTTGCATGATTCTCAACATGATGTGAATAATCTTGATTATTATTACCTCCTGTTCATTAGAACGGAGACTCTTGCCTCGTTCCTTCCTTTTATTAGGAGGTACGTTTACGCAATATCTCTGGATTGTAAAACTCATATTTCTCATCGGCTTGTTCGAAGGATTTTGTGGGGTTTGCACTCCCCCTAAAACGAAGTCTTACCCCGTACCTACCGCCACTCAGGGCCAGGGGCGTAATTACGGGGGGGGGGGGGGTTGCAGGGGAAGGGAACGTGCCCCCTGTTGGCTGACATCCCCCCCCCAAAAAAAAAATAATAATAATGCAAACAATTACCAACGCACCCACTTTTCCACTCAGTGCCCCGGGCCCCCAGTGCGTTGACCCACGGTATGCCACTGTCATTGCCTGCCTGAGTGTGCGTGTGCGTTTGTGTGTTGGGGGGGGGGTTGTTTATGTATAACTGTATGTGTGTCTCAATTATGTAATTCATGTTTAATTTTGTTCGGGATGGTTTGAGCGTTTTTTGTATCTGCAAAGATCGAATGAAATTCCCCTATTCAAAATGTTTCACTGGTTCAAATGTCACACTTGGTGCAAGTTGATTTTCACATTCCCGCAAACAATGGCCCATATTCATCCAAGCGCAAACACATACCACACAAAAATGGTACCAAATAATTCTGGAGAAGATATTCTTTCAAAATATGTGTAATGATTAAGCCATCGTTAGCCCTGCACATATTATTGTCACCGGCGATGATTAATTTTGTGCAGATATTTTTTTTCAAAATAAACGGCCCCATCAACAAGTGCATCAATCAATCAATCAACTCATCGATTAATCAATCAATCAATCAACCATTTATTTAACACATCAGTCAATCAACCACTAAATCAATCACCAAATCAATCATTCGATCATTCATTCAATTAATCAGTCGAGCAATAAACTCTCTGTCAGCCAACCTACTCAGTAACTCAGCCAGTCAGTCAGTCAGTCAATCAATTGATATCTCTTTCAGTTAACCAACCAATCAGGCAATGAGCCAATTAATCGATCTATCAATAACTAAATCCCTCAGTCATTCAGCCAGTCAGTGATTTCATTAATCAGCAATAAATCACTTTTTGAGTTATTAATATAATAAACTGATCATTTTATTGATGTAACCAACCTTCTTGGTCTATGACATTTGTATGCTCATTTTTTTCCCGGTATGCATAAAGAATTATTCCTTTTTTTATACCGACAATTCCTACAAATTTCCTTAAAAACATTATTGGGGGCAATAGACCGGTTTACTCATTTCATTTATAGTAGTTGAACAAAATTTTCCCTTGACAACTATTATTATTATTATTGGTTTGGCGTCACCTGTGCCTGGGAGGGGAAAAGCGAACTGAATCACTGTAACCCTCAGGTCTCTCCTCCCGATATCACTATTGGGGGTGTGCAGGTGGACCACATACACCGGGGTTTCCCCCTACTCTTATACGAATAGTGCAGTGGGATCTTTAACGTGCAAAGGTGGTGACTCTCCTTTACACGGGACCTCCATTTAACGTCCTATCCGAGGGACGGAGTGTTGCCCGAGGCTTGCCCGACATGGCAACAATTGATATATGCAAACTAGATTTTATCAATTCAGATGCCAATATGCATATTTACAGGTGAATTGAATAGTTGGTAGCCAAGGATAATTTTATAAACAATTGTCATGTTAAACCGATTTATTGCCTTCCTATTAACACTCCCACACTGTTTCTCTCTCTCTCTCTCTCTGTGCTATACCGACTACTATCATGAAAAGATATACTCGCTAAAATCAAATGGAGTATTACTTCTCACATTAGAGATGCTGTCGCATCAATCATTACAGGGGCGGCGCCAGGATGTTTAGATAGGGGGCAAGTACATTTGTGGTCCGCATGTGAGTTTACATTTTGAATGAACAAACAGGGCTATTATAATTATAGCTGCATGCATGCTTTGACCCTGCCCTCTCTTCCCACATACTCTTTTTTCTTCTTCATTTTCTTCCTCTTATTATTCTCCGCCTTTTTTTTGGGTGGGGGGGGGGGGTCACTTGAAAAATCATAGTGTGTGGCCGCCCCGTGTAGCGCCGCCCCTGTATTGCTCAGTGGAGAAATAAAAAGGTATTTCAACAATGCCACGCTAACCCACCTTTGAAAGTGGACATTCATGGGGAGCAAAAGGTGCTATTTTGAAAGGGTATAGGCTCGTGAAGGGTTCAGATATGCGCAAAGGGGCGTCTCTATAGATTGAGATATCATGCATGAAGCACTGAAGCGGGTCTGAAAAAACCATTGTGAAATGTCAACTTAACGATTGTAAGAATTGTATGGTGGTTAATAAATGATGTTTGGCTTCGTATTTGCACACATAATACAGTACAAAGAATGAAATGCAGTTAGCATACACAAATATTGTGTTTATGAATTTGTTTACCCTTATAATATGATCAAGAAACCAGAGATGTGGTATTTTATTTAAATTTAATACTGGTAAGCTTTTTCTCTCCCTGGTGTTCATTTATTGCATTTTGTTTATTTTTGTTCTCCTTTTATCTTTTTATCGCACGTTCATTGCTGGTATCCTGAAAATAAAATCTTTGGGGATTTTGTTTTATATATAGGTTTTCCCGTCCAATTTCGCACTTAGTGCATGCAAGAGTATAAATAGTTCATTCCATTTCGCTATACATGCACTATGTGACTTTCTGTGTACTGCTCGGTTTGGCTTGCGTAGTCGGTAGACTAGCAGAAATGTGTATGTATGTAGATTTATCAACAACAAAAAAATAAATAAGAAAATCAGTACTGAACCTGCATCCATCCAGATCAATGCAAATCATGCAAATTATGCAAATTGCCTAAAGCTGAAAATGTTCATAGACATAGGAACACAAAGCCAACCCCCCCCCCAAAAAAAAAAAAAAAAAAAACCTTCATCGAAAAGATAAAGGTTACACTGCATGATAAAGGACTATCAAGCCACCTAATGTTTATGTCTCTTTTATGTATTCTTGGTTGTCAGTCTTGTAGATAATTTCACCCCGACTTTACCCCAGACATTCATGGTGTGACATCGAGTGATGTAGATTTAAAAGGGGCATGAAAGAATGAGAGAGAGAGAGAGAGAGAGAGAGAGAGAGAGAGGAGAAGATAAGAAACTGGACTAGAAGATGAGTCGAGCCGTCTCTCATCAAAACATGACAAAAGGTCACATATTGTACCGTGTTGTACCAGGCAATGTGTAAACTATTTTTCACTACGCTCACATTATTCATGGTACTGAATGTGCCTTCTCTCGAGTTTTCGGAAATCATTGTTAGATAACATTGGCTTACAGTGAAAGCTGACGGGAAGAACGTCATCAGTATACTAAAACGTGTCAGTCTAACAGGGCCTTCTTTCCCTTTCCTGTCAAGAAAAACTGAACATGATGTGTGATTTACGGATCCTTGATGATGATCACGATCGTTTTCAAGAAGTTTATCGCAATGGTTTCTCTCGAATCGCCATGAAGGTTGTCGTTCTCAAAGAAGTGAGTCGATATTTCGACGACTACGTGATGAAGAAATTAACTGACGCGTTCAGTACAGATGACGAGTTCAATCTTCTGGGTGTGGGTGTCGGTGAAGGTACGTTTCCTCTTTGCTTTAAAGGAGAAAGCAAACCAGACATCAGTGTACTTCCAGTGAATGAAGAAGAACAAAAAGAGTAAACAGTGAAAGTTTGAGGAAAATCAGACAATCCGTTCAAGAGTTATGAACTTTGAAAGTTTAAGTTAATCCTTTTTATGGGGAACCTTAAATTGGCAACTTTGCCAGCATCTGTGATGTCATCGTGGACAACTCTTTATTCATTTTGTACACAGAATTTAACATTTTCTTTACTTTCAAGAAAATTCAAAGTTCTTTTGATTTAGTGTTTGAGTATGACAATTCTGCAAGCATTTTGGGAAGAATTATGTTGATTCCTGACTTGAATTTTCATATAAATCAGTTTGGGGTTTTTTTTTGGAAAAATTATGTACAAAATGAATTGAGAGTTGTCCACGATGACATCACAGATGTTGGCAAAGTTGTCAACTCAACGATCCCCATAATATACTGAAACTTTCAAAATTCATAACTCTTGAACAGATTGTCTGATTTTGCTTAAACTTTCGCTGTTTACTCTTCTTGGCCATCTTTACTAAGAGCACACTGATGCCTGGATTGCACTCTCCTTTAACTAATTTGATTCCATTCATGGTGTGCAGTTAATTAGATTTTATCAGCTGTTTTGTTGTTGTTAGCTTGTGTTTGTTGTTGTTTTGGGGGTTGTTGTTGTTATTATTGTTGTTGTAATGTGTAGTCATTGGAATTTCTTCTGATAAAGTTTGGTACGTAAATAGGTATTCCCGATGATACATATGACGTTGCTGTTACACTACATTTTATACCTACGTGAGGGGCTTTGTGCACTATATAGCCACTTTGGTAATGGGTATGAAATTTATGTTGTGCAGGGATTGGTTGTGCATTTTGGCTGTCACATGTTGTCATGTACATAATACTGTCACGTCTGGATCTCAGTGGAGTTGTAATCAGTAACGATTAGCCAAGAAACTCATTATTATACAAGGAAAGAGGACATGTCAAAAAAGAATTACATGAAAAATATGTTCTTCGAAGTAATTATAGACTTTTCTTTTAGGTCCCCACGAGCTTCACTTCTTGCAGAATCTTGGATCTCATTTTCCATCTTTAAGAAATGTAGCTGTAGAGCCCAATGAAAGTTTTCTCCAAACATACAAACGTAATGCGACTGCCTGGAATTCTGATGCTAAATCCAACCATGATTTTCACTGGTTCCACGGTCCTCTGTCCCAGTTCTTCGATGAAAGTCCTTTGGCAAAAGGCAAATACAACCTAATCAGCGCCATACATTCATTGTACCATACCGGTGACATTGAGACGACCTTCACCCGACTGATGTCAATGCTAAAAGACAAGGGTATCATGATCATTGTACTATCAGGTAGGTAATGATTTTCATATTGACACCCTTTGTTTTACAGACCAGTAGAAAAGAAGGATGAGATGAGTTTAAAGTTGGCTTACGTGAAATGTAAGTGGTTCAGAGATAATGGTAGCGAGATGGATTTTGGAAAGAAGAAAGTTACACATGATCTTGTAGTTCGTCCTTTTCGTATTAAAGAGAGGCGTGCGAGAGATTTTGATGTTTCATTTGTCTTTTTCGATGAATTATGATATATGTAGTATTTGGCAAATCTGAAAGAAGCAACAGATCAACTCTTTACAGGGCCCTAGGCAGCACTTTTAGACGTGTTCAGAAGTTCTTAGAAACAACTGAAGACAAATTTTATGCATGCCTGTTGCGTGTTGACGTCACTGGCAGGGCTTGGCAAATGAATCGTTTTGTTATAACCTCTGTTCAGTGTCATTTCTTTATTTTATTCATTTATTCAGTCTTGATTTAGCCCTACCCAAGGTGCCTTCATCAGAGGTTTAAATACTGTTCTGCATAAAAGCTCTGCAAATCAACAAATAAAACATTGCAAAACATGAAAACAAACATAACAAATAAAAAAGAAATTAACAAACATAAAAATCAACCTTGATCACAAACGAATAATGAAGACAAAATAACCAAACTGACCTCAGCAAGTCCTTATTAAGAGAAAAATCTTACATCAACAAAATTGAAATCTTAACTATAGTCACAAGGAAAATTTAAGAATATTTGCGCGGGCTCACGGAATAATAAATTTGTAAATGAATTCAAAGTATTTTATGAATAAAACATTAAAGGGGAAGTCTACACCAAGTTGAAGTTCAGTTCAATAAAAAAAAAGTGAAAAAAAAAACTCCAAACAAAAGAGTGTAAACTTTTGATGAAAATCATAAGGATTTTATGAACTTTCAGTTTCACAATTTTTTTTTCGCAAAACATTTTTGAACAGCTGATATGAATATTCAACGAATGAGTTGATGATGTCGTGCCCTCACTATTCTCCAAATTGTCTATACAACAATCTATATAATCTCTCTTGATCTAGCATTTATATTCCTTTTTCAAGTACTAAAAAATATCACTACATTATTTCGTACATATTATGTATTATAGGTTTTCCCGGTCAATTTCATGATTTCGTCATTCAAGTTCATATTCCGAGCATTCAATTTCCCGCATTTCACGCTCGCAGCTCTGAAGCGGCTTTCAAATTCAAATTGGGTCATTCAGATTCACTATCCGAGCAATCAATTGTTCATTCGGGTCATTCAGATTCAAAGTAGGAGCATGCTTTTTGATAAATGGGCAATCAAATTCATTTCAAGCCGGCGACTGAATCTCCTTGGTCATTGATATTCGTGAAAAGGCAACCAAGTTCCAAATAAGTGCATTCAATTTTAAAGATTCATTGCATTTAGTTAGCTTGGGGTCAACGTGGGTTTTTTTTCACTTAGTTTTGAATAAATTGGGCTTCTTTGGCAAGACATTTGCCATAATGTTATCATGCTTAAGTCCATTATTTTAGGTTTATGCCATAAATGCTTCCATTGAAACTGGTAACATGGAAATTATAAACATTTCGTATTGCTGTTTATTTAGGCTTCCACATGAGAGATTTTGAGATCATGTTGTTTGTTGGTTTTTTAATTGACGCTAAGTGGTTAGTGCTGTGATTTTGTCTTTTTATGGGTGGCGTCATCAAGGAGTGTAAGTTAGAAATTATGTCGTTATGCTGTTAAATTATGGAAGCATACATGAACATATAAGGACATGATATCATTCATTTGTAAATATACAAAGATAGGAAGAAAACTTCAATGAGAATCATAGTCATGACAGTGTTGAGTTTCAAATTTTCGACCTTTGATTAGATCATCTTCAGAAACTGAGGTAAAACTGAACATTTTGATGCCTTCTTATCTAATTGTATCAGTGTATACAAAAATAGTTCTTGTTCAGTTTTACCTCAGTTCCTGAAGATGATCTAAATACAGGTCGAAAATTTGAAACTCAACACTATAGCTCTCATCGGAGTTTTCTTCCTATCTTTGTATATTCATATCATCCATAATAATTATGGATATCATTGTAAGTGGATACGAATTCAGAACAATATAGAACCCTTAAAAAAAAAAGAATAAGCATACTAGAAGCCTACGAAAATGGGATTTTTTTTCTTCTTGTGTGTGTGTTAGGGGTGAGGGATGTGCGGGTAGATTGTGTACATTCTAAAAAGGGATTGGCCAAAATAACCAATGTGTTGGTGAATTGTGTCTAACCAAAAATTAGTAAAAATCAGGCCAACATTTTGATACATTAATTTTCAACTAATAATTGGGTAATTATGACCATCATATTGGTCAATCTTCACCAAAATTTTGGTCGGACAATATGCACCAACACAATAGTTATTTAGACTAATCCTTTTTCGGAGTGTGCTCGTTTATCAAAAACAACCAACGTTCGTCCCCCTATCCCCCTCATAACTCCCTGTTTATCTTCTCCACTAAATTGAGTGCACGAAGTAGGAAACTGATAGCCTGAAAATCAAATTGAACGCCCCAAACAGCGTCATCGTGACTACGAGGTGAATTTGAATGCGCAAGTAGGAAATACAATGCTCGCATTTGGAAATTGAACGCTCATGCGTGATTTTGATTTACGGAAAGGAAATAAGAGCGCCCATAAATGAAATTGATCGATCGGATTCGGAATTTGAAAGCCCGAATGTCTTCGCGGGGCGTGCGTTGCGTGAAATTGAATGCACGTTCATGAATTGGAATGGAAAATGAAATTGACCGGGAAAACCTATATTATTATCATTATTATAAATTATTATTATTATTGTTATTATCATCATTATCATTATTATCATTATTATTATTATTATTATTATTATTATTATTATTATCATCATCATTATCATCATCATCATCATCTTTATCATAATCATCGTTATCCCGTATCTTGCAACTTATCAACTGAAACAAAAAAAAAAAAAAAAAATTAACATCATTAGGGAGAGGAACCACCAAAACTGTAAGTGCTATAAATGTATTATATATACAGGTATAGAAAGGATGACAAAATTCCCAATATTTATGTTAATCATTTTTGTTTTTGCTTTCGTTTCGTTTCATGTAGGGAGCAACCTAATACACCAAACGCACCGCCGAAACCCATGGTTACCGGCATGCATTCGCTATTCTGAGAAACCAAAGTCCCAACAAGTCCTAGAGCTGGCTCAGAGAGAAGGATATACCACTACCACGTTTGATCTGGATATTAAGTGGGACCTCACCGATCTATTTGATGAAAAGTCTGAGCAAGGAGACCGAATATTGGATTTCCTGACGATGACGGCGTATTTTCGAAACACAGCGCCTGCTGAGAAGCTGGACGAATTGATGTCGTTTTGGCGTTCTTCTTGTTCGGAGGATGAAGATGGCCGCATGCGCGTATTTGCAGGAGAAAAGATGATCCTGGTCTCTAAATAAGTTATGGTCTAGGTGATTGGCTTTATAAAATGTTTCCAACATATCTTCCCAATTAGCTTTTCGAAATAGTTGCCGAGATTCCGATCCTTATAATGTTTTTATGTGTTTTATGATATACATTCATTTAGTTTTAGTTTCAGTTTTTTAATTGCTTATTTTTGTTGTTGTGGTTTTTTTAATTTCTCCTGTGATTTCTGTTTCTCTGTTTAAAATCTGTATTTGTCATTTTGTTCATAATATGTTATTATTATTGTAGTTATTCTTTGTTTATGTATTTCTTTTATATACGGACTTGCTGAAAAACAGCCTTGCGGCTGAAAGCAGGTTTTTTTTAAATCACCGTATTGAAATAAATAAAACATAGATACATACATTAGCAATAATTTAAGTGTAGGTTAAAAATCTTAGCTACAGGTTTAGAAATTAGAAAGGGCAAAAGAATATTTACATGCATCACAATCCGGACGATGGAGATTGATTTTACTCGATCTGTTAAAGGATGTCGGTGGTGGTTTTCTTTTTTTTTTCTTTTTCAATTTTTCAATAATTTTGTCATGTTCATTTGCTAACATAATGCTTTTTGCTACAAAATGAAATTGTATGGAAGGAATTTCGGAAAAAAATAGATTTCATTTTTGTTATTGTGAAACAAAATAAGATTCTGTTACTGAATAAAATTGGTTGTAACCTTATTGTCACAAAATTGGCCGTTGCATTTCTTTTGTAACGAAATTGATTACTGTTCATGAATTCGGTTACAAAACAAGATTGCTTAGAATTGTGTAATTAATTACGGAAATTTCTCTGACATTTTTACCTCTGACATTTTACCTCTGGAATTTTTACCTCTGATATTTTTTCCTCTGATATTTTTTCCTCTGATATTTTTACCTCTGACATTTTACCTCTGACATTTATAACTGGCACCATTAGTTTCTACTACAAGGCGTTTTAATTTGATTGATTAATTGATTGAATGTTATTTCTGCTTTCAATAACATTATAAAAAAGAATCTATTTTAACAGAAAAAGAATATACATATAAATGTAAACACATAAGTCCTTCAAAATTTACTTCTAATACAAAGAAAGTATGTAAACAGGAAATTAACATTCTAAAATTAACAGAATTTGTGAACGCAGGAGATCGTCATCATGAGCGAGCTGTCTGATGTCGATGGCGGCCTCAAAATTGGCATTAAATTAACTAGAAATCTGGAACAGGAATGATCAAATTTTCAAAGACTGTCTTTCTTGTCTGTTAGATCTATGAATTGATATGTTTCATTGTTAAATATATAGCGCGGAGAACGTGGAGTAACAGAGAGCGAGAAACATAGAAGGGGTGTGCCATCGTATCATGTTGAACATGCCTATGGATATTGATCTTGATTGGTGATGCAAAGGTGAGAAATAGTCCTTTTGCATAATTAGTTTTCGTTTGTTGTGTTGTTGTTGTTTTTATGACGACCTTCTTTTTCTGCATAGCTTTCGATGTTTAGACGATTAAGATCTGTTTCAGCGAAGATTCGTCGGATCCCCGTCAAAGAGGGCGCTGTTGACGACCTTCGGATCTCTCGGCTCTCTGGACCATACACCATAGAATGTAATAAGTCAAATAAAGAATATGAGGTTGGGGTGGTGTCTTGAACTACCTTCATGTTCGCTTACTCGCTCGGCATGCTCGGCATACCTAGAACCTGTGTCTGAAATACGATTGTACCCAATTGGAGCGTTTCCTCCCACTTTTGAAAACAGTGGCGTAACATGGGATGAACCATTGAGGGAGCACTAGCATCGTGGGGGGGCCGGGGGGCACCAGGCTTATTCGATAGACAACTTGCAAATCATTTACTAGCGGTACCTTTCATGTGTTTTTTTGGTTTTATTCCAACTCCTCCCTTGTCCCTTTTCCTCCTTCGGGGGTTTTTTTTTTCATTTGATAGGGGCACGTGGCCCCGCCCCCTGTAGCTTTGCCACTCTTCCAGATTACCATGAACAGGAAGTAATCTGAAGGGAAGTCGAGTAGAAGTTTCGATTCATAGTTGGTAAGTTAATATAAAAAGATACGCAGTGTTAAGCACAACATACTAGCACGAGTGAAGGCATTGGCGTAAATCCCGGGGGGGGGGGCTGGAGGATATATCGCCCCCCACTTTTTGAGAGGGGGGATGGCGTGTACAAATATCCCCCCACACTTTTTAAGGAAGAAATTATATTTGAATTAATCAGTTAACAAAATTTTAGATAATCTGTCATAAACAACCATCATATTTTAGAATTTCTATTTGAAAATGTGATTTAAAACCAGAAAAGCGCTTATTTTTGGCTCGCTCGCTTCGCTTCCTCATCATATTTTAGAATTTTTGTTTGAAAATGCGATTGAAAACCAGAAAAGCGCTTATTTTTGGCTCGCTCGCTTCACTCGCTCATCATATTATAGAATTTCTATTTGAAAATGCGATTGCAAACAAAAAAAGTGGTAATTTTTGGTTCGCTCGCTTCGCTCTCTCGCAAGATAAAAATTAAAATGTGTGTAAGGGGGTCTGTGCAGGTGGGTGAGGGCGTGGGTTTATACTTAAGTGTGAGTTCGACATAAAAAGAAAAAATCGGCAAAAAAGTCGATCACCCCCCCCCCCCCACACACTCCTCAAAGTGGATTTACGCCGGTGGGTGAAGGTCTTTAAGAGTAGCGACAAACTAGTTTTTCCTTTTGCAGTGTTTACGGTGTGTACTGATTTTTGTTCGCTAATCGTCTTGTATTCCATAGCACTCCTAGTTTCTCCCTCACGCAATCTTCTACATTCATCTCGCAACACCTCGATTTCTCCATTCTCATCCTCCTTTCCCCCATAAAAATTTTATTCTGTATTATTTTTTTCTACAAGCGGGGCCTATATTTACAAGCGTAGCTTTTTAGGTCTCTCCACTTGCAAACATTTTTCTCTTATTTACTTTTGTAAAATACACTTTATAGATAACGTTTTCATTTTACCATTGTCATAAAGTATCGAACATAATTCATGTACTATGCCTGTACTATGTACTATGTATTTGTATGTTTGTTTAAAAGTGGAATAAACTGAACTGAACAATAAAATCGGGGGCCAATTAAACTGATTTAACGTTATCATGTTTATTGCCTTTCAATCTCCACTTCAAATTAGATTTACAAACGTAACTATGCAAAAGTGTAAAAACACAATATACAAAATGTGTTTGCGATTATGAATGCCCTCAACAGGGGTCGCTAGACCATTTTAATGGTGAATTGTCACTTCGTCTAATCCCACTTTGTCTTATGCCCGTTTGGTCTGATCCCACACGATCTAATCCCATTTCGTCTACAACCAGTTTGTCTAAAGCCCGCCGCACACTATACGATCAGTCTGCGATCCGATTTTGGAAAAATTTGTTATAGCATTTATATGAACATTCAAACATGTGAAATCTTAATGATCAAAGTTCGAATAGCCGTATGAATACAAAAATCGAAATTCCAGGCTATTGCCAGCCTCCCTGTAGGAATAAAAGCGAACTCAATTTTGAATCGTAGTGATGTCATAGCAACCTTGCGATTTGAAGCCGATTTGGGTCTTTACTCCGACCACAAGGCTTGCAGTTAACCAAAATTTCGATTTTAGTATTCCTATTTTTATTCTGAACTTCAAATAAGATAATTTGACTTGCTTAAACTTTCATATTTAATGCTAAATGCCATTTGTTCGAAAATCGGGTCACAGTCTGATCGTACAGTGTGCGGCGGGCTTGAATAACCGTTTGGTCTAATTTCCACTTAGCCAATTTACCATTTCGACTAATATCCAGGTAGGCTATGCCCATTTCTTCTTATACCCAATTAGTCTAACACTACTTAGCCTGTCTGATTAGACGAAATGAGAAAAATAAGTATACATAAAAAAAGAGATACAAACACAAATTTGCACAAACAAACATACAGAAGTCATGGAAACAAATGAACACAATAACAGATCATTAAATTGAATTCCCCCAAATGAAATTGGCTGCCCAAGCAGCCTTATCGGCCATTGTTTGTTAATTTGAATGCACGAAGATAAAATCGTGTGTGCATTCACGAATTTGTAAGCCCGTTAACGAGCCTCTTTGCACTAAAAAGAAATCGAAAGCAGATGACGAAAATTAGATATTGATCTTATGTGAAACAGTTTTGCCCATAAATCAATATTTGAATGCTTATAAGTGAATTCGAGTGTCTTTAAATGAATTTCATTGTGCGAATTTTGAATTCAAAGGACCGATATCGGTTACAAAACGATACACCTGAATGAATTTGAGTGACTAATGTATGAAACTTAGGCGGGAAAACCTATATCTGTCTAATTTTTTAATGCAAGTGAGTGAGTGATGCTTCTCATACTTCTTACTTCCCACATTTTTGACCATTTTCGAGGCATTTCTTGACTTTACCCCAATATGCAAGTGTAGCTGTCTTATTAAATCCACTCGGACCTCCGTTGTGGATGCGGGCAAAATCCTCGCAGGTTGGTTCGTGTCCAAGGCGACTGGACACAGCGTAGCGAGCCATATAGCCCTGTACTGCTTCTCCGCTGCATGTCATATCAGCCGTGCACTTTCTCCAAGCTAGGAATAGATACACATCAAAGTGAGTTGAGAGAAGAGGACATTTAAACTATATGGGGGAAAGTGTTCAAAGAAACGGAATAAAAATCTCAGTTTGGGTCAAAAATTCGCTTTTCCTTGAAACATGACTAGAATCTTCATATTCCTTTTAATCGTTAAAAAGGGGAAAATAGAATTTTGTTCGACAGGTGAGTAAAGGTTATAAGGATTATCTTAGAAAATATCTTCTCATTTCGAATTGGTTTATATTTTTTCTTTTCGTGTGTCTTGAAACTACGCAGTGGATGAATAATGATTGCAAGAGGCATTGCACAATGAAGCATATGGAACGAGATTCGAATCCCTCCAAGGGCAGTAATAACCTGTGGCAAGATATTAATCTTCAATTGCCACTCTGTACCCAGGTACAGAATATGTATATCGATTGGAGAAAAATCTCGAGACATTTTAGCGCCGTATCGTAACAGCTAAAAAAAAGCCGGGGCAATGACATGATTGCAGGGCCATCGGAAGGGGAGGATATTATTGGGTTGGTTATGTTGGGACTGATTTTTTTTTTCTGCTTTGAAATATTTTAAGGGTCATTTTAAGAATGATATATAACATCATAAAATTCTTTTTCGTCAAAACATTTCACTCACATCCCATGAGATCACCTCCTTTAAGCGTGGCATCGTTCCAGTAGTTCTGTTTAATCTGGTATGGACCACAGGATAGCGAACCAACATCCATTTGGCATACCGGATTCGGCATCTTACAGTTTGATTCTACGATGCAGATACAATGAAGACAATCAGCGGGGACTGGGGTTGGTAGGTCCACCTTTTCCATCGCCATCTTGTGGGTTGCTATGACGAAGTGATCAAGAGAAGAAACATATTAATATAGCAGCGTCAACAATATTTTATAATTATTTGGAGAAAAACTGGTGACAAGGAAAATGGGGACGTGATGCGTATCAAAGCTTCGAGCATGTCGAGGGGGGAGAGTTAAATTTCACGTTTTCGATCCAGTATCAAAAAATTAGAAAACAAACATTTCACACACCCCCTTATCTCTCTCCGTGAACGAAAAATGTGCCACAGAAAGATCAACAAATATTTTTGTTGATCTCCCCCCCCCCCACACACACACCCACACACGCAGAAAAATCATCCACAGAAACCAGCGCCACCGGTCAATATCTTTCTTCAAAATAGTACAGTTTAGTCAAATGCTCCTTACGCACAGTGTTCATTAACAAGTGCATTGGGGCAGTGAGTATTAATATTCACCGAATCCCCATAAGCTATAAAAAGCACTTTATGTGATACTAAAAGTACAGTTAAACAAGCATAATCATAAAAATGATTTCCTTTTCAAAATCTAAGCTCCTCTTTCGACAAGGATACTTGAAAAAAGAAGGTTCATGCGTTTTCTGAGTGGTGCTCATACTTATGGTGGCCCTGAAGTACGCTCAACAACAGGTGATGTACGACGTGAATTTTGCATCCCAGGTCCTGAACTTCGCATGCGAGGTCATGAAATTCATGACTCATGGCGCAAACTTTGCATCCCAAGTCGTGAAATTCACGACCCGCGGTGCGAAATTCAGGACTGGGGTGCAAAGTTCGCACCACGGGTCCTGAATTTCGCACCGCGGGTCGTGAATTTCACGACTTGGGATACAAAATTTGCCCCACAGGTCCTGAATTTCGCACCGCGGGTCGTGAATTTCACGACTTGGGATGCAAAGTTCAGGACCTAGGATGCGAAATTCACGTCGAACATGACACCTGTTGTCGAGCGTACTTCAGGGCCACCATACATACTCGAGTTCGAAAAAAAACTTATAATTGCATAATTATTTTGTTTTAAGTGTAGAGTGTAATGACTGTACTTGCGTTTTATCCCCCCCCCTTGCCTCTTTTGGAACAATATTCCTGAGATGTTCCATGCTTAGATGAACAGGTACATCCCACCCCCCCCCCCCCGTTTCCTAAAATTAAATTCATCGTATCACGTTGTACAGCCTCCTAGCGTGATGATACCATCGTTTTGAACGAAGAGTCGATCAAAGAATCAATTTTCCCCTGTAGTCTGTGGACATCGTAAAAAAACAAAAACAAAACAAACCAAAACATGCTCTAACATACAATTTGCTGAATTGCAGCATGATCCGCCCCCTTTTTTTATCAGAAATACTATTACATCTTATGGTTGTGGAATGGAAAGGTAAACTAATATAAAACTAAAACTAATTTTGAGACACCCAAAACATACCCTGTTTGAGATTTATTTCTCTAACTTTTTACTATCCTCATAATGTTTTTTTTTTGTAATGGTTCTTCTTTGCCCAATTTTTATGGAGACATTAAACACGTGAGAGGTTTCTTTATTTCGGAACACAAAATAATTATGCTGTATAATTTTCCATCACTAAATCATATATATATATTTCATATCTCACATCATATGTGTTTCAACTTTTTACATATTTTAGTTTTTAAATATTATCATACTGAACTTTTTTCATTTTTATGTTTTGCAGTATGTTTCTACCTTATCTTAATTTCTTTGATTTATGTTTTATATTTTCTTATGTTTTGTGCACGTAATTGTTGTTTGATAATTGTATTGATATTTTGTTTTTCATTGTATTTCATTGTATACACGGGCCCATTGTAAATCAGCCAAGTAGCTGAATTGGGCTTTCGAATATTTTTGAATAAATCATATCAAATCAAATCAAATCAAATCAAAAACAAAAACAAAACAAAAAATGAATGACTAAAACCCCCATAACTAGGTGGGATCTATCGAGCAATGGCGCTGATCATGCTGATCTGGCCAATCAGCTGTACATGTAAGTTTGTTTGCTCTACCTCTGCCCATGACGTAACGTGATACAATGTATTTTTACAACTACATGTATATACATCGTACTCTCCTTTCGCTCGACGATATTAGCGAATAGAGCTAACGAATGCCTAGCGAACAGCTTTTTTTTGGAAAAGTCCAGATACGCTCAAATACGCTCAAATTCTTGGACACAATAGGGTTCTAAATTTTGTAACATGTCCAAAATAGACTTCAGTTGGTTTCAATTGGACCAATTGACCAATTGAATACCAATTGAAATATCTCTGCGAACACCTACGAACAGCTAACGAATACCACGTACGTCAAACCTGTCACGAACGAATGGCAACGAACACGAACGCATGTCCAAAGTTTCGAATACGTTAGGCATTCGTTGGCTCGATTCGCTAATATGTGACGGGGCCTTTAACGAGGTTCTTATACGAATTTCGTAAAACTTAAACGTACACCCTAAATTCATTAGATTCGAAATTGATATGAAAAGACTGCGATTAGAGACGAATCCAAAATTTGATTAAAAACTCAGTCTATTTAGATTAAAAATTTTGATCAAATTTTGAATTCGTTCCTAATCACAATTTTTTAGATTAATCTGTAATCTAAGAAAGTTTGAGTGTAGCCTGAATAGGAATAACTGGGTCAAAACCCACTTGCTCCAACCGCAGAGCAGTCTGAAATAAGAATGGTTAGCTGTTCATCCCATACTCAGTCTTTTGGCCCAAGTGCATGGGTTTTGACCATGAGAGCGTTTTCAAAAGCCTCGCTATCAAGCCAGGATCGGCGTTTTAAGTTCAAAACGCGTTATGTCCGCAGCTTTTATAGTCTATACATGGTCGCTTTGCACCAAAGATGAGGGTACGTCTGATACTAATTATAAATCATGAATACAGGGCCTAATTGTCACGAAAGAAGGGGATATTAATACTCTACAACTGAAGAGTTTATTTCCATAAGGCGCTAAATCCACTTTGAGTGATTTCTGGTAAATCGAGGATTTTTATTTAATCCATTTTCTTTCTTCGAAACATCAAAACCTTTTTACTGTTTGAAGTACCAACATTAGACATCTAAAAATGAGAGAAAAAAAAGTCCTGCGTGAGAAGTAACATTAAAAAAAAAATTTCTATATATGTGTCAAATATGAACGCTAATGTTTGAGAAAAAAAATACACTTCCAAAAAGCGCTAAACCCGTACAAATTAAAAATATAGAAAAATTCTAGAAAATTACTACTCATGCAGGATTTCTTTCATTTTCACTTGTTAGATTAATGGTGGTACTTGCAACAGTACTGTGAAAGGTTTTGATGTTTCGAAGAAGGTAAATGGTTTAAATATAAATCCTAGATGTAAGCAAATTTGATTTGGAAATCATTTTGAAAATAAACATATTTTACCCATTTTTTCTAACTTTCCTAAAAAAAACCCCCCAATATGTTATATATTCAAATTAGTCAAAGTGAAGCGCTTATCGAACAAACATCCAGTCGTGATGAAACCTTTTTTTCGATGAAAAGGAATTTAGTACATTTTGGAAATAAACTCTTCAATTATACTCTCCATAAAAAGTAAATATTTACTCTGCTCATAAAGTGATATTGAGCACACACACACGCTCTCTCTCTCTCTCTCTTTCTCTCTCTACAAAAAAAGATGTATTCTTCAGTCTGTGTTAATCACATTTTCACCCCCGTTGGAAGTCACGTCAGGTAGCACTCGATTGTTATTGAGGAAGTATACCCCCCCCCCCCCAAAAAAAAAGGGTCCATGCTTTACTCTGAATACAAAAGATAATGTCAAACGTGTCAGGGCTTTCCCCCGCTTTCTCCCGACTCACGCTTTACATATTGTTGTGGACACGCAGACGAGGCCAACACTATGCAAAACGACAAAAGAACGAGGGAAAAGCATTGATTTACGCAGAATAGCCGAAGTTATTTTGATTACTGATCAGTACGTTGTCGATTTTGCCGTGTGACTTGGTTATTACAGAATACAGTGCGAATTGTGGACAAGCTACTTACCAACAGCTGCAATGAAAACCATGCAGAAAAATATGGTGTTCTTGAAATTGAACAAGACGGCCATGTCGTTATCAGTATCAAATGAAGCTACCTTTCCGCAATTTTCCACTTGAAAGTGTAAGTAAAACAATCTCTGCGTGGATGTTGCTTTTTCAACAGCGCTGTGCTCGAATGGTTTTCACTGGATGCACACACAGTAGAAGTATGAACATCATTCACACACTGATTCATGGAGATTCAACTTCCTTGAAGCGAACTCCTTCGGGGAAGTCCCTACCGGCCGCGCATGCGCACGTTCTGCTAAGCGCTGTGCTCGAATGGTGTTTTTTATTTTCTTTTTCAATTTTTCAATAATTTTGTCATGTTCATTTGCTAACAAAATGCTTTTTGCTACAAAATGAAATTGTATGGAATGAATTTCGGAAAAGAAATAGATTTCGTTTTCGTTATTGTGGAACAAAATAAGATTCTGTTACTAAATAAAATTGGTTTTAACATTATTGTCGCAAAATTGGCCGTTGCATTTTATTTTGTAACGAAATGGATTACTGTTCATGAATTCGGTTACAAAACAAGATTGTTGAGTGAATTTTCTCACAGAATTGTGTAATTAATTAGGGAAATTTCTCTGACATTTTTACATCTGACATTTTACCTCTGACATTTATAACTGGCACCACTAGTTTCTACTACAAGGCGTTTTAATTTGATTGATTAACTGATTGAATTTTATTTCTGCGTTCAATAACATTATAAAAAAGAATTTATTTTAACAGAAAAAGAATATACATATAAATGTAAACACATAAGTCCTTCAAAATTTACTTCTAATACAAAGAAAGTATGTAAACAGGAAATTAACATTCTAAAATTAACAGAATTTGTGAACGCAGGAGACCGTCATCATGAGCGAGCTGTTTGATGTCGATGGCGGCCTCAAAATTGGCATTAAATTAACTAGAAATCTGGAACAGGAATGATCAAATTTTCCAAGATTGTCTTTCTTGTCTGTTAGATCCATGAATTGATATGTTTCATTGTTAAATATATAGCGCGGAGAACGTGGAGTAATAGAGAGCGAGAAGCATAGAAGGGGTGTGCCATCGTATCATGTTGAACATGCCTATGGATATTGATCTTGATTGGTGATGCAAAGGTGAGAAATAGTACTTTTGCATAATCAGTTTTCGTTTGTTATGTTGTTGTTGTTTTTATGGCGACCTTGTTTTTATGCATAGCCTTCCATGTTTAGACGATTAAGATCTGTTTCAGCGAAGATTCGTCGAATCCCCGTCAAAGAGGGCGCTGTTGACGACCTTCGGATCTCTCGGCTCTCTGGACGACATGGAGCAAGCGAATGAGAGCCCGATCCGTTAAGAGTGACTCTTTGTCCGTCCGTGACATCACTTTATGGATTCCAGTTGAAATAAACAACATGGGCGCCAAATTTTTTTTTTTTTACCGAATTTCAGCTTTTTATTCCATGATACCCTTCATAATGTACAAAAAACCCTCTTTTTTTTCTATAGACCAATTCCACAACTCGAGAGGGCAGCAGCCTGGTCGTCATACTGCGGCATGTTACCCAACTTTTACAGTGCATCACTCAGTCAATAATATCAACCAACCATTCAGTCAGTCACTCATCTATCAATCTATCAATCAGTCAATCATTAAGTCAATTGATCGATCAATCAATCAGTCAATCAGGCAATCAAACGATCAATCAATCTTCAAAATATATCACTCATACACCATAGAATGTAATAAGTCAAATTAAGAATATGAGGTTGGGGTGGTGTCTTGAACTACCTTCATGTTCGCTTACTCGCTCGGCATGCTCGGCATACCTAGAACCTGTGTCTAAAATACGATTGTACCCAATTGGAGCGTTTCCTCCCACTTTTGAAAACAGTGGCGTAACATGGTATGAACCATTGAGGGAGCACTAGCATCGTGGGGGGGGGGGGCACCAGGCTTATTCGATAGACAACTTGCAAATCATTTACTAGCGGTACCTTTCATGTGTTTTCAGGTTTTATTCCAACTCTTCCCTTGTCCCTTTTCCTCCTTCCGTTTTTTTTTTCATTTGATAGGGGCACGTGGCCCCGCCCCCTGTAGCTTTGCCACTCTTCCAGATTACCATGAACAGGAAGTAATCTGAAGGGAAGTCGAGTAGAAGTTTCGATTTATAAATGGTCAGTTAATATAAAGAGATACGCAGTGTTAAGCACAACATACTAGCACGGGTGAAGGCATTGGCGTAAATCCCTGGGGGATGGGGGATATATCCCCCCCCCACTTGTTTGAGATGGGGGATGGCGTGTACAAATATCCCCCCCCCCCCTCACTTTTTAAGGAAGAAATTATATTTGAATTAATCAGTTAACAAAATTTTCAATAATCTGTCATAAACAACCATCATATTTTAGAATTTCTATTTGAAAATGCGATTTAAAACCAGAAAAGCGCTTATTTTTGGCTTGCTCGCTTAGCTTGCTCATCATATTTTAGAATTTTCGTTTGAAAATGCGATTGAAAACCAGAAAAGCGCTTATTTTTGGCTCGCTCGCTTCACTCGCTCATCATATTATAGAATTTCTATTTGAAAATGCGATTGCGAACCAAAAAAGTGGTATTTTTGGCTCGCTCGCAAGATAAAAATTAAAATGTGTTAGGGGGTCTGTGCAGGTGGGTGAGGGCGTGTGTTTATACTTAAGTGTGAGTTTGACAGAAAAAAAAAAATCGGCAAAAAAGTCGACCCCCCCCCCCCCAATCCTCAAAGTGGATTTACGCCGGTGGGTGAAGGTCTTTAAGAATCGCGACAAACTAGTTTTTCCTTTAGCAGTGTTTACGGTGTGTACTGATTTTTGTTCGCTAATCGTCTTGTATTCCATAGCACTCCTAGTTTCTCCCTCACGCCATCTTCTACATTCATCTCGCAACACCTCGATTTCTCCTTTCTCATCCTCCTTTCCCCCATAAAAATTTTATTCTGTATTTTTTTTTCTACAAGCGGGGCTATATTTACAAGCGTAGCTTTTTAGGTCTCTCCACTTGCAAACATTTTTTCTCTTATTTAGTCTTGTAAAATACACTTTATAAATAACGTTTTCATTTTACCATTGTCATAAAGTATCGAACATAATTTATGTACTATGCCTGTACTATGTACTATGTATTTGTATGTTTGTTTAAAAGTGGAATAAACTGAACTGAACTGAACAATAAAATCGGCGGCCAATTAAACTGATTTAACTTTATCATGTTTATTGCCTTTCAATCTCCACTTCAAATTAAATTTTCAAACGTAACTATGAAAAGTGTAAAAACACAATATACAAAATGTGTTTGCGATTATGAATGCCCTCAACAGGGGTCGCTAGACCATTTTGGTCTAATCCCACTTTGTCTTATGCCCGTTTGGTCTGATCCCACAAGATCTAATCCCATTTCGTCTACAACCAGTTTGTCTAAAGCCCGCCGCACACTATACGATCCGTCTGCGATCCGATTTTGGAAAAATGTGTTATAGCATTTATATGAACATTCAAACATGTGAAATCTTAATGACCAAAGTTTCAAATAGTCGTATGAATACAAAAATCGAAATTCCGGGCTATTGCCAGCCTCCCTGTAGGAATAAAAGCGAACTCAATTCTTTCTGTGTACTGCTCGGTTTGGCTTGCGTAGTCGGTAGACTAGGAGAAATATGTATGCATGCAGATTTATCACAAAAAATTTTTAAAAAATAAAAAAATCAGTACTGAACCTGCATCCATCCAGATCAATGCAAATTATGCAAATTATGCAAATTGCCTAAAGCTGAAAATGTTCATTGACATAGGAACACGAAGCAAAAAAAAAAAAAAAAAAAAAAAAAAAAAAAAAACCTTCATCGAAAAGATAAAGGTTACACTGCATGATAAAGGACTATCGAGCCGCCTAATGTCTATTATGCCTTTATGTCTTTTTTTTTTCATGTATTCTTGGTTGTCAGTCTTGTAGATAATTTCACCCCGACTTTACCCCAAACATTCATGGTGTGAGAGAGAGAGAGAGATAGAGAGAAAGAGAGAGAGAGAGAGAGAGAAAGGAGAGGAAGATAAGAAACTGGACAAGAAGATGAGTCGAGCCGTCCCTCATCAAAACATGACAAAACGTGACATATTGTACCGTGTTGTACTAGGCAATTTGTAGAACATTTTTCACTACGCTCACAGTATTCATGGTACTGAATGTGCCTTCTCTCGAGTTTTCGGAAATCATTGTTAGATAACATTGGCTTACAGTGAAAGCTGATGGGAAGAACGTCATCAGTATACTAAAACGTGTCAGTCTAACAGGAACTTCTTTCCCTTTCCTGTCAAGAGAAACTGAACATGATGTGTGATTTACCGATCCTTGATGATGATCACGATCGTTATCAAGACGTTTATCGCAATGGTTTCTCTCGGATCGCCATGAAGGTTGTCGTTCTCAAAGAAGTGAGTTGATATTTCGAGGACTACGTGATGAAGAAATTAAAGACACTGGTTAACATTGTTACTATTTTTAAAAATCTCGTTTTGTTACTTGAAAATGGGATAAACATAAGGGTTATAGTGTAAAAATACCAGTCTGAAAGTTTCAAAGTATAATATCCACAGGAAGTATGTTTAAATATAAAAAATGTGAACCAATGTTTGAAAAATATGAGGGTCGGCTGCACAGAATAGACATAAGGAGTGCGCATGCGCGTATGACTCACCTTACCGTACTGTGTGTATTGGCGTATCACGCGGCGGAAGGCACATAACGGGATTTTCAAATTCAAGCAAAGCGGTCCTCTTAGTGAGTGTCTCGTGAGACGAAGGATAATAAAATCGCCGTTTGCGTCTAACTTACACTTTTTCATTCCAAATTATGGTTGATTTCAGGGTTTTTGAGTACAAATACAAGTACTCATACACATGTTTCATATTAGTTTGAGAATTTTTTAAATCAGCTGCTCACAAAGTTAGACAATGCCTTTAACTGACGCGTTCAGTATAGATGACGAATTCAATCTTCTGGGTGTGGGTGTTGGTGAAGGTACGTTTCCTTTTTGCTTTAAAGGAGAATGCAAACCAGGCATCAGTGTGCTTCCAGTGAATGAAGAAGAACAAGAAGAGTAAACAGTGAAAGTTTGAGGAAAATCAGACAATCCGTTCAAGAGTTATGAACTTTGAAAGTTTAAGTTAATCCTTTTTATGGGGAACCTTAAATTGGCAACTTTGCCAGCATCTGTGATGTCATCGTGGACAACTCTCCATTCATTTTGTACACAGAATTTAACATTTTCTTTTCTTTCAAGAAAATTCAAAGTTCTTTTGATTTAATGTTTGAGTATGACAATTCTGCAAGCATTTTGGGAAGAATTATGTTGATTCCTGACTTGAATTTTCATATAAATCAGTTTTTTTTAAATTATGTACAAAGTGAAATGAGAGTTGTCCACGATGACATCACAGATGTTGGCAAAGTTGTCAACTCAACGATCCCCATAATATACTGAAACTTTCAAAATTCATAACTCTTGAACAGATTGTCTGATTTTGCTCAAACTTTCACTGTTTACTCTTCTTGGCCATCTTTATTCACTAAGAGCATGCACTCTGATGCCTGGATTGCACTCTCCTTTAACTAATTTGATTCCATTCATTGTGGGCAGTTAATTAGATTTTATCAGCTGTTTTGTTGTTGTTTGCTTGTGTTTGTTGTTGTTTTGGGGGTTGTTGTTGTTATTATTGTTGTAATGTGTAGTCATTGGAATTTATTCTGATAAAGTTTGGTACGTAAATAGGCATTCCCGATAATACATATCACGTTACTGTTACACTACATTTTATACCCACGTGAGGGGCTTCTGCACTATACCCACTTTGGTAAAGGGTATGAAGTTTATGTTGTGCAGGGATTGGTTGTGCATTTTGGCTTTCACATGTTGTCATGTACATAATACTGTCACGTCTGGATCTCAGTGGAGTTGTAATCAGTAGCGATTAGCCAAGAAAATCATTATTTCTTATCATACTGCGGGGATGAGGGAAAGAGGCCATGTCAAAAAAGAATTAATAATAATAATAACTTTCGATTTATTCAGCGCACAATAATTAAACCTTAATTCTCTATGCGCTTTACACTAGGAAGAAAAAGTATGGTTACATAATTATCTAAGAGGACAAGCACAAACAATAAATTACATTACACTATTGCTGGAAAAGATATGTTTTTAAAACTCTTTTAAAATCATTAAGAGAAGTTACATTCCTAATAGATAAAGGCAGAGAATTCCACAGAGCTGGGGCTGAAACTACAAAGGATCGGTGTCCATAAGTATGCATATTAACAGGGTGTGTTGCAAGGAGGTTTTGTGATGAAGATCGAAGTGTACGTATTGGATTGTGTCTATGTATAAGATCTGATATATAAGATGGAGCAAGATTATTCTGTGCTTTAAAACACATGATAAGAATCTTAAAGGCATTGGCTAACATTGTTATGATTTAAAAAAATCTCATTTTGTTAATTAAAAATGGGATAAACATTAGGGTTAGAGTGTAAAAATACCAGTGTGAAAGTTTCAGAGCATAATATCCACGGGAAGTATTTTTAAATATTAGAAATGTGAACCAATGTTTGAAAAACATACGAGGGTCGGTTGCATAGACCCAACGTAAGGAGTGCGCATGCGCACATGACTCAACGGACCGCACTGTGTGTACTGACGTATCACGCGGCGGAAGGCAAGTAACGGTATTTTTGAATTCGCGCAAACGGTCCTCTTAGTTCAGTGTCTCTCGAGACGAAAGCTAATAAAATCGCGGTTTGCGTCTAACTTACAGCTTTTCCTTCCAAATTATGGTTGGTTTCAGAGTTTTTGAGTATAAATACAAGTACTCATACACATGTTTAATCTTAGTTTGAGAATTTTTTAAATCAGCTGCTCACAAAGTTAGCCAATGCCTTTAAATATAACACGTTTTTCGATGGGTAGCCAGTGGAGTTTCTTTAAAAGAGGAGTGATGGAATCTCTTGAACGAGCACCTACTATCAACCTTGCTGCTGTGTTCTGAATTCTCTGAACCCGTAGTAATTCCTTTTTCGGAAGACCATACAACAAAGAATTACAGTTATCAACATGGGACAATATCAAAGCATGTACAGGTATATTAATAGACCTTCTATTTAGATATTGCCAAATCTGTCCAATTTTCCGAATGGCCCTGAATGCCAACTGACAGGTTTTTGTGATGTGATCAGTCATTGTGAGATGCCTATCCATGATTACACCCAAGTTCCGTGCCTTGCTACCTGCAGAAATGTCAACTCTGTCGACAGTGATAACAAGAGCATTCTGTGGAGGTGGAGCAAACTTGGAAGTGAAATGCATAACTGCAGTTCTTGGATGCACTGACAAGCAACTTATTTCTGGTTGACCAAGAAGTAATGTCCTGGATGCACCTGTTGACACGACTTACAGCAATCTCTCTGTCACCAGGTGAAAATGGTAAATACACTTGTATGTCATATGCATATATCATGGAATGAAGTCCATGAGCTTTGATGATATCATATATAGATGCAGAGTACAACGTGTAGAGAAGAGGCCCCAAAATCGAGCCTTGCGGAATTCCACAGTTGTCTTCAACAGAAAAGGAATGATGGTCTCCAATTTTCACAACATGAGAACGCTTGGAGAGATATGAAGAAAACCACTTGTAGACAAGCCCTTGAAACCCATACCGATTTGCGAGTCGATTGAGCAAGATAGTATGGTCAATGGTATCGAAGGCTGAACTATAGTCCAGTAATACTAAGACAGCTTCCTGCCGCTGGTCAAGGGATACAAGAATGTCGTTCTGTACGCGCATTAATGCAGTCTCTACACTGTGGTATCTCTTATATGCCGACTGTGTGGGAATATGCAAATTGTTCTCAGTTAGATACTCCAAAACTTGATTATTTACTGCTTTCTCAATTACTTTGCTGAATTAGTTCAAGTTTGCGATCGGGCGATAATTTGCGAGATCATCACGTTGAGCACCAACCTTCTTCAGAAGAGGGGTAACAATGGCTTTCCTAAACACAGGAGGCATGACACCAGAAATGAGACTTCTATTGACCAATGCTGTTAAAAGTGGAAGCAGTTCATCAGCACATCTCTTTGTGAGCGTAGTTGGCAGGGGATCAAGCTCACACGATGCGGATGAGGATGTCTTGATAATACTCCTCACATCATCCTCAATAACCTCTTGCAATTCACAAAACTTTGAATGGCATTGTTCATGTGTGTCAGCAGATATGCACTGAAAGCTTGCTAGCTCCAGACTGTCCCTTAACCGCACAATCTTTTGCTCAAAAAACTCTGCAAAACGATTAGCTAGTTGAACTGGACATTCAAAGCTGGGAAGAACTAACCCCCCAGTTGGTGATGATAGCTTATTGATCAGCCTAAACAAACTATGTTGGTCACTAGACTGAAATTTCTCACGATAAAAATCAGTCTTAGCCTTCAACAGGAGCTTGTTATATCTTTGACACTACACTCGGTACATGTCTTTGGAGAATGAAGATTGGATTTGACCATCTTTCTCTCACAGCGTCTCCTTTCCCGCCTAGCCTCACGAAGAGAGTCCGAGTACCAAGGACTCTGAGGGCGAAGAATGACATCTCTTTCAGTTAGTGGGGCATGGTTGTCTAATATTCCTCTGAGGCCCTTACACAATTGCATAGCAAGGTTTTCGACATTTTCCTGATCTTTGAGCACAGATGGAGATACATTAGATACATCATAATTGAATTTTTCCATGTTGATTTTCTTCATATTTCTTGTGATTACATGCTTTGTGATTTTATTTGGATGTTCAAAAAGGAGATTACAAGCAACTGCTGAATGATCTGATGGCAGATAACCATGAGTAGAAACATCAGACACAAAACTAGTATCAGATCTACTGATGATAAGATCAAGCGTATGACCTGATGAATGTGTCGGAAGATGTGTAGTGAAACTGAAGGCCATTGGATTGGACTGTCTTGATGAAAGACTAAGCATAGCAGTTACCTAGAACATCCACGTGTAGATTAAAGTCACCAGCAATAATCTCTGTTGAGATACACAGAGAGATTCAAGAAGTGTCGAAAAGTCCTGAATAAAATCTGTTGGTGATGATCTGTTCTTCCTGCTTGAAGGTGGCCTGTAGATAATTATCAACCGCATCACACGAGCTGATATGCCAGATAATGTAAGGTCCATATACTCAAAGGAACTGAATGAAAAGGTTTTGTTAGCTGCCAAGTTAAAGCCCTTATGAAGTAGCAAGCCAATCCCGCCTCCAGTTCCTCTAATGCGTGGCACATGGTGAAAGTCAAAATTGGGAAGGATAGACCGAACGCTGGCAAGTGCATGGTCGTCTCTTCTTGAGTCAGTCAACCATGTTTCTGTGATTGCAACAATAACCACTTTCTCAGAGATAATGAAGTCGCATAAGGAAGTAACTTTACCTCTCGCCTTGAGAGATCGGGCATTCCAGAGGGCAAACTTCACTGTCTGATTCTGAAGAAGAGATGTTGATCTTGATAGGCAAAACATGGTGCAGCCTCCGAGATACAGGAAACTGCTTACTTGTATCTGCAGGTGATACACGACAAGTAATACTTACTTCAATCTTTTGTGAAGAGTAAGAGGCTAAGCATCTATGCCTTCCACGACCCTTGGACCCACGATGAGTTTTCCTTTTACGTGCAATTCCCAATTCATGAATTCTATTCCACACTTCTTGATTCAGCCTTAGGCCATTATACATGTATGATCTTATGCTTCCAGATACTGGATCATAAGCAGTGTGGCATGAGTCAGAACCATATTTCCGATGATATATATGACGGTCGTCACCAGCATCAAGAAGAATGGGTCCTGGGTTAGGGTTTACATCTCCACATATAACCAAAGAGAGCTGAAAAGCAGCTGATGAGTTGTGGTAATATGATATACGAGTCCCCATATACTTGCATGTAGAAAAGGTCCACTGGAATGAAGAAACCCTCCACTTGTTTAGAATTGGACACTGGTTCCATTCACAGTCCACCATGCACAATACAAGGGTGAAGAGAACAAAGGATATAACACACTTCAAGGCCATTGTTGGATCCTGGACTTAAGCTGTCTTCAATAGAACATGAATGAAGCAGTCCCTATTCGTCCCAGGATGTAATCCCTCTGGTCAGAATCACTGCTAGCATGTATGTAAGTCAATGGCTGAAGCACATACTCCAAAATCACCAGAAGGCAGAATATTTCTTGTGCCAAGTTCTCCAAAACCAAGTCGAGTAAAGGGAAGAAAACAGTCCAGCAGTATCCAGGGTATATTCCAAATCACTTGACACTAATATTACATCCAGATAATAACAACGATTATCAAATTAACAATATCAATTGAGAGAGGTCCTAAGGGGGGCAACCTGGTAGGTGCACACCACTAATATTCACATGAAAAGGGGGCAACCTGGTAGGTGCACACCACTAATATTCACATGAAAAGTATGTTCTTCGAAATAATTATTGCCTTTTCTTTTAGGTCCCCACGAGCTTCAATTCTTGCAGAGTCTTGGATCTCATTTTACATCTTTAAGAAATGTAGCTGTAGAGCCAAATGAAAGTTTTCTCCAAACATACAAACGTAATGCGACTGCCTGGAATTCTGATGCTAAATCCAACCATGATTTTCATTGGTTCCACGGTCCTCTGTCCCAGTTCTTCGATGAAAGTCCTTTCGCAAAAGGCAAATACAACCTGATCAGCGCCATACATTCGTTGTACCATACCGGTGACATTGAGACGACCTTCACAAGACTGATGTCAGTGCTAAAAGACAAAGGTATCATGATCATTGTACTATCAGGTAGGTGATGATTTTCATATTGACACCCTTTGTTTTACAGACCAGTAGAAAAGAAGGATGAGATGAGTTGAAAATTGGCTTGTGTGAAACGTAAGTGGTTCAGAGATAATGGTAGCGAGATGGATTTGGGAAAGAAGAAAGTTACACATGATCTTGTAGTTCGTCCTTTTCGTATTAAGGAGAGGCGTGCGAGAGATTTTGATGTTTCATTTGTCTTTTTCGATGAATTATGATATGTATATTTGGCAAATCTGAAAGAAACAACAGATCAACTCTTTACAGGGCTCTAGGCAGCCCTTTTTTGCCTGAAGGCTGCCCGTCAGCACTTTTAGACGTGTTCAGAAGTTCTTAGAAACAACTGACCACAAGTTTTATGCATGCCTGTTGCGTGTTGACGTCACTTGCCGGGCTCGGCAAATGAATCGTTTTGTTATAACCTCAGTTCAGCGTCGTTTCTTTATTTTATTCATTTATTCAGTCTTGATTTAGGCCTACCCAGGGTGCCTTCATCAGAGGTTTAAATAACTTCTGCATAACAGCTCTGCAAAATCAACAGATAAAACATTGCAAAACATGATACAAACCAAATATCACAAATAAAAAAGAAATTAACAAACATAAAATCAATCGTGATCACAAACGAATAATGAAGACAAAAATAACCAAACTGACCTCAGCAAGTCCTTATTAAGAGAAAAATCTTACATCAACAAAATTGAAATCTTAACTATAGTAACAAGGAAAATTTAAGAATATTTGCGCGGGCTCACGGAATAATAAATTTGTAAATGCATTCTAAGTATTTCATGAATAAAACATTAAAGGGGAAGTCCACACCAAGTTGAAGTTCAGTTCAATAAAAAAGTGAAAAAACTCCAAACAAAACAGTGTAAACTTTTGATGAAAATCACAAGGAATATATGAACTTTCAGTTTCACAGGTTTTTTTTCGCAAAACATTTTTGAACAGCTGATATGAATATTCAACGAATAAGTTGATGATGTCGTGCCCTCAGTATTCTCCAAATTGTCTATACGATCTATATAATCTCTCTTGATCTAGCATTTATATTCCTTTTTCAGGTACTAAAAAATATCATTAAATTATTTTGTACATATTATGTATTATAGGTTTTCCCGGTCAGTTTCATGATTTTGTCATTCAAGTTCATATTCCGAGCATTCAATTTCCCGCATTTCACGCTCGCAGCTCTGAAGCGGCTTTCAAATTCAAATTAGGTATTCAGATTCACTATCCGAGCAATCAGTTGTTCATTTGGGTCATTCAAATTCAAGTAGGAGCATGCTTCTTGATAAATGGGCAATCAGATTCATTTCAAGCCGGCGACCGAATCTCCTTGGTCATTCATATTCGTGAAAAGGCAACCAAGTTCCAAATAAGTGCATTCAATTTAAAAGAATCATTGCATTTTAGTTAGCTTGAGGTCAATGTGGGTGTTTTTTTTTTCACGAGTTTTGAATAAATCGTTTATAAACTATTTTTTCTAGTATTTTCGAAATGCTTGGTAACAAAGAAATTGGTCTGTAGTTAGCAATTTGGGCTGGGTCATCTTTTTTATAAATTGGAATTATCTTTGCCATCTTCAGTAAGTCGGGAAAAATACCTTGGGAGAGAGACAGATTAAAAATATGAGACAATGGGGTAACTATGAAATGAATTATTTGCTTTAATAGAGATACACTTAATTCGTCATGGCCGCTTGATTTAGTGGATTTTAGGGAACGTACAATTTCTAAAATTTCATGGATATTTGTTGGATTGAAAAACAGAGAGTGTTCAACATTGTCCTTTAAGTATTTCGAAAAATCGTTTTCCCCAGTGACTATTTTTGATGCTAAATTTGGGCCAACATTAGTGAAGAATGTATTAAATGCATTAGCAATATCATTAGGATCTTGAATATTACGCCCATTATCTTCAAATTCGATTGTATTTAGATTATGCTTTTTCTTACCTAAGGCTTCATTAATTGTTTGCCACAATGCTTTATTATTATCTTTAATGTTTTCAATTTTATTAGAGAAATATAATTTGCGAGCTAATCGAATCAAAGATGCTAATTTATTGCGGCACTTTTTATATATATTTTGATTTTCGGTTGTAGGTGATTTAAGTGATATTTTGGACAAGCGATTTCGAGTATATATGGATTTAATTATAGCTGGAGTAATCCAAGGTTGTTTGTTTTTCCTTTTACTCGATGTAATTCTTGATAGAGGTACATTTTTATCATAATGGTAAAGAAGTTTTTGGATGAATTTTTCATATGATTTATTCACATCTCTTTCGATATAAATATCTTCCCAATCTTCTTGACTCAAGTCTGTCATTACAGATTCTATATTACGTTTAGTTTCTTTGCGGCGTATTATATGTTCTTTAGCACTGGGTTTATGTAAGTGATTGTCCTTTTGACATATTGTGAATACCAGTAAATGATCTGATATATCATGATAGATTATTCCATTGAATTTGTCATCTAATACGTTGCTGTTATAATATTATCGATTACGGTATGTGTTTGGTTTGTAATCCTGGTTGGTTTGTTGAGGGGTTTAAAGGAAAGTGATGACAATAAATTGATAAATTACTGGGCCAATGTGGTGTGAGGTAAGGAAAGATCAATATTAAAGTCTCCCGTGACGTGTATATCTTTGTTTCCATGAGATACTAGTTCGAGACATGATTCAAAATTTTCTAAAAAATATATCAGTTGCATTACTAGGTGGTCTATATATCACCCCAACTATTCTATTTTTATGTTTATGATACATAATTTCTAAAAATAAGGATTCTATTCCTTCAAGTTGAATGTCATGTCTTATCTTATAGTGTAGATCATTGCGAATATAAAAAGCGACACCTCCTCCTTTTCCATTTTTACGGTCTATATGACTAAATTGATAATTGTCGATATTGAATATTGGAGGGGAGTTTGGATGTAACCAAGTCTCTGTAACCGCTATTAAAGAAAATGGAAAATGGTTCAATGAAGATAAAAATTCATCAAAAGTATCGAAATTCTTTTGTAAACTTCGGATATTTATGTGCAATAAACTGAAACAATGAAGTTTTTGGTTTGAGTCTGTTGAGCTAAAGTTTGAATTAAATTCATTAGCAGTATAATATTTATTATTTGGTGTGAAGAATGAATTATTTTAATATGTCATCTATATCCATCAAAATGTAAGGTCTGGTGTGTCGACCAGTTTAGGTTAACTTCGGGTGCTTGGTGTGTGCAAGTGTGTGAAGGAGTGCATATGTATAAGACAAGTGAAATCAGGGCTGGGTACATGTTCACTTGGGTGCGACGGTCAGACAGACTCCGGGCTGGTGGTAAAGTTCAATAAAAAAAAATCATATTGAAGCAAGAGGGTTGTAGGGGTTTGTATTCTATCAAGAATGCATTAAATATTCCAAGTTATGGAGTAAAAAAGAGAACATGGGAAGAGGCCCGCAAATACTTGGATGGATAAATATGGAAATCCTGGCGCTGGACTGTTGAAATAGTAAAGAATTCACAGAAAAAGGTACTACTAAAATTCAAAGATAAACATGCAAATTTTTCATTCCACCTTCCCCTTTTCTTTCCTTCCTTTTTTTTTTTTTTGGAGAGAGAGAGAAAATTAGAAATCAATTTTACTGAAAACTATGCAAGTCATCGCTGAATACAGCTGAACTATAACGCACATGCAGCAGGCAGAGATCGCTGAATGGAGAAAACAATAATTTATTGCATCCTCACGCAGCGCAATCCGCCCTGACAAGAAGAAAAGTCCTTAGATGGGCCTCCACCCATAGGTTCCCTCCATACTCCAGAGTTGCCAGTTCAAAAAAACAATCCTAAAAACCGCTAACATGGAGAAATCAAAAAGTCCATTGAGAAATCTTAATCAAAATTTTGGATTAACATTTCTTAATCTAGTAATCATAAGATCGAACCCCAAAACCTAACTGCGCATGCAGAGTGTAAGATACAAACAAGAAAAACTGGCTCAATAACCAATCAGGCTGCAAATTGATGGTAAAGTAACCAATTATATGTATATTGAATTTAACAATCCTTCAAATAGTAGCTGTCATAATTCATAGCTACGTGATTTATAAAGGAAAAAAAGGAATCTGATTGAATCAAAACAATAAATAGCCATCTCAGTGATTACGTCGACTGAACAAGGTTTTAGGTAAGAATTCCTTTGGAGGGGGGGGGGGGGGTTGAAGTAGCAACTAGACCATGGAATAGAATGATGAATAATTACATCGACACGTGACATTTCACTACCATGTTATCAAAGCATATAACAGTTGTTACATATACCAATAGCAAAACGACAAAGTACCTCTAGACATGAACGTCCAGTATGCACTAATGCAATACGAAAAGAATGCATGAGATTTATGTATAGTAATTGAGGAACATCGGTAATTTAAATAGTTCTGTAAGCGAGTGCCTTCGTAACACTTTTCACTAATTATGTCAGAAACACAAATGTAATGACCAAAGGCACATTGCGATCAATGGAAAAGAGGGAAAGCCATGGAGTTTTGTGTATGAATAGCTCAATACATCAAGTGGCATTCAGTTAGATATTATGTACACACCTTCATCAATCAGCTTGACAGCTGAAAGAGTAGTAATTAAAAAACAAAATTTTTAAAAAAAGATAGCTCAGTCATGCAGAGGAATTTCAGTATTCTGTGAATAACAATTCTCATTTGCATGGTTACTTCATACAACTTTTAAGGGTTTACCCTAGATGGCCTGTGAAGACCCGAACCAAGGAAATTACATTGTCGTGGTATTAATCAACAGGCCAAGGGCTCTTGGAAACACCTGGTTAATCACAATAACAACTGGCAATGTTTTAGAAATAAATATAAAAACAAATAAGATGTTTTCAACTGAAATATCTCATTGTGTTTGTGTATCATCAGGAGTTCATTACTATGCCAAACAAAGCGTATGACTGCAAATTGTTACATACCAATAGCAAGACAAAATTACCGTATAGACATTGAATGATGTTCTATTGTATGTCTAGTATGCATATCTGCAGTACACGAACAAAGAATAGAGACATGAGAGGAATAATAGGGAACATAATTGATTTAAAACAGTTATGTAATCAAATGCATTGATATGGTAACACTATATATTCACACATTGAATGTCAGAGGCACAACCGTAATGGCTACAAGCATGTTTCGTGGTGTGGTTAAACATGAAGTTTGCCAATGAATGGTTCAAAACGTCGCTGTGATATTCAATGAATTTGTTTAAGTCAATTATGAAAAAAAAAAGGGGGGGGGGAATCAACCCTGGAAACGGTTTTGAATAACGATCCATGTCATCTGCATTCAATACAACATTTAAGTATTACATAACAAAACCAAGCACAATAATGGACTTGGGCATAGTGCGTGTTCGTGGGCAAGATCAAATTTTGACTTTTTTTATGATTCTGAAATTGTGCATGAAAAACATAAAACAAAACAGGGAGCAAGCCAGAAAAAAAAACACAAAAAAACTTGTAATGAACCAATGCATTCTATGAGATGGTCATAGCTTGGGAGACAAATGGTGGGGTAATGATCATTAAAACTGACATTAAATCATTAAAAGAATGGTGAGAGCATGAAAAAAAATAGATGACTGGAATTCAAAGTTAAAGACAATGATTTCTTATTTTGGGGCTCCTGGAACCACCCGGTCAATATTTTTTCATCATTAACTGGCAGTCTTTTGCATACATTTTATGAAAACAACGATGTAACTCTAGACATGATAATATTATGTGCAATATGCAGTAACTGCAATACAGAAAAAGTAGACATTTGGGTAGCAGGGAATATGATGGAATGTGTGGTTGGTTATGTAACCAAATGCTTTGATATGCTTAACGAGCAATCATGAATGAGTCCAATAAACTGACTATTAGGAAATTTAATCAGCCGGACCATTCTTCAAAATATGTCGCTCATACACCATATAATGTAATATGTCAAATAAAGAATATGAGGTTGGGGTGGTGTCTTGAACTACCTTCATATTCGCTTACTCGATCGGCATGCTCGGCATACCTAGAACCTGTGTCTGAAATACGATTGTACCCGATTGGAGCGTTTCCTCCCTCTTTTGAAAACAGTGGCGTAACATGGGATGAACCATTGAGGGAGCACTAGCATCGTGGGGGAGGGGGGGGGGGGAGTGGCACCAGGCTAATTCGATAGACAACTTGCAAATCATTTACTAGCGGTCCTTTCATGTGTTTTCAGGTTTTATTCCAACTCTTCCCTTGTCCCTTTTCCTCCTTCCGGTTTTTTTTTTTTTTTTCATTTGATAGGCGCACGTGGCTCCGCCCCCTGTAGCTTTGCCACTCTTCCAGATTACCGTGAACAGGAAGTAATCTGAAGGGAGGCCGAGTAGAAGTTTCGATTTATAATTGGTCAGTTAATATAAAGAGATACGCAGTGTTAAGCACAACATACTAGCACGGGTGAAGGCATTGGCGTAAATCCCTGGGGGATGGGGGATATATCCCCCCCCCCCCCCCCCCCACTTGTTTGAGATGGGGGATGGCGTGTACAAATATCCCCCCCCCCTCACTTTTTAAGGAAGAAATTATATTTGAATTAATCAGTTAATAAAATTTTTAATAATCTGTCATACCCTGATAGCAGACGTACGTCTTTAAGACGTCATAAAATGGTCTCAAACTGGTCCACACGTCATGCGTCGTATAGACGACTATTTTGCGACGGCAATATAACGTCTTTTTTATGACCAATATTTCCCCACTTTTTGTTTGACCATAATATGACGTATATTTTACGTCGACTATTTATCACTTTATTACGTCTTCTCTAAGACCAGAATAAGACGGGGTTTTTACGTCAATTATTTCCCACTTTTTAACAGCTTTTTAAAGACCACAATATGACGTGTTCTATACGTTATTTTTTACATCCATTATAGGCCTATTGCTAGGCCTTACCAATTTCTTATGGCTTGTCCAATAATTATAATCAAATATAAAAATCATTATCAATATCATCAGTAGGCTTAATCAATAATAGGCATATTAATCAGTTAATAGGCTAGTATTAATTAATCAATATCATTAATTATCAATATTATTGCTATTGATAATTATCATTATCAATAACAATAGCCATTATAAACTTCTTGCATTTTTAAGACATGATATTAATTCAAAGGAGAAATGTTTAATTTGTACCCCGAAATTAGGTAAGCGTTCCATGAAGAGTTTTGTCAATGATTTTTATTGACAACTGTTATAAGCTACTAAAAATCCTTGCATCTGATTGGCTGAGAGGAAATTAGGAGGTGAAAATCACTGAAGTGACTCTTCATGGAACACTCCATCATCTCATTTATCATGCTGTGCACGTGTGGCCGTGGTAGCACTCGACGCGAGTCGGGTTATCAACAACTCAGACAAGGGGACAACTCGGCCCTCCTGTGAATACGCTCACCGAATTGTCCTACCATGACTGAAAATTTCATGAAGTTTTAGGGTTAGGGTTAGGGTAGGGTTTAGAATTAGGGTTCAGGTTAAAGTTAGGTGATAGGGAATGCCGGGGGCCCGGGACAACAGTCAGACCCAAGACCGAGTTACCCCGGATCATGGCCCCGGCCCGAATCCTGATTTGGTCGAGGCGCTGCTAGCTAGCAGTGCAGTATGCATATAAGGGTAAAGTCATCATGTTGCATGTATACCGTAGGCGTAGACCTATTTCCATCAGTTTTATTATCACTATGTGTACACGTACGGTCGGATGAATCAGACGTAGGACAGATGACTGGATTTCTGGCTTACGACAGGTATGAATTCATTTTTTCTGTAGATATTATGGGTATAATCATGATCCAAGTCCCCCTCATTCACCTTGCACAGTTAAAGTCCGAACGCTTGCACATACCATGCATAGACACAGTAGCCGATACGGTTTATTGTAACTTACATAGCCGCTAGGACTTCCTTCCACCTCATCACCCTCACACGTGTGTGTGTTCATACACACTGAATGAGAGACTGAGAAGGGACTTATATCACGATTAAGCCAATATTATGTACCCTGGATCTCCTACCTAACTCAGTTCTATCCAGTGGCGGTACCAGGATTGTTGGTGGGGGGGGGGGGGGCAAATGGATGGCAAAAGAAAATGTTGGGGGGCAGGGCCAGGGGCAGTCAAATTTTTTTTTTGCATTTATGGAAAAATCGAGTGTGAAGCGTGAGTTTTAGTCGCCGGCGTAAATCCACTTTGAGGAGGGGGGGGGGGGGGATAATTGAATTTTTGGACTATTTTTTTACTCTTACACACATTTTAATAATAATCAATTTTATGAGCGAGCAAAGCGAGCCAATAAAAAATAACCGCTTTTTTTATTTTTAATCGCATTTTCAAATAAATATTCTAAAATATGACGGGTGAGCAAGCGAGCGAGCCAAAAATGACTACTTTTCTTGTTTTTAATCGCATTTTAGAAAATAAATTTAAAGATATGATGAGCGAGCGAAGCAAGCGCGCCAAAAATAACCACTTTTTTTGTTTTCAATCGAAGTTTTGAAGAGCGGAAAATGGTATTAAGAGCACTTCACAGCTTGAATATGTTGCTTATGACAGACAACATCTACTTATTTACAAATTACTGTATAATTTTTCTTTCCAGTCCTCAAAATTTCTGAGGGGAGCAACTGGGGGAGGGGGCAAAGCTTCTGAGTAGGGGGGAAAATGCCCCCCCCCCTCCATACTCACCCTTGGTGCTGCCACTGATTCTATCACTTACTGTCTATTCACAGACACAGCGCTATCGTGAAGTGATAGCGCTGTGATCTGAGTAGTACTAGTAGATCTAACTGTTGACATGACATGGTACAACTACATCTCAATCGAGCATAGGAAGCAAACGGTTAACCGGCTGCAAAAATCGCGATGTTGATTAAGCTGAATTCTCTCAGCTACAAAAGTGACATTGTAAAATGGAATGTTTGGTTGATGTTTTGGCATTATCGTGAAATAAGTCACCAGCCCATTCACTGCTTTTTATTTCATTTCAAGGCAGATGTTTTTTTCCACTTCTTTATTTTGATAACTTAGAACTTACCCAAAACGATGATTTATTGGCCTTTATTGTGAAATACATCACCTCTCTTCTCGCATGTGCGTTCGCATTGCACATGTACAAAGTTTATGTTTATGTTTATTCAATTTCCAGGATGTATAATGACATGACAAACAAATTTCAAAGGAAACATAACAGCATCCATTATAACATAAGCAACAACTAATGCCTTGGGATTACCTGAAAGAAATAATAATTTTTGTCTGAAGGCTCCCCTCGTTGGCTGTTGTTAAACAAATTGATACAAAGAAGATCCACAGCGAGTAGGTGACAGAAGTAAAGGGATAAGAAATCTCAATGGAAAACAGTAAAATCAGAATGAAAATAGGAGGGCAAAAAGTTGCATATCCATGCTGCCATATTAAAAAAAAAAAAAAAAAATGGGAGTGGAAAGAAGTCACCAGCACTGATGAAATAAATGGCAGTGAATGGGCTGGTGAAGTATTTCACGATAATGCCGATTTATCACTTCATCTGCACTTGGGTATATTGTTCTCTCCGCCAAAGGTCAACCGGAAGTGGGCTTCATTTTGGTGAAAATTGGCAAAGGCGAACTGTTCCAAAGACCCTCCTTTCCCCAATAAGCCCGCTCCAAAGCCCCCATTGTTGTGTCTTTTGTGATGTTATCGCACAGCTACGCACAGCTACGCACATGCACAAACATTGTTCAACATTTCCAAACCCCCCCCCCCCCAAAAAAAGGCTGTACATATGCTCCATATGATTTAATGAAGTTGTTGTTAGACCCCAGTCAACGATGCTTTAGAGCCTAACGTGTTGGACTGTATTGAACATGAAAGTTTGCCATTGCAACAAAGTGACATTGTTAACGTACAATATTTCATTCTGTTTCAGCAGAAACTTTTTTTGTAGAAATAGAGGAGGTGAAGTCAGAGTTAAGGGAGAATAGAAAGTTGCTGAGAAGCCATTCTAGAGAGGCTGGAATACAATGGTGCAGTGGAAGATGCCCAAGTACATCGTAGGGCTCCCTGACAACAAGCCAGCTCTTCCTTTCAATATTAAAGCAAGAGCACTTAGAAGAGCCGGACAGAGTCCTTCAGCATATTCCTGAGAAGAAAAAACAGTTAGTATCATGTTTTAATGAAATTAAAAAAAAAAAATCATACAAACTAATAACCCTGTTTTATTTCTGGAAAAATGAAAAGGGCATAGTTCCTTGCCCAATTACCTTCATGTACATAAGTGCAGAACCATCGTTCATGCATTCTGACCAGTGCAAAATGCAAAGTGCAATATCTCACCCTTGTGCACAAACCTGCATGTTTGTTTTGCAAACTTTCATGGTGCAGCAAATGATTATGAAGTATTAAGTATGAAAAAGGCTCCTTTTTCTGATTAGAAGTTGAGAATATGTATTGTTCATGAGACAGTCCCTGTAGATAGGGCACCCTAACAAAGAATTGAGATAGAAAGTAGTAAATAAACAGTTAAATTGCACAAAGAAAGTGAAGGAATGTTGGTAACAATTTGATATAAACAACAGCTGAAATACTGGTATCCGAAAGTATGTTACCTAGAAGGAATGTTCATTATTTTAGTAAATCAGAAGTAAAAGTAATACGTGCCTTCATTTTATTTATGAAACCAAATTAGAGGGCTCTAAATATTAAGTAATTTTTGCTGTATTTCTACTTCCATTCATTGCCCGATTGGCAGTCAGATACAACTGGAAGAGGCAGAGGGGTACAAAGAGGAGCTTTTCTTCTTTAAAGTTCATTACTGATAGGTAAGGATCCTTTTCTTACTGAGACGACTAGTGAGTGTGTTCTTTCTATAGGCTTCTGAATGTTAGCAGTTTGCTCATCTTGACCTCACACCATATTTTTTGAAATTATTCTTTTAGATAAAAGTAAGTTGATGGATGTCCTGTAGACCTGTCAGTATTCTATTACAAGGATTATAATACATGTAGTGAAATCCATAAAGCTCAATCATATTAGGTACTATATGAATTGAAATTGCATGTTTAATTACATAGATGTGGATATGTCGTTTTCAAGGTAAAATGTGATCTAACCAATATGAGTAAAGTTTCAATTACTAGTACATGCTCTTATAGATATATATATATGTATATATATATATGATCTATAATATTTCTGTAAAGCGCTTAGAAACGTCTCAGAGAAATGTACTAGGCACTATATAAATGGAGAATATTATTATTATTAAATCCATTAAACATTATTGTTCTGACAGATGCAGTGATCGAGGGCGAGTGCCTCTTGCACATCCGTTAAGATGTTGAGGGGTCATCAAGCACTACCTCAAGTACGTGTACATACCAACGGATGTCACAGAAAGGTCAACCGGAACTTACAGTCCTGAGAAACTTTTGAAGAATCTCAATAAATATCTCCTCTACATTCATTGATTTTTTCTAAAAAACATAATGCACATTATGTTAAAGCCAAGGAAATGCTGCCTGAAGGTTCTGTTTGTAGGGTTCAAATTGTCCCATTGTTTAGCTATATTTTTGGAACTAACTTTAGGACTGTCCTGCAGTATGGCAAACTATATGATTGACATACTAAAATCCCTTTAGTGACTATAGGACATCTATGTACACATGTAAGTTGCATGCATTTTCATGTAGTTTCTCTTATACATGTACATGTATGTGCTGATTATCATTCTTTATTGTATTGTTGATTCTCATCTAGATAAATTCCATGATAGCAGAATCAGTCCAAACGGGTAAACAATTTTTTTTCAAGATACAAATATGATATTCATGTATTTATTATGCCTCCACCCATTTGTCTGTCCGTCCTGTTTTCGTTCTAACTCAAGAACCATGCCGCGGATTAACTTGAAACTTGGCTCATGTATGCAGCCATATGAGAGGGACAATATCTGATTAGATCTTGGGGTCACGAGGTCCATGTTCAAAGGTCATAGGGGTTATATGCAGGACAGTCTCATTCTCACGATAACTTAAAAACCATTCAACAGATTAACTTCACACTTGGGTGATGTATGGATACAGGGAGAGAAAATGATCTCAAAGATTTAGAGGTCAAAGGTCATAGAGGTTTTTATGTACATAGAAATGGTTCATTCTTGCAATAATTCAACCATTTGACGGATAAACTTGGCTTATGTACATGTATGCATATGGTTGGGACAATGATCTCATTACGTTTTGGGGTCTCAAGGTTAAAGTTGAAAGGTCATAGAGGTCTTTATGTAAATAGAAATGGTTTGTTCTCACAATAACTGCACAGCCATTTGACGTGTGAACTTCAAATGTGGCTCATGATGCATATGGGAGGGACAATGATCTCATAAGATTTAGGGTGTAAAGTTCAAAGGTTATAGAGGTCATATACATGAAGATTGCTTGTTCTTGCAATAACTTATGAACTCTGTGCTGTTCAACTTAAACTTAGCTCATTTATGCATATTGGAGGGACAGTGGTCTGTGTAGATTAGGGAATCGCAAGGTCAGAGATGTCATTGTTTGTATACATGAAAATGAAAATAAACAACATAAATGTGCCATATCATTTTCAATATGGCAATGGCATAGGCATAAATTTCGATGTGGTTGAGGATTCATATACTTTGTGTTATCTAAGCCAGGTGCTCTTGTTCTTTATTGTATTTCTAAATTCTAATTTCTGTAGATTCAAACAATATACTGATGTCTATCTTTTTCAATTTTGCTCATAATCATAATGTGTGTGTGATAAGCCTTGTCAATGCAATTTGTTATACTCAAGTCAGGTGTTTGTATTATTCATTATATTCTTAGTTCTGATTGAGTTTATCCTCTTAGTCTTTCCATTTTTTATAGACAGACCAAAAATTTGTAATACATTTCCTTCTCTATGTACGTTCACTTTTTGAAGTGTAGAAGAAAGTTTTATAATTGAGGAAAGACACATGTACTAAGTTTTGAAAATGCAATTCTGTGCAATGTTCCTGTCAGATTCATTAAATATTCTTTTTGTCTTGGCATTTGAAAATAATTTTTAACAGGTTTTTTTTTTCTTCTGTATTTGATGGCATTGTACGATTGTTCTTATATACATGTACATGAAACTGTATGTGCCTAAAATGACAAATGAGGAGTAAAACATCACATCTAAAGTATGTCTTTACAACGTCTTGTACTATCATGAAAGGGAGAGACAACCCCAGAAGTTTTACTGTTTTAATAAAAGGAGATGAATTTGAAAAGCTTTTTAAAAACAAAATGAGCAAAATCAGTCAAAGAAAAAAGAATATGTCATTTACTTATGTCTTAAAGACGTTAGTTTGCACCTGCATAAGATATAAAATAAGACATATTTTGACGTCACTTACACTCATTTACATTTTCTAATAAATTACTATCGCCTCAGCAAATTGGGAGCACTGATGACTTCATATGCTAGCACCCCTCCATTTACTTTCTACATGTAATGTCACATTCTCTTATTTTTTTTTTGGAAGTTACATATTTTCTCTTCCCATACTCAATGTAGGTCCTATGTTATGTAAAAAACAATTCTTCTGAACATACATTGACTGTGGGGGTTAGAAAATGTGTATCTTCCAAAAGAAATTGAGAAAATGTGAAATTTCATGTACAGAGTGAATGGTAAAGCTACTCGTGTATGATGTCATCAGTGTTGCCAATTTGTAGAGCCAAGAGTAATTTACTAAAAAATGTAAATGAGTGTGACGTCAAAATACGACGTCTTATTTTACGTCTTGTGCAGGTGCAAACTGACGTCTTTAAGACATAAGTAAATGACGTAATAAAGATGTAAGACATGACGTGAAAAGACGTAAAAATGACGTGATTTTTACTGGTCTGAGAGCTCCAAGGACGTCTTAAAGACGTCTCCTTTTTACCGATAAGACGTAGAAATTACGTCAAAATATGACGTTACTATGACGTCTTCCACTGTTGCAAATTGACATCTTTAAGACGTAAATCAATGACGTAAAAAAGACGTGAGAGAAGTCGTAAAAAGACGGGAAAACGACGTGAATTTTACCAGTTTGAGGGCTTCTGCTTCGGTCTTAAATACGTCTCAAAGACGTCTTATTTCACCCAATACGACGTTAAAATGACGTCAGAATATGACGTCTTATTTGACGACTTGTGCTGGTGCAAAGTTTCGTCTTAAAGACGTGGTAATAAGACGTAAATAAGAGGTACGGCACGACATAAATAAGACGTAAATATGACGTATTTTCTACCAGTCTTTGCTATCAGGGTAAACAACCATCATATTTTAGAATTTCTATTTGAAAATGCGATTGAAAACCAGAAAAGCGCTTATTTTTGGCTTGCTCGCTTAGCTTGCTCATCATATTTTAGAATTTTCGTTTGAAAATGCGATTGAAAACCAGAAAAGCGCTTATTTTTGGCTCGCTCGCTTCACTCGCTCATCATATTATAGAATTTCTATTTGAAAATGCGATTGCAAACCAAAAAAGTGGTATAATTTGGCTCGCTCGCAAGATAAAAATTAAAATGAGTTTAAGGGGGTCTGTGCAGGTGGGTGAGGGCGTGTGTTTATACTTAAGTGTGAGTTCGACAGAAAAAAAAATCGGCAAAAAAGTCGATCACCCCCCCCCCCCCCCCCACTCCTCAAAGTGGATTTACGCCGGTGGGTGAAGGTCTTTAAGAGTCGCGACAAACTCGTTTTTCCTTTAGCAGTTTTTACGGTGTGTACTGATTTTTGTTCGCTAATCGTCTTGTATTCCATAGCACTCCTAGTTTCTCCCTCACGCCATCTTCTACATTCATCTCGCAACACCTCGATTTCTCCATTCTCATCCTCCTTTCCCCCATAAAAATTTTATTCTGTATTATTTTTTTCTACAAGCTGGGCCTATATTTACAAGTGTAGCTTTTTAGGTCTCTCCACTTCCAAACATTTTTCTCTTATTTACTCTTGTAAAATATACTTTATAGATTACGTTTTCATTTTACCATTGTCATAAAGTATCGAACATAATTTATGTACTATGCCTGTACTATGTACTATGTATTTGTATGTTTGTTTAAAAGTGGAATAAACTGAACTGAACTGAACAATAAAATCGGCGACCAATTCAACTGATTTAACTTTATCATGTTTATTGCCTTTCAGTCTCCACTTCAAATTAAATTTACAAACGTAACTATGCAAAAGTGTAAAAACACAATATACAATCAAATCTATTAGACATCATGGTCCGGATATTTGGAATGATTTTTCTGATAATATCAAATCTTGTTCAACTATATATTCACTGAAAGCTACACTTAAACGAAATATTATACAATCTTATGCTCCCACGCTCCAATCTAATATATAGCTTTCTCATTAAAATCGTTATTTATTCCTTTTTCTTCTACTCAACTGCTATCTACTGCACCTGCACCCTCACCTGCACTGCACCCACTTGATCAGTGTAAATTTATGTCACGAAATTTATTTTTGAGGCCGTCATCCATTCAAGCCTAACCGCTCATGATGGCGGTCTCCTGCGTTCCATGCATTATTTATTAAGTTTAATGAAAAAATTACTGTATTTTGTATTCTTGTTCATATCCTTTATATTATGATTATACTGCTCTTGATCCGTTATTTATGTAATATTTATGTATACTTATATGATTTAGATTGTATTATTTGAACGCAGAAATAAAAGCAAACAAAACAAACAAAATGTGTTTGCGATTATGAATGCCCTCAACAGGGGTCGCTAGACCATTTTAATGGTGAATTGTCACTTGGTTTAATCCCACTTTGTCTTATGCCCGTTTGGTCTGATCCCACAAGATCTAATCCCATTTCGTCTACAACCAGTTTGTCTAAAGCCCGCCGCACACTATACGATCCGTCTGCGATCCGATTTTGGAAAAATTTGTTATAGCATTTATATGAACATTCAAACATGTGAAATCTTAGTGATCAAAGTTTCGAATAGTCGTATGAATACAAAAATCGAAATTCCAGGCTATTGCCAGCCTCCCTGTAGGAATAAAAGCGAACTCAATTCTGAATCGTAGTGACGTCATAGCAATCTTGCGATTTGAAGCCGATTTGGTCTTTACTCCGACCACAAGGCCTGCAGTTAACCAAAATTTCGTTTTTTTTATTCCTATTATTATTATTCTGAACTTCAAATAAGATAATTTGACTTGTTTAAGCTTTCATATTTAATGCTAAATGCCATTTGTTCGAAAATCGGGTCACAGTCGGATCGTACAGTGTGCGGCGGGCTTAAATAACCGTTTGGTCTAATTTCCACTTAGCCAATTTACAATTTCGACTAATATCCAGGTAGGCTATGCCCATTTCTTCTTATACCCACTTGGTCTAACACTACTTAGCCTGTCAGATTAGACGAACTGGTAATAGACCAAATCGTCATTAGACGAAATGAGAAAAATAAGTATACATTTTTTAAAAAGAGATACAAACACAAATTTGCACATGCAAACATACAGAAGTCATGGAAACAAATGAACACAATAACACATCAATAAATTGAATTCCCCCATATGAAATTGGCTGCCCAAGCAGCCTTATCGGCCATTGTTTGTCAATTTGAATGCACGAAGTATAAAATCGTGTGTGCATTCACGAATTTGTAAGCCCGTTAACGAGCCTCTTTGCACTAAACAGAAATCGAAAGCAGATGACGAAAATTAGATACTGATCTTATGTGAAACAGTTTTGCCCATAAATCAATATTTGAATGCTAAGTGAATTCGAGTGTCTTTAAATGAATTTCATTGTCCGGATTTTGAATTCAAAGGACCGATATCGGTTACAAAACTATACCCCGTGAATTTAAATGCACCTTGATGAATTTGAGTGACTAATGTATGAAACTTATTTTTAATGCAAGTGAGTGAGTGATGTTTCTCATACTTCTTACTTCCCACATTTTGGACCATCTTCGAGGCATTCCTTGACTTTACCCCAGTATGCAAGTGTAGCTGTCTTATTAAATCCCCTCGGACCTCCGTTGTGGATGCGGGCAAAATCCTCGCAGGTTGGTTGGTGTCCAAGGCGACTGGACACAGCGTAGCGAGCCATATAGCCCTGTACTGTTTCTTCGCTGCATGTCCAATCAGCCGTGCACTTTCTCCAAGCTAGGAATAGATACACATCACAGTGAGTTGAGAGTAGAGGACATTTAAAACTTTATGGGGGAAAGTGTTCAAAGAAACGGAATAAAAATCTCAGTTTGGGTCAAAAATTCGCTTTTACTTGAAACATGACTAGAATCTTCATATTCCTTTAATCGTTAAAAAGGGAAAAACAGAATTTGTTCGACAGGTGAGTAAAGGTTATAAGGATTATCTTAGAAAATATCTTCTCATTTCGAATTGGTTTATATTTTTTTTTCTTTTCGTGTGTCTTGAAACTAAGCAGTGGATGAATAATGATTGCAAGAGACATTGCACAATGAAGCATCATATGGAACGGGGTTCGAATCCCTCCAAGGGCAGTAATAACCTGTGGCAAGATATTAATCTTCAATTGCCACTCTGTACCCAGGTACAGAATATGCATAACCATTGGAGAAAAATCTCGAAATATTTTAGCGCCATATCGAAACAGCTAAACAAAAGCCGGGGCAATGACACGATTGCAGGACCTTCGGAAGAGGAGGATATTATTGGGTTATGTTGGGACTGATTTTTTTTTCTGCTTTGAAATATTTTTAGGGTCATTTTAAGAATGATATATAACATCATAAAATTCTTTTTCGTCAAAACATTTCACTCACATCCCATGAGATCACCTCCTTTAAGCCTGGCATCGTTCCAGTAGTTCTGTTTAATCTGGTATGGACCACAGGATAGCGAACCAACATCCATTTGGCATACCGGATTCGGCATCTTACAATTTGATTCTACGATGCAGATACAATGAAGACAATCAGCGGGGACTGGGGTTGGTAGGTCCCCCTTTTCCATCGCCATCTTGTGGGTTGCTATGACGACGTGATCAAGAGAAGAAACATTAATATAGCAGCGTCAACAATATTTTATAATTGATTTGGAGAAAAACTGGTGACAAGGAAAATGGGGACGTGATGTGTATCAAAGCTTCGAGGGGGGAGAGTTAAATTTCACGTTTTCGATCCAGTATAAAAAAATTAGAAAACAAACATTTCACACACCCCCTTATCTCTCTCCGTGAACGAAAAATGTGCAAGAAAGATCAATAAATATTTTGTTATTACATCTCCCCCCCCCACCCACACACACACACACACCCACACACGCAGACAAATCATCCACAGAAACCAGCGCCACCGGTCAATATCTTTCCTCAAAATAGTACAGTTTAGTCAAATTCATACTAGATGCCATATCCTTCCTTACGCACAGTGTTCATTAACAAGTGCATTGGGGCAATGAGTATTAATATTCACCGAATCCCCATAAGCTATAAAATCGCTTTATGTGATACTAAAAGTACAGTTAAACAAGCATAATCATAAAAATGATTTCCTTTTCAAAACCTAAGTTCCTCTTTCGACAAGGATACTTGAAAAAAGAAGGTTCATGTGTTTTCTGAGTGGTGCTCATACTCGAGTTAGAAAAAAACTTATAATTGCATAATTATTTTGTTTTAAGTGTAGAGTGTAATGACTGTACTTGCGTTTTATCCCCCTTGCCTCTTTTGGAACAATATTCCTGAGATGTTCCATGCTTGGATGAACAGGTACATCCCAACCCCCCCCCCCCCCCTGTTTCCTAAAATTAAATTCATCGTATCACGTTGTATAGCCTCCTAGCTTGATTATAGCATCGTTTTGAACGAAGAGTCGATCAAAGAATCAATTTCCCCCCTGTAGTCTGTGGACATCGTAAAAAACAAAAACAAAACAAACCAAAACATACTCTAACATACAATTTGCTGAATTACAGCATGATCCCCCCCTTTTTTTCTTTAATCAGAAATACTATTACATCTTATGGTTGTGGAATGGAAAGGTAAACTTATATAAAACTAAAACTAATTTTGATACACCCAAAACATATCCTGTTTGAGATTTATTTCTCTAACTTTTTACTCTCCTCATATATTATTTTGTTTTTTGTAATGGTCCTTCTTTGCCCAATTTTATGGAGACATTAAACACGTGAGAGGTTTCTTTATTTCGGAACATAAAATAATCATGCTGTATAATTTTCCATCACTAATGTTTCATATCTCACATCATATATGTTTCAATTGTATACATATTTTAGTTTTTACATATTATCATACTGAACTTTTTTCATTTTTATGTTTTGCAGTATGTTTCTACCTTATCTTAATTTCTTTGATTTATGTGTTATATTTTCTTATGTTTTGTGCACGTAATTGTTGTTTGATAATTGTATTCATATTTTGTTTTTCATTGTAGTTCATTGTATACACGGCCCCATTGTAAATCAGCCAAGTAGCTGAATTGGGCTTTCGAATATTTTTGAATAAATCATATCAAATCAAATCAAATCAAATCAAATCAAATCAAATCAAATCAAAAACAAAACAAAACAAAACAAAAAATGAATGACTAAAACCCCCATAACTAGGTGGGATCTATCGAGCAATGGCGCTAATCATGCTGATCTGGCCAATCAGCTGTACATGTAAGTTTGTTTGCTCTACCTTTGCCCATGACGTAACGTGATACAATGTATTTTTACAACTACATGTATATACATCGTACTCTCCTTTCGCTCGACGATATTAGCGAATAGAGCTAACGAATGCCTAGCGAACAGCTATTTTTTGGAAAAGTCCAGATACGCTCAAATACGCTCAAATTCTTGGCCACAATAGGGTTCTAAATTTTTGAACATGTCCAAAATAGAAAATCGGCTCCAGCGTATCTCTGCGAACACCTACGAACAGCTAACGAATATCACGTACGTCAAACGTGTCACGAACGAATGGCAACGAACACGAACCATGTCCAAATTTTCGAATACGTTAGGCATTTGTTGGCTCGATTCGCTAATATGTGACGGGGCCTTTAACGAGGTTCTTATACGAATTTCGTAAAACTTAAACCTACACCCTAAATTCATTAGATTCGAAATTAATATGAAAAGACTGCGATTAGAGATGAATCCAAAATTTGATTAAAAACTCAGTCTATTTAGATTAAAAATTTTGATCAAATTTTGGATTCGTTCCTAATCACAATTTTTAGATTAATCTGTAATCTAAGAAAGTTTGAGTGTAGCCTGAATAGGTATAACTGGGTCAAAACCCACTTGCTCCAACCGCAGAGCAGTCTGAAATAAGACTGGTTATCTGTTCATCCCATACTCAGTCTTTTGGCCCAAGTGCATGGGTTTTGACCATGAGAGCGTTTTCAAAAGCCTCGCTATCAAGCCATAGTATCAAGCCATAGTATTTTATAGTCTATACATGGTCGCTTTGCACCAAGGATGGTGGTATGTCTGATACTAATTATAAATCATGAATATAGGGCCTAATTGTCATGAAAGAAGGGGATATTAATACTCTACAACTGAAGAGTTTATTTCCATAAGGCGCTAAATCCACTTTGAGTGATTTCTGGTAAATCGAGGATTTTTATTTAATCCATTTTCTTTCTTCGAAACATCAAAACCTTTTTACTGTTTGAAGTACCAACATTAGACATCTAAAAATGAGAGGAAAAAAAGTCCTGCTTGAGAAGTAACATTTAAAAAAAAAAAAATTCTATATATGTGTCAAATATGAACGCTAATGTTTTGAGAAAAAAAATTACACTTCCAAAAGGCGCTAAATCCGTACAAATTAAAAATATAGAAAAATTCTAGAAAATTACTACCCATGCAGGAGTTCATTCATTTTCACTTGTTAGATTAATGGTGGTACTTGCAACAGTACTGTGAAAAGTTCTGATGTTTCGAAGAAGTTAAATGGTTTAAATATAAATCCTAGATTTAAGCAAATTGGATTTGGAAATCATTTTGGAAATAAACATATTTTTACCCATTTTTTCTAACTTTCCTTAAACCCCCCCCCCCCCAATATGTTAGATATTCAAATTAATCAAAGTGAAGCGCTTATCGAACAAAATCCAGTCGTGATGAAACCTTTTGATCGATGAAAAAGGATTTAGTGCATTTTGGAAATAAGCTCTTCAATTATACTCTCCATAAAAAGTAAATATTTACTCTGCTCATAAAGTGATAATGAGCACACACACACACTCCCTCTCTCTCTCTCTACAAAAAAAAAAAAAGATGAATTCTTCAATCTGTGTTAACCACATTTTCACACCCGTTGGAAGTCACGTCAGGTATCACTCGATTGTTATTGAGGAAGTATACCCCCCCAAAAAGGGGGTCCATGCTTTACTCTTAATACAAAAGATAATTTCAAAAGTGTCAGGGCTTTCCCCCGCTTTCTCCCGACTCAAGCTTTACATATTGTTGTGGACACGCAGACGAGGCCAACACTATGCAAAACGACAAAAGAACGAGGGAAAAGCATTGATTTACGCAGAATAGCTGAAGTTATTTTGATTATTGATCAGTACGTTGTCGATTTTGCCGTGTGACTTTGTTATTACAGAATACAGTGCGAATTGTGGAAAAGCTACTTACCAACAGCTGCAATGAAAACCAGGCAGAAAAATATGGTGTTCTTAAAACTGAACAAGACGGCCATGTCGTTATCAGTATTAAAAAGAAGCTACCATTCCGCAATTTTCCACTTGAAAGTGTAAGTAAAACAATCCCTGCGTGGATGTTGCTTTTTTAACAGCGCTGTGCTCGAATGGTGTTTTTTTTTTTTTTTCAATTTTTCAATAATTTTGTCATGTTCATTTGCTAACAAAATGCTTTTTGCAACAAAATGAAATTGTATGGAATGAATTTCGGAAAAAAATAGATTTCGTTTTCGTTATTGTGGAACAAAATAAGATTCTGTTACTAAATAAAATTGGTTTTAACATTATTGTCGCAAAATTGGCTGTTGCATTTCATTTTGTAACGAAATGGATTACTGTTCATGAATTCTGTTACATACAAGATTGTTGAGTGAATTTTCTCACAGAATTGTGTAATTAATTACGGAAATTTCTCTGACATTTTCACCTCTGACATTTTACCTCTGGAATTTTTACCTCTGACATCTTTTCCTCTGATGTTTTTTCCTCTGACATTTTTACCTCTGACATTTCACCTCTGACATTTATAACTGGCACCATTAGTTTCTACTACAAGGCGTTTATATTTGAATGATTAATTGATTGAATTTTATTTCTGTGTTCAATAACATAATTAAAAAGAATATATTATAACAGAAAAAGAATATATATATACATGTAAACACATAAGTCCTTAACAATTTACTTCTAATACAAAGAAAATATGTAAATAGGAAATTAACATTCTAAAATTAACAGAATTTGTGAACGCTGGAGACCGTCATTATGAGCGAGCTGTTTGATGTCGATGGCGGCCTCAAAATTGGCATTAAATTAACTAGAAATCTGGAACAGGAATGATCAAATTTTCAAAGACTGTCTTTCTTGTCTGCTAGATCTATGAAGTGATATGTTTCATTGTTAAATATATAGCGCGGAGAACGTGGAGTAACAGAGAGCGAGAAGCATAGAAGGGGTGTGCCATCGTATCATGTTGAACATGCCTATGGATATTGATCTTGATTGGTGATGCAAAGGTGAGAAATAGTACTTTTGCATAATTAGTTTTCGTTTGTTCTGTTGTTGTTGTTTTTATGACGACCTTGTTTTTATGCATAGCCTTCGATGTTTAGACGATTAAGATCTGTTTCAGCGAAGATTCGTCGGATCCCCGTCAAAGAGGGCGCTGTTGACGACCTTCGGCTGTGACCTTCGGATCTCTCGGCTCTCTGGACGACATGGAGCAAGCGAATGAGAGCCCGATCCGTTAAGAGTGACTTTTTGTCCGTCCGTGACATCACTTTATGGATTCCAGTTGAAATAAACAACATGGGCGCCAAATTTTTTACCGAATTTAAGCTTTTTATTCCATGATACCCTTCATAATGTACAAAAAAACTTCTTTTTTTTTTTCTATAGACCAATTCCACAACGCGAGAGGGTAGCAGCCTGGTCGCCATACTGCGGTGTGTTACCCAACTTTTACAGTGCATCACTCAGTCAATAATATCAACCAACCATTCAGTCAGTCACTCATCTATCAATCAGTCAATCATTAAGTCGATCGATCGATCAATCAATCAGTCAATCAGGCGATCAAACGATCAATCAATCAATAAGTCATGACGTCGAGAGTATTGACTCGGTCAATCAAGTCATTCACTCATCAAAGAAAATGTATCATAAACGAGCAATCATGAATGAGTCCAATAAACTGACTATTAGGAAATTTAATCAGCCGTACCATTCTTCAAAATATGTCGCTCATACACCATAGAATGTAATAAGTCAAATAAAGAATATGAGGTTGGGGTGGTGTCTTGAACTACCTTCATGTTCGCTTACTCGCTCGGCATGCTCGGCATACCTAGAACCTGTGTCTGAAATACGATTGTACCCGATTGGAACGTTTCCTCCCTCTTTTGAAAACAGTGGCGTAACATGGGATGAACTATTGAGGGAGCACTAGCATCGTGGGGGGGGGGGGGGGCACCAGGCTTATTCGATAGACAACTTGCAAATCATTTACTAGCGGTCCTTTCATGTGTTTTCAGGTTGCATTTCAACTCTTCCCTTGTCCCTTTTCCTCCTTCCGGTTTTTTTCATTGGATAGGGGCACGTGGCCCCGCCCCTGTAGCTTTGCCACTCTTCCATATTACCATGAACAGGAAGTAATCTGAAGGGAAGTCGAGTAGAAGATTCGATTTATAATTGGTTAGTTAATATAAAGAGATACGCAGTGTTAAGCACAACATACTAGCACAGGTGAAGGCATTGGCGTAAATCCCTGGGGGGATGGGGGATATGTCGCCCCCCCCCCACTTTTTTGAGAGGGGGGATGGCGTGTACAAATATCGCCCCACACTTTTTAAGGAAGAAATTATATTTGAATTAATCAGTTAATAAAATTTTTAATAATCTGTCATAAACACCATAATATTTTAGAATTTCTATTTGAAAATGCGATTGAAAACCAGAAAAGCGCTTATTTTTGGCTCGCTCACTTCACTCGCTCATCATATTATAGAATTTCTATTTGAAAATGCGATTGCAAACCCAAAAAGTGGTAATTTTTGGCTCGCTCGCTTCGCTCGCTCGCAAGATAAAAATTAAAATGTGTGTAAGGGGGTCTGTGCAGGTGGGTGAGGGCGTGTGTTTATACTTAAGTGTGAGTTCGACAGCAGAAAAAACTCGGCAAAAAGGTCGATCACCCCCCCCCCCCCCCATCCTCAAAGTGGATTTACGCCGGTGGGTGAAGGTCTTTAAGAGTAGCGACAAACTAGTTTTTCCTTTAGCAGTGTTTACGGTGTGTAGTGATTTTTGTTCGCTAATCGTCTTGTATTCCATAGCACTCCTAGTTTCTCCCTCACGCCATCTTCTACATTCATCTCGCAACACCTCGATTTCTCCTTTCTCATCCTCCTTTCCCCCATAAAAATTTTATTCTGTATTATTTTTTTCTACAAGCGGGGCCTATATTTACAAGCGTAGCTTTTTAGGTCTCTCCACTTGCAAACATTTTTCTCTTATTTACTCTTGTAAAATACACTTTATAGATAACGTTTTCATTTTACCATTGTCATAAAGTATCGAACATAATTTATGTACTATGCCTGTACTATGTACTATGTATTTGTATGTTTGTTTAAAAGTGGAATAAACTGAACTGAACTGAACAATAAAATCGGCGGCCAATTAAACTGATTTAACTTTATCATGTTTATTGCCTTTCAATCTCCACTTCAAATTAAATTTACAAACGTAACTATGCAAAAGTGTAAAAACACAATATACAATCAAATCTATTAGACATCATCAGATCATGGTCCGGATATTTGGAATAATTTTTCTGATAATATCAAATCTTGTTCAACTATATATTCACTGAAAGCTACACTTAAACGAAATATTATACAATCTTATGCTCCCCACGCTCCAATCTAAATATAGCTTTCTCATTAAAATCGTTATTTATTCCTTTTTCTTCTACTCAACTGCTATCTACTGCACCTGCACCCTCACCTGCACTGCACCCACTTGATCAGTCTAGATTTATGTCACGAAATTTATTTTTGAGGCCGTCATCCATTCAAGCCTAACCGCTCATGATGGCGGTCTCCTGCGTTCCATGCATTATTTATTAAGTTTGATGAAAAAAATTACTGTATTTTGTATTCTTGTTCATATCCTTTATATTATGATTATACTGCTCTTGATCCGTTATTTATGTAATATTTATGTATACTTATATGATTTATATTGTATTATTTGAACGCAGAAATAAAAGGAAACAAATACACAAAGCAAACAAAATGTGTTTGCGATTATGAATGCCCTCAATAGGGGTCGCTAGACCATTTTAATGGTGAATTGTCACTTGGTCTAATCCCACTTTGTCTTATGCCCGTTTGGTCTCATCCCACAAGATCTAATCCCGAAGGGTGACGAATGGAGAAAATGCACGAAATGCACGCGAATTCAACGAATTCAAATAAAATTTCCGTCAAATCATGCGATCAGTAACTATTGTCAAATTTTATCAACGAACGGTAAGCGAAGGATAAATATGACATGCGAAGGATATCGATTTTTCGGTTCACCTCTTTGAGTAAATTGCAGCCGAAGGCGAGCGAAGGGTTGATATAACCCAATAAGACGAACGAACAGTGAGCAATGGTTTGATATGGCGTGCGATTAGAAACGAAGACGAGGGAATAGATCGGGCGTTCTTGTACGTTTGTGTGCGCTCCTCGTGGTGTAAAAAATCGACCAGGTCCGTCCGGATTTCAGTACGGCCAGAGAAGTCATGCACGCAACATGCCTACAGTATGGAAGCTTAAAAGTGCCACCCAGATGTTGAGATAATGTTCTTGGGAAGTCGACATCTTGCTTGCAAAAAGATCAGATGACGAGATGTCGGATCTCATCATGTCGACATCCTTTAGAACAGATGATCAGATGACAAGATCCCGGATCTCATCATGTCGACATCATTAAGAAGAGATGATCAGATGACAAGATCCTGGATCTCATCGTGTCGGCATCCTTTAGAAGAGATGATCAGATGACAAGATCCCGGATCTCATCATGTTGACATCTTTTGGAAGAGATAATCAGATGACGAGATCCCAAATCTCATCATGTCGACATCCTTTAGAAGAGATGATCAGATGAAAAGATCTCGGATCTCATCATGTCGACATCCTGTAGAAGAGATGATCAGATGACAAGATCTTAGATGTCCTCATATTTACTTCCGTAAGAATAGATGATCAGATGACAGTAACTCGGATCTGGTCATGCATGTCATGTCTACTTCTCAGATAATGTAGGAGAGATTTAGGGTTGAACAAGGAAGTTTTGAAATGAATTATTTAGAATTGATAATTTCGAAAAAGAGGACATTAGAAGATATGGTAATGGACAATGAAAAGAGCCGTACGCAGAAATTTTTGCCGGGGGAGGGGGCAAGATGCGTAAAATTTTTCAAAGAAACTAAAAAGCGAGGGAGCAAGGCGACCGAGCTGGTCACAAAGGCGCTTTTGCATTTTTAATAGTTAAATTGAAGGATTTGGTGCATTTTTTGGTGGATTTTATGAAAATTTTCAGTAAAAAAATGTGTGTTTTCAAAATTTCGGGGGGAGAGGGCAACTGCCCCCTGACCCCCTCCCGCTGCGTACGGCCATGACAGGGAATCTAGGCCTAATGTAGATAATCACAAACAATTAGCGGGAGGATGATTTAGTACGAGGCAAGATGACAGGGAATTCATAAGAAAGAATATTATATAAGAAGATGAGATAAAAGAGAAATGGAGAGCGAAAAGAATAACTTATAAGAAATGATAGAGGTGATAGAGAATTGGAACATGAAAGGAAAATATTAATTACAAGAATGAAATAGGAAAAATTATGCATGATCGCCTTTAGTTTTTCATTCATGACGAAATCATTTTCGACAAATCAGAGATTAATGACCTGTAGCATCCTTATACCCTGCATTAAACGTGCGGCGCAGGCCCAAGTCTTCCATCTTTTATATCTTTTCCTCTGAACATTGCTGAACGGAATGTCAACATGACGAGATCTTCGATCTTGTCATCTGATCAACTCTTCAAAAGGATGTCGACATGGTGAGATCCAGGATCGTGTCATCTGATCATCTCTTCTAAAAGATGTCAACATGATGAGATCTGGGATCTTGTCATCTGATCATCTCTTCTAAAAGATGTCAACATGATGAGATCTGGGATCTTGTCATCTGATCATCTCTTCTAAAAGATGTCAACATGATGAGATCTGGGATCTTGTCATCTGATCATCTCTTCTAAAAGATGTCAACATGATGAGATCTGCGATCTTGTCATCTGATCATCTCTTCTAAAGGATGTCGACATGATGAGATCCGAGATCTCGTCATCTAATCTTTTCGCTAGCAAGATGTCGACTTCCCAAGATAATTATCTCAACATCTGGGTGGCACTTTTAAGCTTCCATACTACATTGAAAGTTACAGTCACAGTCAGTCACAGTCACAGTCACAGTCACAGTGAGCAGCTCAGGACTCGCCAAATGATTCGTCTGGTCATTCGCTCGCATTCGCAATCCATAGTTTGTCTTAATATCTCTTAGCCTTGTCTTCGTGTATGTATCGCTATTAAAATTTAGTAAAAGTTAGTATTGGTTTCCCTTCGCATAGAAGATGGCAAGCGAAAATCCGTTTGTCATAGTATCTTCGTTTCCATGCGCAACTCATATTTTGTCATCGTGTTGCTTCGTTAAGGGTTCTTTCGAGATCGGTCCACTTTGGCAAAAGCGCGATGAGGGACTATGCGCGACAATAACACACGAACGATAAACGAACGATTACCGCAGACTAAATAAGAGATGCGAATTCAAACAGATGACCAACGATTTTTCAATTCGTCGGGAAATTTTAAACATGTTCAAAATTTCCGCGCGAATTTGAATAATCGCAGCTTTTAGTTCAGAAGGTGTACGAACCCAAACACGAAGGGTAAATATGATTTACCATCAGTTACCATTGAAAACGATTTTAAAAAAAATGCCTTTCGCCAGCCATCGCAAGGCATATTTCAGGCAATTCGGTTAGGTGTGAGGGGCCCTTAAAGGCCCCCTCACACCTGACCGAATGTAGGCGGACGAAGGGTGACGAATGGGAAAAATGCACGAAATGCACGCGAATTCAACGAATTCAAATAAAATTTCCGTCAAATCATGCGATCAGTAACTATTGTCAAATTTTATCAACGAACGGTAAGCGAAGGATAAATATGACATGCGAAGGATATCGATTTTTCGGTTCACCTCTTTGAGTAAATTGCAGCCGAAGGCGAGCGAAGGGTTGATATAACCCAATAAGACGAACGAACAGTGAGCAATGGTTTGATATGGCGTGCGATTAGAAACGAAGACGAGGGAATAGATCGGACGTTTGTCATCGTGTTGCTTCGTTAAGGGTTCTTTCGAGATCGGTCCACTTTGGCCAAAGCCCGATGAGGGACTATGCGCGACAATAACACACGAACGATAAACGAACGATTACCGCAGACTAAATAAGAGATGCGAATTCAAACAGATGACCAACGATTTTTCAATTCGTCGGGAAATTTTAAACATGTTCGAAATTTCCGCGCGAATTTGAATAATCGCAGCTGTTAGTTCAGAAGGTGTACGAACCCAAACACGAAGGGTAAATATGATTTACTATCAGTTACCATTGAAAACGATTTTTAAAAAAATGCCTTTCGCCAGCCATCGCAAGGCATATTTCAGGCAATTCGGTTAGGTGTGAGGGGGCCTTAGAACCCGCCGCACACTATACGATCCGTCTGCAATCCGATTTGGGAAAAAATTGTTATAGCATTTATATGAACATTCAAACATGTGAAATCTTAATGATCAAAGTTTCGAATAGTCGTATGAATACAAAAATCGAAATTCCGGGCTATTGCCAGCCTCCCTGTAGGAATAAAAGCGAACTCAATTCTGAATCGTAGCGACGTCATAGCAATCTTGCGATTTGAAGCCGATTTGGTCTTTACTCCGACCACAAGGCTTGCATTTAACCAAAATTTCGATTTTAGTATTCCTACTATTATTAATCTGAACTTCAAATAAGATAATTTGACTTGTTTAAGCTTTCATATTTAATGCTAAATGCCATTTGTTCGAAAATCAGGTCACAGTCTGATCGTACAGTGTGCGGCGGGCTTGAATAACCGTTTGGTCTAATTTCCACTTAGCCAATTTACCATTTCGACTAATATCCAGGTAGGCTATGCCCATTTCTTCTTATTCCCACTTGGTCTAACACTACTTAGCCTGTCTGATTAGACGAACTGGTAATAGATCGAATCGTCATTAGACGAAATGAGGAAAATAAGTATACATTTTAAAAAAGTGACACAAACACAAATTTGCACATACAAACATACAGAAGTCATGGAAACAAATGAACACAATAACACATCATTAAATTGAATTCCCCTAAATGAAATTGGCTGCCCAAGCAGCCTTATCGGCTATTGTTTGTTAATTTGAACGCACGAATCCTGAAATTCAGTGCACGAAGTATGAAATCGTGTGTGCATTCACGAATTTGTAAGCCCGTTGACGAGCCTCTTTGCACTAAAAAGAAATCGAAAGCAGATGACGAAAATTAGATATTGATCTCATGTGAAACAGTTTTGCCCATAAATCAATTTGAATGCTTATAAGTGAATTTGAGTGTCTGAAAATGAATTTCATTGTCCGGATTTTTAATTCAAAGGACCGATATCAGTTTCAAAACGATACCCCGTGAATTTGAATGCACCTTGATGAATTTGAGTGACTAATGTATGAAACTTTGACCGGAAAACCTATATCTGTCTAATGCAAGTGAGTGAGTGATGTTTCTCATACTTCTTACTTCCAACATTTTTGACCAATTATGAGGCATTCCTTGACTTTACTCCAGAATGCAAGTGTAGCTGTCTTATTAAATCCCCTCGGACCTCCGTAGTGGATGCGGGCAAAATCCTCGCAGGTTGGTTGGTGTCCAAGGCGACTGGACACAGCGTAGCGAGCCATATAGCCCTGTACTGTTTCTTCGCTGCAAGTCATATCAGCCGTGCACTTTCTCCAAGCTAGGAATAGATACACATCACAGTGAGTTGAGAGAAGAGGACATTTTAAACTTTATGGGGGAAAGTGTTCAAAGAAACGGAATAAAAATCTCAGTTTGGGTCAAAAATTCGCTTTTCCTTGAAACATGACTAGAGTCTTCATATTCCTTTTAATCGTTAAAAAGGGAAAAATAGAATTTGTTCGACAGGTGAGTAAAGGTTATAAGGATTATCTTAGAAAATATCTTCTCATTTCGAATTGGTATATATATTTTTTCTTTTCGTGTGTCTTGAAACTAAGCAGTGGACGAATAATGATTACAAGAGACATTGCACAATGAAGAATAGGAAACGGGGTTCGAATCCCTCCAAGGGCAGTAATAACCTGTGGCAAGATATTAATCTTCAATTGCCACTCTGCACCCAGGTACAGAATATGTATATCCATTGGAGAAAAATCTCGAAACATTTTAGCGCCATATCGTAACAGCTAAACAAAAGCCGGGGCAATGACATGATTGCAGGACCTTCGGAAGAGGAGGATATTATTGGGTTATGTTGGGACTGATTTTTTTCTGCTTTGAAATATTTTAAGGGTCATTTTAAGAATGAATATATAACATCACAAAATTCTTTTTCGCCAAAACATTTCACTCACATCCCATGAGATCACCTCCTTTAAGCCTGGCATCGTTCCAGCTGTCCCGTTCAATCTTGTATGGACCACAGGATAGCGAACCAACACCCATTTGGCATACCGGATCCGGCATCTTACAGTCTGATTCTACGATGCAGATACAATGAAGACAATCAGCGGGGACTGGGGTTGGTAGGTCCCCCTTTTCCATCGCCATCTTGTGGGTTGCTATGACGACGTGATCAAGAGAAGAAACATTGATATAGTAGCGTCAACGATATTTTATAATTGATTTGGAGAAAAACTGGTGACAAGGAAAATGGGGACGTGATGTGTATCAAAGCTTCGAGGGGGGGGGGGAGTTAAATTTCACGTTTTCGATCCAGTATAAAAAAATTAGAAAAAAAAACATTTCACACACCCCCTTATCTCTCTCCGTGAACGAAAAATGTGCCGCAGAAAGATAAAAAAATATTGTTTTATTACATCTCCCCCCCCCCCCCCCACACACACACACGCAGAAAAATCATCCACAGAAACCAGCGCCACCGGTCAATATCTTTCCTCAAAATAGTACAGTTTAGTCAAATGCATACTAGATGCCATATACTTCCTTACGCACAGTGTTCATTAACAAGTGCATTGGGGCAAGGAGTATTAATATTCACCGAAAAAGCACTTTATGTGATACTAAAAGTACAGTTAAACAAGCATAATCATAAAACTGATTTCCTTTCAAAACCTAAGTTCCTCTTTCGACAAGGATACTTGAAAAAAGAAGGTTCATTGTTCAAAGAAGTTCAAAGAAGGTTTTCTGAGTGGTGCTCATACTCGAGTTAGAAAAAAACTTATAATTGCATAATTATTTTGTTTTAAGTGTAGAGTGTAATGACTGTACTTGCGTTTTATCCCCCCTTGCCTCTTTTGGAACAATATTCCTGAGATGTTCCATGTTTGGATGAACAGGTACATCCCCACCCCCCCCCCCCCCCTGTTTCCTAAAATTAAATTCATCGTATCACGTTGTATAACCTCCTAGCGTGATGATAGCATCGTTTTGAACGAAGAGTTGATCAAAGAATCAGTTTCCCCCTGTAGTCTGTGGACATCGTAAAAAAAACAAAAACAAAACAAACCAAAACATGCTCTAACATACAATTGGCTGAATTACAGCATGATACCCCCTTTTTCTTTAATCAGAAATACTATTACATCTTATGGTTGTGGAATGGAAAGGTAAACTAATATAAAACTAAAAATAATTTTAAGACACCCAAAACATACCCTGTTTGAGATTTATTTCTCTAACTTTTTACTCTCCTCATATATTATTTTGTTTTTTGTAATGGTCCTTCTTTGCCCAATTTTATAGAGACATTAAACACGTGAGAGATTTCTTTATTTCGGAACATAAAATAATTATGCTGTATAATTTTCCATCACTAAATCATATATATGTTTCATATCTCACATCATATATGTTTCAACTGTTTACATATTTTAGTTTTTACATATTATCATACTGAACTTTTTTTTTTTTCATTTTTATGTTTTGCAGTATGTTTCTACCTTATCTTAATTTCTTTGATTTATGTGTTATATTTTCTTATGTTTTGTGCACGTAATTGTTGTTTGATAATTGTATTCATATTTTGTTTTTCATTGTATTTCATTGTATACACGGACCCATTGTAAATCAGCCAAGTAGCTGAATTGGGCTTTCGAATATTTTTGAATAAATCATATCAAATCAAATCGAATCAAATCAAATCAAATAAAAAACAAAACAAAACAAAACAAAAAATGAATGACTAAAACCCCCATAACTAGGTGGGGTCTATCGAGCAATGGCGCTGATCATGCTGATCTGGCCAATCAGCTGTACATGTAAGTTTGTTTGCTCTACCTCTGCCCATAACGTGATACAATGTATTTTTACAACTACATGTATATAACATCGTACGCTCCTTTCGCTCGACGATATTAGCGAATAGACCTAACGAATGCCTAGCGAACAGCTATTTTTTGGAAAAGTCCAGATACGCTCAAATACGCTCAAATTCTTGGCCACAATAGGGTTCTAAATTTTTGAACATGTCCAAAATAGAAAATCGGCTCCATCGTATCTCTGCGAACACCTACGAACAGCTAACGAATATCACGTACGTCAAACGTGTCACGAACGAATGGCAACGAACACGAACGCATGTCCAAATTTTCGAATACGTTAGGCATTCGTTGGCTCGATTCGCTAATATGTGACGGGGCCTTTAACGAGGTTCTTATACGAATTTCGTAAAACTTAAACGTACACCCTAAATTCATTAGATTCGAAATTAATATGAAAAGACTGCGATTAGAGACGAATCCAAAATTTGATTTAAAACTCAGTCTATTTAGATTAAAAATTTTGATCAAATTTTGGATTCGTTCCTAATCACAATTTTTTTTAGATTAATCTGTAATCTAAGAAAGTTGAGTGTAGCCTGAATAGGTATAACTGGGTCAAAACCCACTTGCTCCAACCGCAGAGCAGTCTGAAATAAGACTGGTTAGCTGTTCATCCCATACTCAGTCTTTTGGCCCAAGTGCATGGGTTTTGACCATGAGAGCGTTTTCAAAAGCCTCGCTATCAAGCCAGGATCGACGTTTTAAGTTCAAAACGCGTTATGTCCAGAGCTTTTATAGTCTATACATGGTCGCTTTGCACCAAAGGTGAGGGTATGTCTGATACTAATTATAAATCATGAATATAGGGCCTAATTGTCATGAAAGAAGGGGATATTAATACTCTACAACTGAAGAGTTTATTTCCATAAGGCGCTAAATCCACTTTGAGTGATTTCTGGTAAATCAAGGATTTTTATTTAATCCACTTTCTTCCTTCGAAACATCAAAACCTTTTTACTGTTGGAAGTACCAACATTAGACATCTAAAAATGAGAGAAAAAAAAAAGTCCTGCGTGAGAAGTAACATTTAAAAAAAAGATTTCTATATATGTGTCAAATATGAACGCTAATGTTTTGAGAAAAAAATTACACTTCCAAAAGGCGCTAAACCTGTACAAATTAAAAATATAGAAAAATTCTAGAAAATTACTACCCATGCAGGATTTCTTTTATTTTCACTTGTTAGATTAATGGTGGTACTTGCAACAGTACTGTGAAAAGTTTTGATGTTTCGAAGAAGGTAAATGGTTTAAATATAAATCCTAGATTTAAGCAAATTGGATTTGGAAATAATTTTGGAAATAAACATATTTTTACCCATTTTTTCTAACTTTCCTAAAAAAACCCCAATATGTTAGATATTCAAATTAGTCAAAGTTAAGCGCTTATCGAACAAACATCCAGTCGTGATGAAACCTTTTTTTCGATGAAAAGGGATTTATTGCATTTGGGAAATAAGCTCTTCAATTATACTCTCTATAAAAAAGTAAATATTTACTCTGCTCATAAAGTGATATTGAGCACACACACACACGCTCTCTCTCTCTCTCTCTCTCTCTAGAAAAAAGATGTATTCTTCAGTCTGTGTTAATCACATTTTCACCCCCGTTGGAAGTCACGTCAGGTAGCACTCGATTGTTATTGAGGAAGTATACCCCCCCCCAAAAAAAAGGGTCCATGCTTTACTCTTAATGCAAAAGATAATTTCAAAAGTGTCAGGGCTTTCCCCCGCTTTCTCCCGACTCACGCTTTACCTGTTTACATATTGTTGTGGGCACGCAGACGAGGCCAACACTATGCAAAACGACAAAAGAACGAGGGAAAAGCATTGATTTACGCAGAATAGCCGAAGTTATTTTGATTATTGATCAGTACGTTGTCGATTTTGCCGTGTGACTTGGTTATTACAGAATACAGTGCGAATTGTGGAAAAGCTACTTACCAACAGCTGCAATGAAAACCATGCAGAAAAATATGGTGTTCTTAAAATTGAACAAGACGGCCATGTCGTTATCAGTATCAAATGAAGCTACCTTTCCGCAATTTTCCAACTTGAAAGTGTAAGGGTGCGGTCAAGCGATTTTTTGAAGTTAGAATCACAAACATGAATCACAAATCAAAACGCTGTTACAAAACACGGCTACTGCGAGAGAGCGTTCAAGCGATTTTGCATCAATGCTGATTCTTGCTTATTTCAAGCCCATCCACTGCGCATCGTACTGCGCAGTTTGACCCAGGAAGGTCAACTTTAGCCACATCATTTCTTCGTCTCTATATCTTTCTTATGCTATTCTTTGTTTTTCATTCTTTCTTCTGCTCTTTCCATCTTTTCTTATGTTATTCTTTGTTTTTTCCGACCTTCCTTTCTATGTTTCCTTATGTCATTTATTTTAACCTTTTTTTTCTATCTTTCCTTGTTATTCTTTCTCTTCCCATCTTTTCTTATGTTATTCTTTGTTTTTTCCGACCTTCTTTTCTATGTTTCCTTATTTTTTTTTTGTTTTTCATTCTATCTTCTTCTCTTTCCGTATTTTCTTATGTTATTCTTCGTTTTCTATTTTCTTCTTTTCTATCTTTCCTTACGTTATTCTTTTTCCTTTTATCTTCTTCTCTTTCCATCTTTCCTTATGTGATTTTTGTTTTCTTCTATCTTCTTCCCTTTCCAACTTTTCTTATGTTATTCTTTGTTTTTCCTTCTATCTTCTTATCTTTCAATCTATCTTTTGTTATTCTTTGTTTTCGTCTAACTTCTTTTCTACCTTTCCTTATGTTATTCTTTGTTTTCCCTTCTATCTTCTTCTCTTTCCATCTTTCCTTATGTTATTCTTTGTTATTCATTCCATCTTATCTTTCCATCTTTTCTTATGTTATTCTTTGTTTTCTCCCATCTTTTTTTCTATCTTTCCTTATGTTCTTTGTTTTTCCTTCTATCTTCTTCTCTGTCCCTCTTTCCTTATGTTATTCTTTGTTTTCTTCTTCTATCTTCTTCTTTTTCGTCTTTTCCTGTTTTTCTATGTTATTCCTTCTACCTCCTTATCTTTTAGTCTCTTCTTATATTATTCTTTGTTTTTCCTTCTATCTTCTCTGTCTATCTTTCCTTATGTTATTCTTTGTTTTCTTCTATCTTCTTCTTTTTCGTCTTTTCCTGTTATTCTATGTTATTACTTCTATCTCCTTATCTTTCAGTCTCTTCTTATATTATTCTTTGTTTTCTCCTTCTACCTTCTTTTCTAGCTTTCTGTATGTTGTTTGTTTTATCTTTCTTCAAACTTTGGTGTGAAAGCAACAGTAGAATCATGACTGAGATCTCCGTTGCGTTCAATCGATTTTTAGCGACCGTGGTTCTGCAGAATCATGGTTCAAAACGTACCTTTTTCAGCGTTTCATGTTTGCGTTTTGAAGACGTTTATTTTTACGACCTGCGAAAATCGACGCAACCGTGGTTTAAACTAAACGTCTTTGAAAACCGTGATTCTAGGGTAGAAAATGGTCGCTTGAACGCGGCCTAAGTAAAACAATCTCTGCGTGGATGTTGCTTTTTCAACAGCGCTGTGCTCGAATGGTGTTTTTTTTTCTTTTTCAATTTTTCAATAATTTTGTCATGTTCATTTGCTAACAAAATGCTTTTTGCTACAAAATGAAATTGTATGGAATAAATTTCGGAAAAAAATAGATTTCGTTTTCGTTATTGTGGAACAAAATAAGATTCTGTTACTAAATAAAATTGGTTTTAACATTATTGTCGCAAAATTGGCCGTTGCATTTCATTTTGTAACGAAGTGGATTACTGTTCATGAATTTGGTTACAAAACAAGATTGTTGAGTGAATTTTCTCACAGAATTGTGTAATTAATTACGGAAATTTCTCTGACATTTTTATCTCTGACATTTTACCTCTGGAATTTTTACCTCTGACATTTTTTCCTCTGATGTTTTTTCCTCTGACATTTTTACCTCTGACATTTTACCTCTGATATTTATAACTGGCACCATTAGTTTCTATTACAAGGCGTTATAATTTGATTGATTAATTGATTGAATTTTATTTCTGTGTTCAATAACATAATAAAAAAGAATCTATTATATCAGAAAAGGAATAAACATATACATGTAAACACATAAGTCCTTAAAATTTACTTCTAATACAAAGAAAGTATGTAAATAGGAAATTAACATTCTAAAATTAACAGAATTTGTGAACGCAGGAGACCGTCATCATGAGCGAGCTGTTTGATGTAGATGGCGGCCTCAAAACTGGCATTAAATAAACTAGAAATCTGGAACAGAAATTTTCAAAGATTGTCTTTCTTGTCTGTTAGATCTATGAAGTGATATGTTTCATTGTTAAATATATAGCGCGGAGAACATGGAGTAACAGAGAGCGAGAAACATAGAAGGGGTGTGCCATCGTATGATGTTGAATATGCCTATGGATATTGATCTTGATTGGTGATGCAAAGGTGAGAAATAGTACTTTTGCATAATTAGATTTCGTTTGTTCTGTTGTTGTTGTTTTTATGACCTTGTTTTTATGCATAGCCTTCGATGTTTAGACGATTAAGATCTGTTTCAGCGAAGATTCGTCGGATCCCCGTCAAAGAGGGCGCTGTTGACGACCTTCGGATCTCTCGGCTCTCTGGACGACATGGAGCAAGCGAATGAGAGCCCAATCCGTTAAGAGTGACTTTTTGTCCGTCCGTGACATCACTTTATGGATTCCAGTTGAAATAAACAACATGGGCGCCAAATTTTTACCGAATTTCAGCTTTTTATTCCATGATACCCTTCATAATGTACAAAAAACTACTTTTTTTTTCTATAGACCAATTCCACAACGCGAGAGGGCAGCAGCCTGGTCGCCATACACAGAGATACGATGCATACACAGTATGCCTTCCGAAGGAAGGCTAGAGAGGCAACTAAAATTTGACCTTTGACATACCATAGGCTTTTAATTGCATTGGGCCAAAATGGCGGCCGCGGCAAAATTGAAGACGACTTCGGAGGGTAATTATTATTCATGAGATAAAACTGTCAAATACCGTTCGATGACTGGGTAATTGCCTTCATGTTTAATGCATAAGTCATACATAAAACATTTTTGCCTTCCCACAATTCCCTACGATTTGAGGCACCAATTCGGATAAAATGGCGGCTGGAAGAGGAGTGCAACTTTTTGATCATTTCAGCACAAACCGCTCAAGAAATTTATTTCAGCAAATCTGTGTCTTGTGAAAAGAATTCAGAGTAAACCCCAAGGAAGCAAAAAATCTTCAAAGGAGCAGTCAGAATGGAATGAGATTATAAGATGACCTGAAAAGTAAGTAAAGTGACATTTTGTTCAGCATTCTTCATCGCAGTTGTTAATGGTCCGCCAAGCAGTGCGTAGGCTACCTATACAAAGTTTATGGGACATCACCTCCAAGGCCCAGAACTAAAAAAAAACTTGTTGAATGCAAATCAGCTCTAAATCAACAGAGAAAAATAATTTAATGGCGATATTTTTCAAAGAGATGTAACTTTTTCCGTAGAGAAATGTTTATAGAAATTTCTCCGGTGGATAAACAACTGGAGCAAGCTAAATTAGCGATAATCAGCGGTAGATGTTGACCTGTTCGAGACTGGAGTCGAGGCTGAGTGCACTGCAAGACGGACGGGGTACGATCAGGGTACGAAATTCCCAAGCGTATTGTTAGTTATGATTAAGCCGTTGCTAGCCGGCTGGAGTGAGTGTCCCAGTGCCCCTTGATGGAAACATTGATCCGGACTAAAACTTCAGCCATTATTATTCATGTTAATGAGAAAAAGGCGCTATATCAAATGACTTTTGGATCGGAATCTATGCCACCGTTTGAATTCATGATACATCCTTTCTTGGACCTTCCTTTGAGTTTGAGTAAATCTAGACTAGTTGAGGTTTTCTTTGTCATGAAAATCACCCATCATCAGAGTCAGACTAACAATAACAGTAACAGACCAAGACAAGTCTCACCACAATGCTTTTTTGAATATTAATACTTATGACATATACCTCTTTCTCTTTTTAATTTTCAAATTAAAATTTTCAATTTGAAACTGATGTAGTCTTCCGATGGCACTGTACAGGCAGATTTGGTTATCAAGTCAACTCTACTGGATCTAGTACTGGCAAGGTACGGTATGAAATAAGCCCATTTGTAGCTTTGAAAAGTGTAGATTTTTAAACTAGTTTATCATTTATGTAGTATTAAGGCTAGACAGAAATATCCATGTGCCGTGGATATTTTTTAGAAAATAACATTTTACTACAGAGTAGCCATACAAAGTACTAACGAGTCTTAGCCTATAACAACCACCATTATCTTTATTAATATTATCACAGACTGAAGCTTGCAGTCTATGTGCAGACCTATAATAGTAGACTTGTAGTTAGAATAAAGTTTCAGGCAAGTTCATCACGTCATTTATCATGAGAGGTGCCTTTCTTTCTCTCTCTCTCTCTCTCTCTGTCTCTCTCTCTCTCTGTCTCTCTTGACTCTGCAGCATGTTTATAAATTTCTCTTTTCTTTTGTTTTCTACTTGCAGGTTGTCTAAGAAGTTCAATTACAAGGCTTGTTACTATTAGAGTATCCAGCTGCTTGAAGACTGAGGAATTGCAACCTTCCCCAAGCCCTTATTTTCAAAACATCATTTATGCATTTTGCTTAAAATATGTATACCTAAATTCAAATTTGAGCCTAATTTTATGACAGGCTAATAAAATGTATAAATCTGTAAATTCAGTTGAAACATGGACCAAAACAATTTTAACAACTATTAAAAAGAAAAAAATCAGGAAACACAAAATTGTATATAGAAGTTGTGCTTTCCAAATTAAACAATTCTAGGACTATTACTCCTCGGGTAATTACCTCCAGTGTATGTACTGCCCCCCCCCCCCCCCCACTTGGGCACAGCACCAAAAATAATCCAAATGTCAATTACAGTAATTAAGATTTCCAAGTTAGGGGATGGGATGGGATGGGAATTGTAATTGGCTTAGTTTGATTGTCCAGGAGTAGACACTGAGGGGGGGGGGGGGTGATTGTTCAGAGGGTAGTTCTGGAGCAAGTCCATTCAATTATTAGGGATGGGTTGCTTCACACTGCTACCTGAATTTACAAAACTACCTATGCAGGTATGTGAGGAACCATATGAACCATTATCTAAGCTGTTGGCTAAATTGTCTCTGAAATTGGTAAAACTTGTGTTTTCTGCTGATGAGCACTCCACAGAGTGGATTTGGAGCTATATTAGTTAAATTTATTTTTTTTCATTATCATTATTATTATTATTATTATTATTATTATTATCATTATTATTATTATTATTATTACTATTATTATTATTATTATTATTATTATTGTTGTTGTTGCTGTTATTATGAAGTTTTAATAGGCTATATGGATTCACACTGCAAGAATGTTTAAATAGTAGGCCTATTATGAGTATTCATACAAGAGCTTTCTGCCTCCAGAAATGTTTACTGATTTTACTGCTGCATTGAAATTAGAGTCACATTTTCGCTAATAAAATAATTTTCTTATAATTTTTTTCTTTCAGTTTCTCTTAACCTTATGAGTGAAATCTGATGTTAATGTTTCTTTTGTTATTGCTGTTGTTGATGATGATGAGGAGGATGATGATGCTGGCTCAAGATCATATGAAATTGCTTTGTAATTGAGGTTGATTGCAGCCATAAGGGGGGGGGGGGCAGGGCACTGTCCAAATGTCCGAAAATTCACTGAATAGCAAAAGAAAAAAAGTAGTGTTGATGATGAGAATGAAGACGACGATGATGATGATGATGATGATGATGATGATGATGATGAGGTGGAGGATGATGATTCCGGCCTGAGATCATGGGGGGGGGGGGGGGGTTCTCTCCCAAAATTCACAACTAGCAAAAAAACAAAAAAAAACAAAAACATTGTAGATGAGGTTGAGGATGAAGCATGATGCAGGCAAAAGATCGTCTGATTGAGGTGTGATTGTAGCCATACGGGGGGGGGGGAGGGAGACTGTCCAAAAATTAAAAAAAAAGGAAAGCATTGTTGACAATGATAATACAGGGACAAAATCATGAAGTTGCTTTGTAATTGAGGCATTTTTTTGGGGGGGGGGAAGGGGCATACATCTTAATTTTTGCACAGAAATGAAAAAAAAAAATCCTTGGGTCAAATTCTTTAGTGGGGGTACATCCCACCCCAAAATGGCAAGTTTAGGGCGGGGGGGGGGGGGCCGGCTTATGCTAGAAATTTGGTATGACAATTGACAAGGTGTCTTTTGTTCCAAAATTTGGGGGATATACCCTATAATGTCAACAACCGTGATGTCAACCCACTGTTAAAAAATTGGGGGCGTGCGCCGCCCTGTCCCTTTGCCCCCCCCCCCCCCCCCCCCCCCCATGACTGATGCCCATGATTGCAGCCATATGTAAGAGGAATGTATCTGTTTTGTGGAGGGCCAGGAGACATGCTTGTTACTGTACGTTGTTGATAGATTGCAGATGTAATGATCCATGTCAGATCCATGGTGATTGAAAAGGAAACCGTGAAACGATGGGGGGGGGGGGGGGGGGGTAAAGGACAAATTATGTGCCTGGTATTTGGCCTGCATGTGATCAACACAAAATAAAGTCAAAATCAGAACTGCATGTTTTACTAACGGCATCGGCATTGGATAAAGAGAAGGGGGTATAAACTACATGTATTTGGTTGATACTGAAACTTTAAATGACTGATGATATGGGAGCTAGAGAAGCGAAGAAATTGTCAGGAGGCTGGGCGACAGCTGTAGATGAATGAATCCTTCAGTGCGCATGCGTTGTTATGATAATAAGTCCCCAAAATCTAATACATATTCATAAATATTCATGAAATGTGATACGCGCTGCTCGCAAGCCAAAAACAAGCCCGATTTCGCTGGTACTCGGAAAAATGATCGGCGCCATAGGTTTATAAAATTTTGTACATAAAACGCGGGATCAATTTGACCCTCCATACCCCCCCCCCCCCCCCCCTCCACAGCTGGACGGATGCAGAAGCGGAGTTTCACCCCCTTGTCGCCATACTGCGGTGTGTTACCCAACTTTTACAGTGCATCACTCAGTCAATAATATCAACCAACCATTCAGTCAGTCACTCATCTATCAAACAGTCAATCATTCAATCAATCGATCGATCAATCAATCAGTCAATTAGGCGATCAAACGATCAATCATCAATAAGTCATGACGTCAAGAGTATTGACTTGGTCAATTAAGTAATGAATCAAATCAAGTCATTCACTCATCAACGAAAAAGTATCATAAACGAGCAATCATGAATGAGTCCAATAAACTGACTACTAGGAAATTTAATCAGCCGTACCATTCTTCAAAGTATGTCGCTCATACTAGTTTATGCACTAACAAAGGCTTCATCTCAACGGTTAAAACCCCAAATCTCACGTTTTCGATCGTTTCGAACTTTTGACGAAAACTCTTTCCTTAGTGACCTAACTGCCATTGACTGGAATGCATTGTTAGTTGTTCAGGAGGATGTTAACTTAAAATGGAAGTCATTTCAGTCATTGTTCCTCCAGTTGTGTGATAAGCATGCACCTTACATTACAGAACGTAGAAAAATAAAAGGATCACCCTGGATTAACACACAGCATATTGAAATAGCAAGAGAAAGAGATTTTAACAAGAGAAAGTTCAATGCAACTAGGGACCCACTTTTCTATGAGAAATTCAAATGTTACAGAAACAAAGCAAATAACCTTAATAAAAAGCTAAAGAGGGCATTCTATCAAGATAAATTACGTAACGCGAGCAATGACATGAAGAAAGGGTGGAGCATCTTGAAAGGCTTAATACCGAATAAAAGTTCAAGTACACATTGATGGTGAACTGGAGTCAGACCCAGTAAAAAATAACATCTGAATTCAATTCTATGTTTAGTAATGTTGGTAAAGCAGCATTAGACAGAATGAACAAAGAAAACATTGGAAATAAAGCTCTGAAAGGATTGAAACGAACCCAGTCAAAATTTACATTTGAAGAAGTCTCTATTGAATTCATTCAGAAAGAACTGAGTACTTTGAACTGCTCTAAAGCCATTGGTCTAGATGATCTGCATCCCAGGCTACTGAAATTAAGTGCTTACTTGATCGCATCGCCCAAAGCTCATGTATTTAATCATTCGTTACGCACAGGTCATTTCCCCCATGATTTTAAACTCGCCAAAACTGTACCAATACCTAAAGGTAAATCCAGTGACTTGAAAAACTTTCGTCCAATATCCCTTTTATCTGTAGTATCAAAAATTTTTGAAAGGGCGTATGGCAAGCCGTTTTAACATTTAATCCTATTTCTTGATATCAAGAATTCATTTCTTGATATCAAGAATTCATTTCTTGATATCAAGAATTCGATTTCTTGATATCAAGAAATCAATTTTTTATATCAAGAATTACCATTGCTTAGCTACACAAAACCATTTCTTGATATCAATTCATTTCTTGATATCAAGAATTCATTTCTTAATATCAAGAATTCGAATTCTTGATATCAAGAAATGGTTTTGTGTAGTTAAGCAATGGTAATTCTTGATATCAAGAATTGTAAAGTGATTTATTTCGAGCACAAAATCATTGCAAGAATCAATTTGGATATCGAGCACAAACGAACTCAAAAGTTGTGCAGAATTGAAATTCATAGTTGATTTCCAGCGTACAATTAATGCAGAGATTCATTCTGATTTCGAACTCAAAACTTGTGCACGATTATATTGTGATTCGATTTCGAACTCAAAACTTGTGCACCATTATACTGTGATTCGATTTCGAACTCAAAACTTGTGCACGATTATATATACAGTACACAATCCTTATCAGCCCCAGGGTATGCGCTTTCAAACTACCTACGCCACGTGCTCACGAATTTGTGTTGTAAACAAACTGCTGTCGCGGTCCGACTGGCGTCAGGGATAATGATTATTATAATAAACAGAAAACAAAATCTTAATTTAATTGTACCTACCTGAATTGGCTGTGACTTTCGGAATGCAGCTAAACTCGGACTCGGTCTCAAGTGCTTACTAAATTCGCTGTTTGGTGTGTAGCTAGCTGTACCTCCAGCCGGCGCGGCGCGGCTCCAGTAGAATATAATATGTTGCCAGTTATAATGGCTAGGTGAATTTTCATGTAGAAAATACTCTTTGGTACTGCAAGTTATACATTTTTTCCACAGCTTGTTTATTTTAAAATTTGAAAAATATATATTTGTTTCTAGGTCAGTTAATTTTAATCAAATCATCATAATAAAAACGTATCTTTAAAAAAATATAAAACGGCAACATATCACGAAATGATTTCTTGATATGTTGCCAATATAACCGTTGACAAACCAGTTGTAAAAATTGTCACTTGTACAATAGATATGTCTTAGCGTTTTTCTGAATGGTTAAATGTAAAACATACTTGTATTTTATTTGGAATAATGACGCCAGATCTGATATTTTAAAAGCAAAATAAGTTCAAAAATGCTTACAAATTACGCATTGTAAATGTACAATTTGGCAACATATCACAAATTCCGATTATTTCCGCATGAATTCGTGATATGTGGCCAATTTATTATTTTTCCAATGGGTGCTTTGTAAGTTAATTTTGATTTTTTTTTTTGCTAAAAATAATCAAATCTGCCAATATTATTTCATTTGACGTAACCAAGATTTTCTAAAAATGAATTGTACAGTAAAAACGTGGCTATATGATATTAAACACGGGGTGATCTTTGATACAGGTGTGTGCATTGTCTTTTGGCAACATATCATGAAATGAATTCTTGATATGTTGCCGTTTTACATTTTTTAACCACATCTTTTCATATATTTTACAACAAGCAATTTCGATGGGACAAAAATTACGGTAAAATCGTTTTAGGAATAGTAATCAAGGGTTTATGTTTAAACAGTATAAAATTAAAATATTCTACAAGAAATATCACAAAGACAGTAAATGAACTGCAAGCTGGAAACATGATTTCGGACCAAAAAAATGCGTACGTACACTTAGATAGCCGCTTGGTACGGGATGAATTCGTGCACAAGTTTTGAGTTCGAAATCGAATCACAATGTAATCGTGCACAAGTTTTAATTTCGAAATCGAATCACAGTATAATCGTGCACAAGTTTTGAGTTCGAAATCAGACTGAATTTCTGCATTACTTGTGCGCTGGAAATCAACTATGAATTTCAATTCTGCACAACTTTTGAGCTGGAAATAAATTAAACATTTGTGCAATACTTTTGTGCTCGATATCCAAATAATTCTTGCAATGGTCTTGCGTTCGAAATCAAGAGATATCAAGAATTTGTTTCATGATATCAAGAATTCGATTTCTTGATATCAAGAAATGAATTCTTGATATCAAGAATTCATGAATTCTTGATATCAAGAATTCGAATTCTTGATATCAAGAAATGGTTTTGTGTAGTTAAGCAATGGTAATTCTTGATATCAAGAAATCGAATTCTTGATATCAAGAATTCGAATTTGGTCAGGCCTCTGGGCCTGACCAAATTTTGACGGAGATGTGAAAGCACGTCCGATCGGTCGCTGGGTACGGTCGCAGCGACCGGTCGCAGCGACCGTACCTTGATGTGAAAGCAGTATAAGTTACCTGAAAAAACAAAACTTGATGAGCGACCGCCAGTCTGGCTTTAGATCAAACCACTCAACCGCGACATGCCTAACCGAAATAAGTGATTTCTTGTACGATAACATTGACAAAGGGCGACTGGTTGGCGCAATTATTTAGAAATAACCATGAACGGTGAGAAGCTTCAAAACGTTACTAAGTATAAATATTTAGGTGTTGTGGTTGACCACAATCTAGATTGGTCCTCTCATGTGAATGAAATTGTAAAAAAGATCTCACATTCCGTTTAGTCTATCCGAAGAATCAGGCATTGTTTGAATAAAGTAAGTCTAAAACAATTATAATACACCTTAATCTTACCTCACATTGACTATTGCAGCACGGTTTGGGCATCTTCAACAAAAAAGAACTTAAAAAGACTTCAAAGATCTCAAAATGAATATGCCCGCCTCATATTAAATGCTGTTTATTATACCCCAACGGTACAGTTACTGGATACTTATGCTAGGTTCCCACTGCCGATCAAACCAACCCAACCAAGCCCGATCAAGCCCGATCACCCATTTTTCCCCGACCAATCCCGACCACATGCCTAAACACGAGCTCTTCCCGACCGCTATTTGACCATTCACGACCCATATTCGACCATTCACGACTCCTTCACGACGTACAGTCGACCACTACTTAGATCTCTTCTCGATCATTCCGATCTACATACGATCCCAACGCGATCCCTACTAGACTAGCTGGACGTCCATCCGATCTCTACACAATCTAGACCCAAGCAGATCAACTTGTTCGAAAAGAGATCCAAGATCAGTGGTGAATTGACTGTGGTTGCACAAACATTATCGTCAGCTGATGGTACAGTACTCATTTTTTTTTTTACCAGGGTTCAGTTCATCTCAAACTTGAAAGAGATGGAAATCGAACAGTTACAGTTGTGGGCTAGGTGGTTAGAGCTCCAGAGAAACAGGGTAATGGCTGTGGTTCAGCTCGAAAAAGAAGAAGTTGATGAACGTAGATGCAGGAGGACGCGTAGGCAGCAACGGCACAGGGAAATCTGGGTGAGGCAGTGGTTGACTCGGAGACCGCTCTTTGGACAATATGAACAACTGCTGAATGAGCTTAATAGAGAGGACCCAAAAGGGTTTAAAAATTTCCTGAGAGTGGACGCCGACATATTTGGGGAGCTTCTTGACCGCATATCGCCTCGAATAAAGAAGCAGGACACTAACTTCAGGTAATTACACCTTTTTAAAAGCATGATGAAATAGTCGTTTCAAATATAAATCTATTGATACTCATTTCGTAATTCTCTGGGAGTTACCACAGGAAAGTACCCCGGAAATGTCCTGTATTATTTTGGGGACGTTACCACAGACTCGCTATGTCGAAATGATGACCCCGACCCAGGGAATACTTACAACCAGAAGGTATCTCACAGACCTACTTGCTACCACAGGACTTCATGCATGCTCTTTTCAAGTCATTGCACTAAGTCTTTCTATCACGTGGTAATGTTATAACGAGTCTGTACTAGTGTTCTGTAGAGAAAATGTCTTCATATTGTCCGTTCTCTGGCATCTATCATTCATTTTTATGCATGAGGCGTCATACTGAAGTTTTATGTGATGCTATTCTTGTTTTGTTGATGCGGTTTGCAATCACTGGAGAACCACAGAGACCAATTAGAAGATGTAATTTCTCTGCCTCCATGTACAATGAGAGATATGTACCACACCATGACGGTTTCTGAGGGCAATTAATATTCAAATTCTTTCTTAATTTTAGGGAAGCCCTGCAACCTGGATTAAAGTTGGCCATTACCCTTCGTCATCTGGCAACTGGTGCCTCATATGCAGAGCTGATGTACTCGTTCCGAGTGGGGAAAAATACCATCAGCAAGTTCGTCCCAGAAGTATTGGAAGCTGTGATACAGGAGTATTCTGAAGAAGTTCTGCCAGCCATCGTCACCCCTGAGCAGTGGCAGGAAATTGCCAGTGACTTCCAAACCAAGTGGAACTTTCCACATGTCTGCGGGGCATTAGACGGCAAACATGTCAGGATAAAGAAACCGAAGAATTCTGGTTCGTTGTTCTACAATTATAAAGGGTTCTTTTCCCTAATACTTCTTGCGCTGGTGGACGCAAACTATAAGTTTATTTGGGTCAGTGTTGGGGCCAATGGAAGTGCGTCCGACGCCCAGCTGTTCAATAACTGTGAACTCAAAACCATGCTGGAGGAGAGCAACCTTGGTCTGCCACCGCCCACCCCACTGCCTGGTGATGATAAGGACACCCCATACTACCTAATAGGAGATGACGCTTTTCCCTTGAAGTGCTGGATGATGAAGCCCTATTCGAGACACAACCTGACCTACGAAGAGAGGATATTTAATTATAGGTTAGTCAATAATGTAAATCTTGTTATCGTCTCCTTCAAATGTAATATGAGATTTCTTGTTCCTTTGGTCATTTTGGTTGGCCATATTAACATTGTTTTTAAGATGAATAATATTAGTCACAATCTCAACCTGTTCACATGTAATATTTATGATAAAATATATTCTGTTCTGCGAATTCCTCTTTAATTAATAAGCGTTTCTTTTTTGAAAGAATAGAAAAAAGAAGTAGAATTCCATTCTGTTTTCCCCCTTATCATAAGGCTTATTTCGAAATTAATGCATTCCGCATCTCTTTAACTCCCCCTTCAGACCCATTGTAATTTGCCAAGGTACTTGCACTGCACACAATACTTAAAACATTAATATTATTTGCCTTTTCAAACAGACTTTCACGGGCGAGACGTGTTGTCGAGAATGCTTTCGGGCTTCTCGCTATGCGCTTTCATTGTCTTCTCGGCTGCTTGAACCAATCTCCAGAGACCGTTGACTCTATCATTCTTGCGTGTGTAACACTTCACAACCTTCTCCGGATCCGATATCCTGATATCACACGACAGACCATCGACCATGAAGCTGAGGACAACCATCTAATACCTGGTGAATGGCGTCAAGGAAGACAGATGACAGATGGTGACCATACCCATGGAAAGAATGTGTCAACATTCTCAGGGGTCCACCAGAGGCACTACCTCAAGCACTACTTTAATTCCCCAGCTGGTTCAGTGGATTGGCAACACGATATGATTTAGTTCACTACAGTGACTCCTTAATCGCTCTATTCTGTATATACACAGTGATATATGATTGTATGAGGAGTTCTCTTCCAAAAGGTGTATTTGCGTGTTGTTAGAAACTACCATTATGCCCCACGGAAGTACTCTATCTCAGGACTATGAAATCACACTTAAGAAGAAAAAATCTAGGTCTCCTCATTGTTTCTTTTTTCCCCCTTCTTTTACTTTTAGGCAATTTATATTCTTTTTTTTTTTGTAATTCATGGATAAGAAACTTTTCGAACAAACTGAACTGAACTTATCACTTTTTGGATCGAAACTAATTTTCTTGCATGATTTTCTTGCTTTATAATCTTTGCATCAGAATTACAGTATTTTTGTAATTGAAAAGATGTTTGGTACTACAGAATCGGAAAATCGCATTGAAGAGAGACATACTAAAGCTTTTCGACTTGCATTCATCAGAGTATATCGCAAGAATGAACACAAAGCCAAATCGAACAGTATATATATAATGTTCGATTTTGGCTTTCTGTTCATTCTTGCGATATATTTTTGTAATGTTCATGGATTGTATAAATCTGCTGCAAAATCGCCATACTCATATGAAAAAATAACTAACTTTGATTTTGAATTTATTTAGCACATTTTGGAAACAATAATGTTCATTTCCAAAAGATACTCCATCTACTTCATAGAATTATTAAAAAAATAATAATAAATAAATAAATAAGTAAGTTTGGGTTATAGAAAGTGCTATAATTATGCCCCCGTCAAAGTAATGTATCATTGTGGTGTGAAAGCACACTGCAACAGAACTAGGTCTCCCCCAATCATGTTGACATTTTAAATTTTATTTCATGGGTTTAGCACCTTTTGAACAAAACTGATACGAATTTAGCACCTCTTTGGAACAAAACTGAAATGGATTTAGAACCTTCTGTAGCAGAACTCTTTCGTGCCTGATTTTGAAGACTTTCAATCTGAATTTCAGTAATGTTCACTGTCACTGTCTAATCACTGTACTATAGGTCTACTGATTGTCCACATATTCATGTCAAAACTCACTTTTTATTTTTGGAAAGGGCTGTTTAAATAGTCATAAGGACTTTAGCAATAAATAGCACAGTGATCCATAATCATGATACAGCTATCTTTTCTAATAATTTTTGTAATGTATCATATTAAGATGATATTTCGAGTTGTATGTGTGTAGGCTGGGGAGAGGTTATACAAGACCCACTTTTGATAATGGAATGATTGCTTGTTCATGATAAAGAGTTCATTGTTATGGTAGTGAAGATTAGATTACTTTAGATTACACACTACGGCATAAGAAATATATATTTTCGCAACAGCATAAAACGTACACAAAATTTAACTTTTAATAACACAACTTACACAGTAAAGTTTTATCAAAGAAAAGAAAACAGATTTTACATATTACAAAGTCAGTAATTGGGCACTTCTGAGCTCACAACACTGCTTTTTTCTTCATCTTCTTTTTGGAACTTTAAAATATTTGAAATACTGTTTCCTGCCCTGCTTTTAGACATTCCACAGTACACTCGATATTAAATTCAACAGATATTACGTGCTCGTGGAATACCTAAAGACGGTATGATTCAAACTTCCAAAAACACAAAACTTCATAAGGAATTAATAAAGATGAAATTCTCTTTAGCTCTAACACAACAGGAAAGGAAGTACATTATCCCAACATCATGAAATAATAATGTTAATAACACAAGCTCTCTTAAACAGTGTCAACGTTTACAAAATCAACGTTCGCTTTAAGAATAAAGCCAGCATCCATTGGGCACTTCGGAGTTCTCATTACAGTCACCATTGACTATTCGCGGAGCTTTGAAATTTTTGTATTAGTGTTTTTTGTGCTGCTACATTAAATAACACAAGTTCAGTGCCAGTTGAATGCATCCAGTTTGGCTTATATAGCGAATAAAAAAGTAATGATACAAACTTGAACAACAAGTCTGTGAAAGATATTATGATCTGAAAGATAACCAAGGTTCAAAGTACAAAGCAATAAAAAGAAAGAAAAGAACACCAAAATTTCCTGGAATTGAAATTAACTAAACTCCTAAAAATAAGTTCCGAAACTCTACTTCGAACAAAACCTTATGTCATTCGACATCACTGGAGTGTTTATTCATTCCCTTTGATCACGAACCACATTTGCAATATCTATGAAATCATGGAAAGTTTGGGCCAAGTCAAACGTAAACTTAGCCGTGATTGTCTATGACAACTCCTTTCACTTTTAAGAAAAAAATCAACATGTTTTGAACTATGCCATGGTATTCAATAAATAACGTGATGAAGAATATGTTTTCAGTTCTGATAAACTTGTAAGAAAACCCGAAGTTGGACAAATGCCCTTCAAAAACACCCAAATATCAAGTCTTATTCTCTAACAGAAATGTCAAAAGTCAAAGATGTAAAACTTTGTTCAAGGACTTAAGTACTAATACCGAGTTCTTTCACAGTTCATTCACATAGGGCTTGCGCGTCCCGTGCTGCTTTTGACATGACGGTTCTTACAATGATAGGCCCATTTCAGTCAATCTGATGACAGATGCTAAAGTCGTCAATGTCTGCTTCAATTGTCTCTTGGCTGAGGCTGAAGGAAGTGCTTGGTGTACAGACAATATCCATGGCACGACGGATGACAGATGTAGTGGTTGTTGAGACAGCTGCAGGGAAATTGCTCTCTGGCTGTTGCGAGAGAAAAGGTTGCACATTGGGTGGCTGTAGATGGGAATAGTATGACATCTGAGGAGTGAGATGGGCTGGTGGTGCAGCTGCAGCTATGTTTGTGGCAAGCTGAAAGTCCTGAAGTTGTTGCTGCTGTCTGAACTGCTGGTGGTGTTGCCCTGCTGATCCAGCGGCTGATGAAGGGGGAGCTCGTCTTCTGTTTGCTGAGAACTGATGTGAGGGAACATTAGGTAGGGTAAACATTGATGTTGTTGCCTGCTTAGGTGCCTGCGGAGCTGCCTCCTGAGCTGTCAGTCGCAATTTCTCCTCTCGGCTCTCATCCACAAGGTCGAGAGCCTGCCTACTGACTCGGGTGATGAACGAATTCATCCTTTGCTGATCCATTTGGCGCATCAAGTACACCAAAAACTGGCCACTCTGAGAAGCTGCATCCCGTGCACCTGTAATGGCACCACGCACGGACTCCAACTCAGATGTCAGCGAGGAGATTGCACTAGCTGCTTTTTGACCGCCTCCAGATGAAGTTGATGGTGCTGACAAATCAGAAGCGGCATCACCATCATCATCTGTTTCATCTGGGGCAAGCTCCTTCCTCTTTTCAGCAAACTACAAATATATTGGACATAAAGTAAATGGAAATATCTGTATATCCATCCATATTATGCACAATGTGAACATTCATTGGAGTTGAACTACAATATCAACATTTTTATAATTGAAAAGCACACTGTAATTAGCACTAAATCTCATTGTCCCATGGTCTTTTGGCATTTTGTTTTTATCTTATAGAGTATGTTGACAGGCTATCTGGAGTACTTATTTGATAAAAAGGGTTTACTGGGTGATATTCCAAAAGCCTTTTGCCGAAAAATTGAAGAAGGAAAAAAGAAAGGAAAAAGAAAGGAAAAAGAAAGAGAGAGAGAAAAAAATCTTACATTGGATCCTCTCTGATGACGCAACTGAACCAGGTATGGCCGGATGAATTCAAATTTGTTCAGAATCCATTCCTGTCTTGCTGTTCGCTCTGCAGCACCAGATCCTGACTTGCGAGATGTCTTGATGAGTCTGGAAAACAGGGTTCTCATGTTGAGATACCAAATCGATGACAGATCTCCGGGATTCAAGTCCAATTCGTCCTCCTTTTCCCGCCATGTCCTGCTCTTTTTTTCTCTCATTTTGAACTGGGCAGATGACTTATCGTACAGAAAGGTGTGCTCCCTCAGCCACGTCACGAGATCGTCCTCTTCATCCTGAGTGAGCATTCGACGCATGGACTTCCGGGTTTTGAATTCAGTCTGAATAAAATCAATGTTCATAAATTATAGGCCTACCACTGTAAATGATCATTCATTCTCTCTCTCTCTCTCTCTCTCTCTCTCTCTCTCTCTCTTGGGGGCGGGTACTACAAGGAAATTATACATTTATTTATTTATTTATTTGCCACTTGTGGGACGGAAGCACCCTCATCAGCAAAAGATGCTGTTTTTCATAGGGGTCCACGTTTAATGTATAAGGAATTTAAAGAATTGCTCTTACTGATATGTTTTTATATACAAAAGTAAAAAGAAAAAAAATGCATCAATACAAGTATTTAGGCCTACCTCTTTCTGCGGGAAGCGAGGCTGTTCCTGCTCTTGACTTTCTGTGCTATTGCTTGGGGATTGGTTCCGAGGTGGAGGAGCTGCCGATTGATGCACGTTCGTTTTTTTCTTGGTCAACCGAGGGATTTCTACAGGAGGTGAGATGGCCGAGGTTGTAGCTACATTTTCACTTTCAGTCACATCAGATGACGCAGCAGTAGCACTGACACTTCTTTTCATGTGCTCTTGTCTTCGGGTGTGTTTGGCAGGGGAGTCTTCGGTTTGAGGTGCTGCTGTACGCTCTTGGGGCCTTGTGACTGAAGATGTTGAAGATGTCGATTCATTGCCATCATCTGTATCAGCAGCTGTCGCAGCTTTACGTTTAGTTCTACGCGGCATGTTGGAGTATGTGAAGAGCTGCAAGTAGTCACCTGTTATCACTCCCAATTCCAGAACTGATTAATTTTAATATCAATAATAGGCCTACTGGTACGAAGAAAATGTGATAAGATCAGCACGTAATTGTGTCTTTGCCCTTGGTTGAGTTGCGATCCGAAAGATCGAGTGCGGTCGAGAAGTGATTGGGATGTGATCGTAAAGCAGTCGAGAAGTGAGCGAGTTCGGTCGAGTAAGTGTTCAGGGCAGACATGTATCGATCGTGAAGCAGTTGAGTTGTTGATCGAGTTGATCGGGAACCAATCGTGTAGAAGTTGTGTGTGAATCGAGATGATCGGGTAGTGATCGGCGGAAAAAATCCACCCCGACCAAACTAGACCTCTACACGATCGATTTTCGATCAACTCGATCTCTACTCGATCAGTACACGATCGCTGTACGATGGCTTGCCTTCACGACTCCTACACGATATTTTTTGGCATGCCAAAAAATGTCGTGTAGGAAGCCAGATCGATACCGATCAAGGTAGACCGACCCCGATCGCCCTTGCCGACCGAGCCCGACCAGGCCAAAATAGCTTGATCGGGCTTGGTCGGGCTGGTTTGATCGGCAGTGGGAACCTAGCATTAGTGGCAGTCTGTGGAAACAAGGCTGAACTTCCAATACTGTGTTTTGATTTACAAGTCATTACATGGTTTGTCCCCTCCATACTTAACTAGACTCGTATCTTACCGTAACACCATTTACCCTACCCGCCATGTTTTAACTAATCAACTATACCTTCCCAAACCCAAAACTGAAAACAAAAACCGCTCTTTCTCATACGTTGCAACTAAACTCTATAATTCCCTGCCGTTGTACATTCAAACATCCCCTTCACTCCCAACTTTTAAAAAACGCCTTAGACAAATGTGTAACCATCCCACTTTACTTAAAATATATATTTATCTTTATTTTTTATGTTTTACCTGTTCTTCATATTCTTTGATTTGTTTTAATATTTGAATGTTTATTTTCCCTTGATGTTATGTTATCATTATTACATTACAAGTCTATGTTATGCTTGCATTTCATTTTCTTTTGTCAATTATGTTTTCATTTACCATTCTATATTTACGTTGTATTTGTTGTATTTGTTCTATAGCAGGGCTCCCTTGTAAAGCAGGCCATCTGCGGCTCTGAGTGGGACCACCCTGCTTTTTATAAAGAAAACGTGAATAAATAAATAAATAAATAAATACACCATAGAATGTAATAAGTCAAATAAAGAATATGAGGTTGGGGTGGTGTCTTGGACTTCCTTCATATTCGCTTACTCGCTCGGCATGCTCGGCATACCTAGAACCTGTGTCTAAAATACGATTGTACCCAATTGGAGCGTTTCCTCCCACTTTTGAAAAAAGTGGCGTAACATGGAATGAACCATTAAGGGAGCACTAGCATCGTGGGGGGGGGGGGCACCAGGCTTATTCGATAGACAACTTGCAAATCATTTACTAGCGGTCCTTTCATGTGTTTTCAGGTTTTATTCCAACTCTTCCCTTGTCCCTTTTCCTCCTTCCGGTTTTTTTTTTCATTTGATAGGGGCACGTGGCCCCGCCCCCTGTAGCTTTGCCACTCTTCCAGATTACCATGAACAGGAAGTAATCTGAAGGGAAGTCGAGTAGAAGTTTCGATTTATAATTGGTCAGTTAATATAAAGAGATACGCAGTGTTAAGCACAACATACTAGCACTGGTGAAGGCATTGGCGTAAATCCCGGGGGGGGGGGGATGGGGGATATTAAGAGTCGCGACAAACTCGTTTTTCCTTTAGCAATGTTTACGGTGAGTACTGATTTTTGTTCGCTAATCGTCTTGTATTCCATAGCACTCCTAGTTTCACCCTCACGCCATCTTCTACATTCATCTCGCAAAACACCTCGATTTCTCCTTTCTCATCCTCCTTTCCCCCATAAAAATTTTATTCTGTATTATTTTTTTCTACAAGCGGGGCCTATATTTACAAGCGTAGCTTTTTAGGTCTCTCCACTTGCAAACATTTTTCTCTTTACTCTTCACTCTTGTAAAATACACTTCATAGATAACGTTTTCATTTTACCATTGTCATAAAGTATCGAACATAATTTATGTACTATGCCTGTACTATGTACTATGTATTTGTATGTTTGTTTAAAAGTGGAATAAACTGAACTGAACTGAACAATAAAATCGGCGGCCAATTAAACTGATTTAACTTTATCATGTTTATTGCCTTTCAATCTCCACTTCAAATTAAATTTACAAACGTAACTATGAAAAGTGTAAAAACACAATATACAAAATGTGTTTGCAATTATGAATGCCCTCAACAGGGGTCGCTAGACCATTTTAATGGTGAATTGTCACTTGGTCTAATCCCACTTTGTCTTATGCCCCTTTGATCTGATCCCACACGATCTAATCCCATTATATGAACATTCAAACATGTGAAATCTTAATGATCAAAGTTTCGAATAGTTGTATGAATATAAAAATCGAAATTCCGGGCTATTGCCAGCCTTCCTTTAGGAATAAAAGCGAACTCAGTTCTTTCTGTGTACTGCTCGGTTTGGCTTGCGTAGTCGGTAGACTAGCAGAAATATGTATGTATGTAGATTTATCCCAAAAAAAAAAGAAACTCAGTACTGAACCTGCACCATCCAGATCAAATTGGCGATCTCGGTCACGAATTTTGCGACCCACAACCTGAAATTCATGTCCCGTGACCCGACGTTCGTGACCCGAGGCGCGAACTTTGCGACAAGGGTTGTAAACTTCACGCCCTGTAGTCGCGAAATTCGCGACTTTGGGTCCTGAATTTCATGACTTTGGGTCTCAAACTTTGCGACTTAGGTCGCATATTTCACGACCTAGGATCGTGAATTTTTTTGTACATGGCTGAGCGACCATGTGTTGACAGCTGACACAAAGTCACACACGTGCACCACAGACGTGCACGTGCTCATCGTGCACAGGATATGTTGATCTATTCACATCCTTCGCACTCGCACTCTCAGCCATGTACAAAAAACTCACGACCCTAGGTCGTCAAATAGGCGACCTAAGTCGCAAAGTTTGCGACCCAAAGTTATGAAATTCAGGACACAAAGTCACGAATTACGCGACTACAGGGAGTGAAGTTTGCAACCCTTGTCGCAAAGTTCGCGCCTCAGGTCACGAATTTCGGGTCACGGGACATGAATTTCAGGTCGTGGGTCACGAAATTCGTGACCCAGATCGCCAATTTCGCGCCTAGGTCATGAAGTTTGCGTCGCACATGGCCTGTCATCGAACGTACTTCAGGGCCATCATACAGTATTCATGGTACTGAATGTGCCTTCTCTCGAGTTTTCGGAAATCATTGTTAGATAACATATTGGCTTACAGTGAAAGCTGACGGGAAAACGTCATCAGTACACTAAAACGTGTCAGTCTAACAGGACCTTCTTTCCCTTTCCTGTCAAGAAAAACTGAACATGATGTGTGATTTACCAATCCTTGATGATGATCACGATCGTTATCAAGACGTTTATCGCAATGGTTTCTCTCGAATCGCCATGAAGGTTGTCGTTCTCAAAGAAGTGAGTCGATATTTCGACGACTACGTGGTGAAGAAATTAACTGACGCGTTCAGTACAGATGACGAATTCAATCTTCTGGGTGTGGGTGTTGGGGAAGGTACGTTTCCTTTTTGCTTTGAAGGAGAATGCAAACCAGACATCAGTGTGCTTCCAGTGAATGAAGAAGAACAAGAAGAGTAAACAGTGAAAGTTTGAGGAAAATCAGACAATCCGTTCAAGAGTTATGAACTTTGAAAGTTTAAGTTAATCCTTTTTATGGGCAACTTTGCCAGCATCTGTGATGTCATCGTGGACAACTCTCCATTCATTTTGTACACAGAATTTAACATTTTCTTTACTTTCAAGAAAATTCAAAGTTCTTTTGATTTAGTGTTTGAGTATGACAATTCTGCAAGCATTTTGGGAAGAATTATGTTGATTCCTGACTTGAATTTTCATATAAATCATTTTTTTTTTGGAAAAATTATGTACAAAATGAATTGAGAGTTGTCCATGATGACATTACAGATGTTGGCAAAGTTTTCAACTCAACGACCCCCATAATATACTGAAACTTTCAAAATTCATAACTCTTGAACAGATTGTCTGATTTTGCTCAAACTTTCACTGTTTAGTCTTCTTGGCCATCTTTATTCACTAAGAGCACACTGATGCCTGGATTGCACTCTCCTTTAACTAATTTGATTTCATTCATGGTGTGAAGTTAATTAGATTTTATCAGCTGTTTTGTTGTTGTTTGCTTGTGTTTGTTTGTTGCTGTATTGAGGGTTTTTGTTGTTATTATTGTTGTGATGTGTAGTCATTGGAATTTCTTCTGATAAAGTTTGGTACGTAAATAGACCAATTTCACCTCCAGTTTATGTATTTGGCCCTCTATCGGCGACGCCATTGCTGCGGTGGGCAAGCGCGCTGACCGCGATTGGCTCTGTGTACAAAATGAACGTAAGATATGAGATATGCCCTAATATTATTCCATTTACTTTATTCTAGATCAATAAAATAAAGCATGGATACATGGGTACATGAGATAAGACAATGGCCATATCTGACAGATGAAGGTAGGATGTATTTTTGTACTTTCGATAGTTTTTCAACTTAGTTTTGTCAGTATAAGTTCGATTGCAGCATAGAAGCCATAGTAAACGGGAGCCCTCTTACCCTGTTTACAAAGTCATGTTTTCACTCATTAAATTTTACGCCAAAGTACATAACGATAATGTTTCTTGACTTCAAAGTCCTTTCTGTTAATATTTTTACCCACTGGCGACGGATTCCTTCGCATTGCTTACGGAAACCTGTGTAGGGAGTACGGCTTCTCACACAAACTGGCTTCAGGAGTCAAAAGCGAGTGAATTTCGCACTCAGTTAGCTTCCAATTTTTAAACTTTCTCCAATTCTTGTGGCATTCGAGCACCGCACAGCTGCGACTTGAACTTCCCTGACAATTTCTCATTGCAAATATTAAAAGAAATCTGCATATATTGGTCAAAATAGACAAAAAATCGAACGAATGTACATAACGCGCTATTGACTTGTGTACTATAAAAGTTGGAGCGCCCACCGCAGTATGTCGAACTGTGTCGAACAGTCTGCTGCCCTCTTGCGTTGTGAAATTGGTCTATAGGCATTCCCGATAATAATCACGTTACTGTTACACTACATTTTATACCTACGTGAGGGGCTTTCTGCACTATCCACTTTGGTAAAGGGTATGAAATTTATGTTGCGCAGGGATTGGTTGTGCAATTTGGCTGTCACATGTTGTCATGTACATAATACTGTCACGTCTGGATCTCAGTGGAGTTGTAATCAGTAAAGATTAGCCAAGAAAATAATTATTTCTTATCATACTGCGGGGATGAGGGAAAGAGGCCATGTCAAAAAAGAATTACATGGAAAATATGTTCTTCGAAATAATTATTGCCTTTTCTTTTAGGTCCCCACGAGCTTCACTTCTTGCAGAGTCTTGGATCTCATTTTACATCTTTAAGAAATGTAGCTGTACACAGGATCTTGTAGTTCGTCCTTTTCGTATTAAGGAGATTCGTGCGAGAGATTTTGATGTTTCATTTGTCTTTTTCGATGAATTATGGTATGTAGTATTTGGCAAATCTGAAAGAAGCAACAGATCAACTCTTTACAGGGCCCTAGGCAGCCCTTCTTTGCCTGAAGGCTGCCCGTCAGCACTTTAAACGTGTTCAGAAGTTCTTGGAAACAACTGACCACAAGTTTTATGCATGCCTGTTGCGTGTTGACGTCACTGGCCGGGCTTGGCAAATGAATCGTTTTGTTATAACCTCTGTTCAGGGTCGTTTCTTTGTTTTATTCATCTAGTCAGTCTTGATTTAGGCCTACCTGGGGTGCCTTCATCAGAGGTTTAAATACTGTTCTGCATAAAAGCTCTGCAAATCAACAGATAAAACATTGCAAAACATGAAAACAAATATCACAAATAAAAAAGAAATTAACAAACATAAAATCAACCTTGATCACAAACGAATAATGAAGACAAAATAACCAAACTGACCTCAGCAAGTCCTTATTAAGAGAAAAATCTTACATCAACAAAATTGAAATCTTAACTATAGTCACAAGGAAAATTTAAGAATATTTGCGCGGGCTCACGGAATAATAAATTTGTAAATGAATTCAAAGTATTTTATGAATAAAACATTAAAGGGGAAGTCCACACCAAGTTGAAATTCAGTTCAATAAAAAAGTGAAAAAACTCCAAACAAAACAGTGTAAACTTTTGATGAAAATCATAAGAAATTTATGAACTTTCAGTTTCACAGTTTTTTTTCGCAAAACATTTTTGAACAGCTGATATGAATATTCAACGAATGAGTTGATGATGTCGCGCCCTCACTATTCTCCAAATTGTCTATACGATCTATATAATCTCTCTTGATCCAGCATTTGTATTCCTTTTTCAAGTACTAAAAAATATCATTACATTATTTTGTACATATTATGTATTATTATTATTATTATCAGTTATCATTATTGTTATTATTATTATTGTTATTATTATTATTATTATTATTATTATTATTATTATTATCATTATTATTATTTCGAAATAATTGCCGAGATTCCGATCCTTATTATGTTTTTATGTGTTTTATGATTTACATTCATTTAGTTTTAGTTTCAGTTTTTTAATTGCTTATTTTTGTTGTTGTTGTTGTTTTTTAAATTTCTCCTGTGATTTCTGTTTCTCTGTTTAAAATCTGTATTTGTCATTTTGTTCATAATATATAATTATTATTGTAGTTATTCTTTGTTTATGTATTTCTTTTGTATACGGACTTGCTGAAAAACAGCCTTGCGGCTGAAAGCAGGGTGTTTTTTTATCACCGTATTGAAATAAATAAAACATAGATACATACATTAGCAATAATTTAAGTGTAGGTTAAAAATCTAAGCTACAGGTTCAGAAATTAGAAAGGGCAAAAGAATATTTACATGCATCACAATCCGGACGATGGAGATTGATTTTACTCGATCTGTTAAAGGATGTCGGTGGTGGTTTTCTTTTTTTTTTTCTTTTCAATTTTTCAATAATTTTGTCATGTTCATTTGCTAACATAATGCTTTTTGCTACAAAATGAAATTGTATGGAATGAATTTCGGAAAAAAATAGATTTCGTTTTCGTTATTGTGGAACAAAATAAGATTCTGTTACTGAATAAAATTGATTTTAACATTATTGTCGCAAAATTGGCCGTTGCATTTCATTTTGTAACGAAATGGATTACTCTTCATGAATTCGGTTACAAAACAAGATTGTTGAGTGAATTTTCTCACAGAATTGTGTAATTAATTACGGAAATTTCTATGATATTTTTATCTCTGACATTTTACCTCTGGAATTTTTACCTCTGACATTTTTTCCTCTGATATTTTTTCCTCTGACATTTTTACCTCTGACATTTTACCTCTGACATTTATAACTGGCACCACTAGTTTCTACTACAAGGCGTTTTAATTTGATTGAGTAATTGATTGAATTTCATTTCTGCGTTCAATAACATTATAAAAAAGAATTTATTTTAACAGAAAAAGAATATACATATAAATGTAAACACATAAGTCCTTAAAAATTTACTTCTAATACAAAGAAAGTATGTAAACAGGAAATTAACATTCTAAAATTAACAGAATTTGTGAACGCAGGAGACCGTCATCATGAGCGAGCTGTTTGATGTCGATGGCGGCCTCAAAATTGGCATTAAATTAACTAGAAATCTGGAACAGGAATGATCAAATTTTCCAAGATTGTCTTTCTTGTCTGTTAGATCCATGAATTGATATGTTTCATTGTTAGATATATAGCGCGGAGAACGTGGAGTAACAGAGAGCGAGAAGCATAGAAGGGGTGTGCCATCGTATCATGTTGAACATGCCTAGGGATATTGATCTTGATTGGTGATGCAAAGGTGAGAAATAGTACTTTTGCATAATTAGTTTTCGTTTGTTATGTTGTTGTTGTTTTTATGGCGACCTTGTTTTTATGCATAGCCTTCGATGTTTAGACGATTAAGATCTGTTTCAGCGAAGATTCGTAGGATCCCCGTCAAAGAGGGCGCTGTTGACGACCTTCGGATCTCTCGGCTCTCTGGACGACATGGAGCAAGCGAATGAGAGCCCGATCCGTTAAGAGTGACTCTTTGTCCGTCCGTGACATCACTTTATGGATTCCAGTTGATATAAACAACATGGGCGCCAAATTTTTTTTTACCGAATTTCAGATTTTTATTCCATGATACCCTTCATAATGTACAAAAAACCCACTTTTTTTTTCTATAGACCAATTCCACAACGCGAGAGGGCACCTGCCTGGTCGTCATACTGCGGCATGTTACCCAACTTTTACAGTGCATCACTCAGTCAATAATATCAACCAACCATTCAGTCAGTCACTCATCTACCAATCTATCAATCAGTCAATCATTAAGTCAATTGATCGATCAATCAATCAGTCAATCAGGCGATCAAACGATCAATCAATCTTCAAAATATATCGCTCATACACCATAGAATGTAATAAGTCAAATAAAGAATATGAGGTTGGGGTGGTGTCTTGAACTACCTTCATATTCGCTTACTCGCTCGGCATGCTCGGCATACCTAGAACCTGTGTCTAAAATACGATTGTACCCAACTGGAGCGTTTCCTCCCACTTTTGAAAACAGTGGCGTAACATGGGATGAACCGTTGAGGCAGCACTAGCATCGTGGGGGGGGGGGGCACCAGGCTTATTCGACAGACAACTTGCAAATCATTTACTAGCGGTCCTTTCATGTGTTTTCAGGTTTTATTCCAACTCTTCCCTTGTCCCTTTTCCTCCTTCCGGTTTTTTTTTTTTCATTTGATAGGGGCACGTGGCCCCGCCCCCTGTAGCTTTGCCACTCTTCCAGATTACCATGAACAGGAAGTAATCTGAAGGGAAGTCGAGTAGAAGTTTCGATTTATAAATGGTCAGTTAATATAAAGAGATACGCAGTGTTAAGCACAACATACTAGCACGGGTGAAGGCACTGGCGTAAATCCGGGGGGGGGGGGGAAGGGGGGATATACCCCCCCCCCATTTTTTGAGAGGGGGGGGGATAGCGTGTACAAATATCCCCCACTTAATAAGGAAGAAATTATATTTGAATTAAACAGTTAATAAAATTTTTAATAATCTGTCATAAACAACCATCATATTTTAGAATTTCTATTTGAAAATGTGATTTAAAACCAGAAAAGCGCTTATTTTTGGCTCGCTCGCTTCGCTTGCTCATCATATTATAGAATTTTCATTTCAAAATGCGATTGAAAACCAGTAAAGCGCTTATTTTTGGCTCGCTCACTTCACTCGCTCATCATATTATAGAATTTCTATTTGAAAATACAATTGCAAGCCAAAAAAGTGGTAATTTTTTGCTTGCTCGCTTCGCTCGCTCGTAAGATAAAAATTAAAATGTGTGTAAGGGGGTCTGTGCAGGTAGGTGAGGGCGTGTGTTTATACTTAAGTGTGAGTTCGACAGAAAAAAAAAATCGGCAAAAAAGTCGATCACCCCCCCCCCCCACTCCTCAAAGAGGATTCACGCCGGTGGGTGAAGGTCTTTAAGAGTCGCGACAAACTCTCGTTTTTCCTTTAGCAGTGTTTACGACGTGTACTGATTTTTTGTTCTCTAATCGTCTTGTATTCCATAGCACTCCTTGTTTCTCCCTCACGCCATCTTCTACATTCATCTCGCAACACCTCGATTTCTCTTTTCTCATCCTCCTTTCCCCCATAAAAATTTCATTCTGTATTATTTTTTTCTACAAGCTGGGCCTATATTTACAAGCGTAGCTTTTTAGGTCTCTCCACTTGCAAACATTTTTCTCTTATTTACTCTTGTAAAATATACTTTATAGATTACGTTTTCATTTTACCATTGTCATAAAGTATCGAACATAATTTATGTACTATGCCTGTACTGTGTACTATGTATTTGTATGTTTGTTTAAAAGTGGAATAAACTGAACTGAACTGAACAATAAAATCGGCGACCAATTAAACTGATTTAACTTTATCATGTTTATTGCCTTTCAGTCTCCACTTCAAATTAAATTTACAAACGTAACTATGCAAAAGTGTAAAAACACAATATACAATCAAATCTATTAGACATCATGGTCCGGATATTTGGAATGATTTTTCTGATTATATCAAATCTTGTTCAACTATATATTCACTGAAAGCTACACTTAAACGAAATATTATACAATCTTATGCTCCCCACGCTCCAATCTAATATATAGCTTACTCATTAAAATCGTGATTTATTCCTTTTTCTTCTACTCAACTGCTATCTACTGCACCTGCACCCGCACCTGCACTGCACCCACTTGATCAGTGTAAATTTATGTCACGAAATTTATTTTTGAGGCCGTCATCCATTCAAGCCTAACCGCTCATGATGGCGGTTTCCTGCGTTCCATGCATTATTTATTAAGTTTGATGAAAAAATTTCTGTATTTTGTATTCTTGTTCATATCCTTTATATTATGATTATACTGCTCTTGATCCGTTATTTATGTAATATTTATGTATACCTATATGATTTATATTGTATTATTTGAACGCAGAAATAAAAGCAAACAAAACAAACAAAATGTGTTTGCGATTATGAATGCCCTCAACAGGGGTCGCTAGACCATTTTAATGGTGAATTGTCACTTGGTCTAATCCCACTTTGTCTTATGCCCGTTTGGTCTGATCCCACAAGATCTAATCCCATTTCGTCTACAACCAGTTTGTCTAAAGCCCGCCGCACACTATACGATCCGTCTGCGATCCAATTTTGGAAAAATTTGTTATAGCATTTATATGAACATTCAAACATGTGAAATCTTAGTGATCAAAGTTTCGAATAGTCGTATGAATACAAAAATCGAAATTCCAGGCTATTGCCAGCCTCCCTGTAGGAATAAAAGCGAACTCAATTCTGAATCGTAGTGACGTCATAGCAATCTTGCGATTTGAAGCCGATTTGGTCTTTACTCCGACCACAAGGCCTGCAGTTAACCAAAATTTCGTTTTTTTTATTCCTATTATTATTATTCTGAACTTCAAATAAGATAATTTGACTTGTTTAAGCTTTCATATTTAATGCTAAATGCCATTTGTTCGAAAATCGGGTCACAGTCGGATGGTACAGTGTGCGGCGGGCTTAAATAACCGTTTGGTCTAAATTTCCACTTAGCCAATTTACAATTTCGACTAATATCCAGGTAGGCTATGCCCATTTCTTCTTATACCCACTTGGTCTAACACTACTTAGCCTGTCAGATTAGACGGACTGGTAATAGACCAAATCGTCATTAGACGAAATGAGAAAAATAAGTATACATGAAAAAAGAGATACAAACACAAATTTGCACAAACAAACATACAGAAGTCATGGAAACAAATGAACACCATAACACATCATTAAATTGAATTCCCCCAAATGAAATTGGCTGCCCAAGCAGCCTTATCGGCCATTGTTTGTTAATTTGAATGCACGAATCCTGAAGTTCATTGCACAAAGTATGAAATCGTGTGTGCATTCACGAATTTGTAAGCCCGTTGACGAGCCTCTTTGCACTAAAAAGAAATCGAAAGCAGATGACAAAAATTAGATATTGATCTTATGTGAAACAGTCTTGCCCAAAAAATCAATATTTGAATGCTTATAAGTGAATTCGAGTGTCTTTAAATGAATTTTATTGTCCGGATTTTGAATTCAAAGGACCGATATCGGTTACAAAACTATACCCCGTGAATTTAAATGCACCTTGATGAATTTGAGTGACTAATGTATGAAACTTATTTTTAATGCAAGTGAGTGAGTGATGTTTCTCATACTTCTTACTTCCCACATTTTGGACCATCTTCGAGGCATTCCTTGACTTTACCCCAGTATGCAAGTGTAGCTGTCTTATTAAATCCCCTCGGACCTCCGTTGTGGATGCGGGCAAAATCCTCGCAGGTTGGTTCATGTCCAAGGCGACTGGACACAGCGTAGCGAGCCATATAGCCCTGTACTGTTTCTTCGCTGCATGTCCAATCAGCCGTGCACTTTCTCCAAGCTAGGAATAGATACACATCACAGTGAGTCGAGAGAAGAGGACATTTTAAACTTTATGGGGGAAAGTGTTCAAAGAAACGGAATAAAAATCTCAGTTTGGGTCAAAAATTCGCTTTTCCTTGAAACATGACTAGAGTCTTCATATTCCTTTAATCGTTAAAAAAGGGGAAAACAGAATTTGTTCGACAGGTGAGTAAAGGTTATAAGGATTATCTTAGAAAATATCTTCTCATTTCGAATTGGTTTATATTTTTTTTGTCTTTTCGTGTGTCTTGAAACTAAGCAGTGGATGAAAATGATTGCAAGAGACATTGCACAATGAAGCATATGGAACGGGGTTCGAATCCCTCCAAGGGCAGTTATAACCTGTGGCAAGATATTAATCTTCAATTGCCACTCTGCACCCAGGGTACAGAATATGCATAACCATTGGAGAAAAATCTCGAAACATTTTAGCGCCATATCGTAACAGCTAAACAAAAGCCGGGGCAATGACACGATTGCAGGACCTTCGGAAGAGGAGGATATTATTGGGTTATGTTGGGACTGATTTTTTTTTCTGCTTTGAAATATTTTTAGGGTCATTTTAAGAATGATATATAACATCATAAAATTCTTTTTCGTCAAAACATTTCACTCACATCCCATGAGATCACCTCCTTTAAGCCTGGCATCGTTCCAGTCGTCCTGTTTAATCTGGTATGGACCACAGGATAGCGAACCAACATCCATTTGGCATACCGGATCCGGCATCTTACAGTCTGATTCTACGATGCAGATACAATGAAGACAATCAGCGGGGACTGGGGTTGGTAGGTCCCCCTTTTCCATCGCCATTTTGTGGGTTGCTATGACGACGTGATCAAGAGAAGAAACATTAATATAGCAGCGTCAACAATATTTTATAATTGATTTGGAGAAAAACTGGTGACAAGGAAAAAGGGGACGTGATGTGTATCAAAGCTTCGAGGGGGGAGAGTTAAATTTCACGTTTTCGATCCAATATCAAAAAATTAGAAAATAAACATTTCACACACACCCTTATCTCTCTCCGTGAACGAAAAATGTGCCGCAGAAAGATCAACAAATATTTTTGTTGATCTCCCCCCCCCCCACACACACATACACACACACCCAAACGCAGAAAAATCATCCACAGAAACCAGCGCCACCGGTCAATATCTTTCTTCAAAATAGTACAGTTTAGTCAAACTACATACTAGATGCCATATACTTTATGTACTTCCTTACGCACAGTGTTCATTAACAAGTGCATTGGGGCAATGAGTATTAATATTCACCGAATCCCCATAAGCTATAAAATCGCTTTATGTGATACTAAAAGTACAGTTAAACAAGCATAATCATAAAAATGATTTCCTTTTCAAAACCTAAGTTCCTCTTTCGACAAGGATACTTGAAAAAAGAAGGTTCATGCGTTTTCTGAGTGGTGCTCATACTCGAGTTAGAAAAAAACTTATAATTGCATAATTATTTTGTTTTAAGTGTAGAGTGTAATGACTGTACTTGCGTTTTATCCCCCCTTGCCTCTTTTGGAACAATATTCCTGAGATGTTCCATGCTTAGATGAACAGGTACATCCCAACCCCCCCCCCCTGTTTCCTAAAATTAAATTCATCGTATCACGTTGTATAGCCTCCTAGCGTGATGATAGCATCGTTTTGAACGAAGAGTCGATCAAAGAATCAATTTCCCCCTGTAGTCTGTGGACATCGTAAAAAACAAAAACAAAACAAACCAAAACATACTCTAACATACAATTTGCTGAATTACAGCATGATTCCCCCTTTTTTTCTTTAATCAGAAATACTATTACATCTTATGGTTGTGGAATGGAAAGGTAAACTAATATAAAACTAAAACTAATTTTGAGACACCCAAAACATACCTTGTTTGAGATTTATTTCTCTAACTTTTTACTCTCCTCATATATTATTTTGTTTTTTGTAATGGTCCTTCTTTGCCCAATTTTATGGAGACATTAAACACGTGAGAGGTTTCTTTATTTCGGAACATAAAATAATCATGCTGTATAATTTTCCATCACTAAATCATATATATGTTTCATATCTCACATCATATATGTTTCAACTGTTTACATATTTTAGTTTTTACATATTATCATACTGAACTTTTTTTCATTTTTATGTTTTGCAGTATGTTTCTACCTTATCTTAATTTCTTTGATTTATGTGTTATATTTTCTTATGTTTTGTGCACGTAATTGTTGTTTGATAATTGCATTCATATTTTGTTTTTCATTGTAGTTCATTGTATACACGGCCCCATTGTAAATCAGGCAAGTAGCTGAATTGGGCTTTCGGATATTTTTGAATAAATCATATCAAATCAAATCAAATCAAATCAAATCAAATCAAATCAAAAACAAAAACAAAACAAAACAAAAAATGAATGACTAAAACCCCCATAACTAGGTGGGATCTATCGAGCAATGGCGCTGATCATGCTGATCTGGCCAATCAGCTGTACATGTAAGTTTGTTTGCTCTACCTCTGCCCATGACGTTACGTGATACAATGTATTTTTACAACTACATGTATATACATCGTACTCTCCTTTCGCTCGACGATATTAGCGAATAGAGCTAACGAATGCCTAGCGAACATCTTTTTTTTGGAAAAGTCCAGATACGCTCAAATACGCTCAAATTCTTGGCCACAATAGGGTTCTAAATTTTTGATCATGTCCAAAATAGAAAATCGGCTCCAGCGTATCTCTGCGAACACCTACGAACAGCTAACGAATATCACGTACGTCAAACGTGTCACGAACGAATGGCAACGAACACGAACCATGTCCAAATTTTCGAATACGTTAGGCATTCGTTGGCTCGATTCGCTAATATGTGACGGGGCCTTAAACGAGGTTCTTACACGAGGTGTCGTGGTTTAGTGGATATGTCACCGGACTGTAGATCTCGTGGTCCGAGTTCAAATCCCGGCGCGGCACTAATGTCCTTTGGCAAGATATGAATCTACATTTGCCACTCTCCACCCAGGTGTTAAGTGGGTACCCGGTAGGATGCGAAAGTCATTGTGATTTGTTTAGCATTGTGTGCGCCTGCAAAAGGCGCCTGGCTGGAATGCTCCGTAGGAGAGTGGAGAAGGTGCATACATTGTATGCGGGCAAGCCTGAATCCGATGACCGGGGTAATAATATTTCTGTAAAGCGCTTAGAGACTCTCTTGGAGATGTATTAGGCGCTATATAAATCCAGAATATTATTATTATTATTTCGTAAAACTTAAACGTACACCCTAAATTCATTAGATTCGAAATTAATATGAAAAGACTGCGATTAGAGACGAATCCAAAATTTGATTAAAAACTCAGTCTATTTAGATTAAAAATTTTGATCAAATTCTGGATTCGTTCCTAATCACAATTTTTTAGATTAATCTGTAATCTAAGAAAGTTTGAGTGTAGCCTGAATAGGAATAACTGGGTCAAAACCCACTTGCTCCAACCGCAGAGCAGTCTGAAATAAGACTGGTTATCTGTTCATCCCATACTCAGTCTTTTGGCCCAAGTGCATGGGTTTTGACCATGAGAGCGTTTTCAAAAGCCTCGCTATCAAGCCAGGATCGGCGTTTTAAGTTCAAAACGCGTTATGTCCGGAGCTTTTATAGTCTATACATGGTCGCTTTGCACCAAAGATGAGGGTACGTCTGATACTAATTATAAATCATGAATACAGGGCCTAATTGTCACGAAAGAAGGGGATATTAATACTCTACAACTGAAGAGTTTATTTCCATAAGGCGCTAAATCCACTTTGAGTGATTTCTGGTAAATCGAGGATTTTTATTTAATCCATTTTCTTTCTTCGAAAGATCAAAACCTTTTTACTGTTTGAAGTACCAACATTAGACATCTAAAAATGAGAGAAAAAAAAGTCCTGCGTGAGAAGTAACATTTAAAAAAAAAAGATTTCTATATATGTGTCAAATATGAACGCTAATGTTTGAGAAAAAAAATACACTTCCAAAAAGCGCTAAACCCGTACAAATTAAAAATATAGAAAAATTCTAGAAAATTACTACTCATGCAGGATTTCTTTCATTTTCACTTGTTAGATTAATGGTGGTACTTGCAACAGTACTGTGAAAAGTTCTGATGTTTCGAAGAAGGTAAATGGTTTAAATATAAATCCTAGATGTAAGCAAATTTGATTTGGAAATCATTTTGAAAATAAACATATTTTTACCCATTTTTTCTAACTTTCCTTAAAAAACCCCCCCAATATGTTAGATATTCAAATTAGTCAAAGTGAAGCGCTTATCGAACAAACATCCAGTCGTGATGAAACCTTTTTATCGATGAAAAAGGATTTAGTGCATTTTGGAAATAAGCTCTTCAATTATACTCTCCATAAAAAGTAAATATTTACTCTGCTCATAAAGTGATAACGAGCACACACACGCTCCCTCTCTCTCTCTCTCTACAAAAAAAAAGATGAATTCTTCAATCTGTGTTAACCACATTTTCACCCCCGTTGGAAGTCACGTCAGGTATCACTCGATTGTTATTGAGGAAGTATACCCCCCCCCCCAAAAAAAAAAAAAAAAAAAAAACAGGGGGTCCATGCTTTACTCTTAATACAAAAGATAATTTCAAAAGTGTCAGGGCTTTCCCCCGACTCACGCTTTACATATTGTTGTGGACACGCAGACGAGGCCAACACTATGCAGAACGACAAAAGAACGAGGGAAAAGCATTGATTTACGCAGAATAGCTGAAGTTATTTTGATTATTGATCAGTACGTTGTCGATTTTGCCGTGTGACTTGGTTATTACAGAATACAGTGCGAATTGTGGAAAAGCTACTTACCAACAGCTGCAATGAAAACCATGCAGAAAAATATGGTGTTCTTAAAACTGAACAAGACGGCCATGTCGTTATCAGTATCAAATGAAGCTACCTTTCCGCAATTTTCCACTTGAAAGTGTAAGTAAAACAATCTCTGCGTGGATGTTGCTTTTTCAACAGCGCTGTGCTCGAATGGTGTTTTTTTTTTCTTTTTCAATTTTTCAATAATTTTGTCATGTTCATTTGCTAACAAAATGATTTTTGCAACAAAATGAAATTGTATGGAATGAATTTCGGAAAAAATAGATTTCGTTTTCGTTATTGTGGAACAAAATAAGATTCTGTTACTAAATAAAATTGGTTTAACATTATTGTCGCAAAATTGGCCGTTGCATTTCATTTTGTAACGAAATGGATTACTGTTCATGAATTTTGTTACATACAAGATTGTTGAGTGAATTTTCTCACAGAATTGTGTAATTAATTACGGAAATTTCTCTGACATTTTTACCTCTGACATTTTACCTCTGGACTTTTTACCTCTGACATCTTTTCCTCTGATGTTTTTTTCCTCTGACATTTTTACCTCTGACATTTTACCTCTGACATTTATAACTGGCACCATTAGTTTCTATTACAAGGCGTTTTAATTTGATTAATTGATTGAATTTTATTTCTGTGTTCAATAACATAATTAAAAAGAATCTATTATAACAGAAAAAGAATATATATATACATGTAAACACATAAGTCCTTAAAAATTTACTTCTAATACAAAGAACATATGTAAATAGGAAATTAACATTCTAAAATTAACAGAATTTGTGAACGCTGGAGACCGTCATTATGAGCGAGCTGTTTGATGTCGATGGCGGCCTCAAAATTGGCATTAAATTAACTAGAAATCTGGAACAGGAATGATCAAATTTTGAAAGATTGTCTTTCTTATCTGTTAGATCTATGAAGTGATATGTTTCATTGTTAAATATATAGCGCGGAGAACGTGGAGTAACAGAGAGCGAGAAGCATAGAATGGGTGTGCCATTGTATCATGTTGAATATGCCTATGGATATTGATCTTGATTGGTGATGCAAAGGTGAGAAATAGTACTTTTGCATAATTAGATTTGGTTTGTTCTGTTGTTGTTGTTTTTATGACGACCTTGTTTTTATGCATAGCCTTCGATGTTTAGACGATTAAGATCTGTTTCAGCGAAGATTCGTCGGATCCCCGTCAAAGAGGGCGCTGTTGACGACTTTCGGATCTCTCGGCTCTCTGGACGACATGGAGCAAGCGAATGAGAGCCCGATCCGTTAAGAGTGACTTTTTGTCCGTCTGTGACATCACTTTATGGATTCCAGTTGAAATAAACAACATGGGCGCCAAATTTTTTTACCGAATTTCAGCTTTTTATTCCATGATACCATTCATAATGTACAAAAAAAACCTTTTTTTTTCTATAGACCAATTCCACAACGCGAGAGGGTAGCAGCCTGGTCGCCATACTGCGGTGTGTTACCCAGCTTTTACAGTGCATCACTCAGTCAATAATATCAACCAACCATTCAGTCAGTCACTCATCTATCAATCAGTCAATCATTAAGTCGATCGATCGATCAATCAATCAGTCAATCAGGCGATCAAACGATCAATCAATCAATAAGTCATGACGTCAAGAGTATTGACTCGGTCAATCAAGTCATTCACTCATCAACGAAAATGTATCATAAACGAGCAATCATGAATGAGTCCAATAAACTGACTATTAGGAAATTTAATCAGCTGTATCATTCTTCAAAATATGTCGCTCATACACCACAGAATGTAATAAGTCAATTAAAGAATATGAGGTTGGGGTGGTGTCTTGAACTACCTTCATATTCGCTTACTCGCTCGGCATGCTCGGCATACCTAGAACCTGTGTCTGAAATACGATTGTACCCGATTGGAACATTTCCTCCCTCTTTTGAAAACAGTGGCGTAACATGGGATGAACCATTGAGGGAGCACTAGCATCGTGGGGGGGGGGGGGGGCACCAGGCTTATTCGATAGACAACTTGCAAATCATTTACTAGCGGTCCTTTCATGTGTTTTCAGGTTGTATTCCAACTCTTCCCTTGTCCCTTTTCCTCCTTCCGGTTTTTTTTTTTCATTTGATAGGGGCACGTGGCCCCGCCCCCTGTAGCTTTGCCACTCTTCCAGATTACCATGAACAGGAAGTAATCTGAAGGGAAGTCGAGTAGAAGTTTCGATTTATAATTGGTCAGTTAATATAAAGAGATACGCAGTGTTAAGCACAACATACTAGCACGGGTGAAGGCATTGGCGTAAATCCCTGGGGGGATGGGGGGATATGTCGCCCCCCCCCCCCACTTTTTTGAGAGGGGGGATGGCGTGTACAAATATCGCCCCACACTTTTTAAGGAAGAAATTATATTTGAATTAATCAGTTAATAAAATTTTTAATAATCTGTCATAAACACCATCATATTTTAGAATTTCTAGTTGAAAATGCGATTGAAAACCAGAAAAGCGCTTATTTTTGGCTCGCTCACTTCACTCGCTCATCATATATCATATTATAGAATTTCTATTTGAAAATGCGATTGCAAACCAAAAAAGTGGTAATTTTTAGCTCGCTCGCTTCGCTCGCTCGCAAAATAAAAATTAAAATGTGTGTAAGGGGGTCTGTGCAGGTGGGTGAGGGCGTGTGTTTATACTTAAGTGTGAGTTCGACAGAAAAAAAAATCGGCAAAAAGGTCGATCCCCCCCCCCCCCAATCCTCAAACTGGATTTACGCCGGCGGGTGAAGGTCTTTAAGAGTAGCGAAAACTCGTTTTCCTTTAGCAGTTTTTACGGTGTGTACTGATTTTTGTTCGCTAATCGTCTTGTATTCCATAGCACTCCTAGTTTCTCCCTCACGCCATCTTCTACATTCATCTCGCAACACCTCGATTTCTCCTTTCTCATCCTCCTTTCCCCCATAAAATTTTATTCTGTATTATTTTTTTCTACAAGCGGGCCTATATTTACAAGCGTAGCTTTTTAGGTCTCTCCACTTGCAAACATTTTTCTCTTATTTACTCTTGTAAAATACACTTTATACATAACGTTTTCATTTTACCATTGTCATAAAGTATCGAACATAATTTATGTACTATGCCTGTAATATGTACTATGTATTTGTATGTTTGTTTAAAAGTGGAATAAACTGAACTGAACTGAACAATAAAATCGGCGGCCAATTAAACTGATTTAACTTTATCATGTTTATTGCCTTTCAGTCTCCACTTCAAATTAAATTTACAAACGTAACTATGCAAAAGTGTAAAAACACAATATACAAAATGTGTTTGCGATTATGAATGCCCTCAACAGGGGTCGCTAGACCATTTTAATGGTGAATTGTCACTTGGTCTAATCCCACTTTGTCTTATGCCCGTTTGGTCTGATCCCACACGATCTAATCCCATTTCGTCTACAACCAGTTTGTCTAAAGCCCGCCGCACACTATACGATCCGTCTGCGATCCGATTTTGGAAAAATTTGTTATAGCATTTATATGAACATTCAAACATGTGAAATCTTAATTATCAAAGTTTCGAATAGTCGTATGAATACAAAAATCGAAAGTCCGGGCTATTGCCAGCCTCCCTGTAGAAATAAAAGCGAACTCAATTCTGAATCGTCATAGCAACCTTGCGATTTGAGCCGATTTGGTCTTTACTCCGACAACAAGGCCTGCAGTTAACCAAAATTTCGATTTTAGTATTCCTATTATTATTATTCTGAACTTCAAATAAGATAATTTGACTTGTTTAAGCTTTCATATTTAATGCTAAATGCCATTTGTTCGAAAATCAGGTCACAGTCTGATCGTACAGTGTGCGGCGGGCTTAAATAACCGTTTGGTCTAATTTCCACTTAGCCAATTTACCATTTCGACTAATATCCAGGTAGGCTATGCCCATTTCTTCTTATACCCACTTGGTCTAACACTACTTAGCCTGTCAGATTAGACGAACTGGTAATAGACCAAATCGTCATTAGACGAAATGAGAAAAATAAGTATACATTTTTAAAAAAGAGATACAAACACAAATTTGCACATGCAAACATACAGAAGTCATGGAAACAAATGAACACAATAACACATCAATAAATTGAATTCCCCCATATGAAATTGGCTGCCCAAGCAGCCTTATCGGCCATTGTTTGTCAATTTGAATGCACGAAGTATAAAATCGTGTGTGCATTCACGAATTTGTAAGCCCGTTAACGAGCCTCTTTGCACTAAACAGAAATCGAAAGCAGATGACGAAAATTAGATACTGATCTTATGTGAAACAGTTTTGCCCATAAATCAATATTTGAATGCTTATAAAAGAAAAATCCACTTAGCCAATTTACCATTTCGACTAATATCCAGGTAGGCTATGCCCATTTCTTCTTATACCCTCTTGGTCTAACACTACTTAGCCTGTCTGATTAGACGAACTGGTAATAGACCAAATCGTCATTAGACGAAATGAGAAAAATAAGTATACATTTTTAAAAAAGAGATACAAACACAAATTTGCACATGCAAACATACAGAAGTCATGGAAACAAATGAACACAATAATACATCAATAAATTGAATTCCCCCATATGAAATTGGCTGCCCAAGCAGCCTTATCGGCCATTGTTTGTTAATTTGAATGCACGAATCCTGAAATTCAGTGCACGAAGTATAAAATCGTGTATGCATTCAGGAATTTGTAAGCCCGTTAACGAGCCTCTTTGCACTAAACAGAAATCGAAAGCAGATGACGAAAATTAGATACTGATCTTATGTGAAACAGTTTTGCCCTTAAATCAATATTTGAATGCTTATAAAAGAAAAATCCACTTAGCCAATTTACCATTTCGACTAATATCCAGGTAGGCTATGCCCATATCTTCTTATACCCACTTGGTCTAACAATACTTAGCCTGTCTGATTAGACGAACTGGTAATAGACCAAATCGTCATTAGACGAAATGAGAAAAATAAGTATACATTTTTAAAAAAGAGATACAAACACAAATTTGCACATGCAAACATACAGAAGTCATGGAAACAAATGAACACAATAACACATCAATAAATTGAATTCCCCCATATGAAATTGGCTGCCCAAGCAGCCTTATCGGCCATTGTTTGTCAATTTGAATGCACGAAGTATAAAATCGTGTGTGCATTCACGAATTTGTAAGCCCGTTAACGAGCCTCTTTGCACTAAACAGAAATCGAAAGCAGATGACGAAAATTAGATACTGATCTTATGTGAAACAGTTTTGCCCATAAATCAATATTTGAATGCTTATAAAAGAAAAATCCACTTAGCCAATTTACCATTTCGACTAATATCCAGGTAGGCTATGCCCATTTCTTCTTATACCCACTTGGTCTCACACTACTTAGCCTGTCTGATTAGACGAACTGGTAATAGACCAAATCGTCATTAGACGAAATGAGAAAAATAAGTATACATTTTTAAAAAAGAGATACAAACACAAATTTGCACATGCAAACATACAGAAGTCATGGAAACAAATGAACACAATAATACATCAATAAATTGAATTCCCCCATATGAAATTGGCTGCCCAAGCAGCCTTATCGGCCATTGTTTGTTAATTTGAATGCACGAATCCTGAAATTCAGTGCACGAAGTATAAAATCGTGTATGCATTCAGGAATTTGTAAGCCCGTTAACGAGCCTCTTTGCACTAAACAGAAATCGAAAGCAGATGACGAAAATTAGATACTGATCTTATGTGAAACAGTTTTGCCCATAAATCAATATTTGAATGCTTATAAAAGAAAAATCCACTTAGCCAATTTACCATTTCGACTAATATCCAGGTAGGCTATGCCCATTTCTTCTTATACCCTCTTGGTCTAACACTACTTAGCCTGTCTGATTAGACGAACTGGTAATAGACCAAATCGTCATTAGACGAAATGAGAAAAATAAGTATACATTTTTAAAAAAGAGATACAAACACAAATTTGCACATGCAAACATACAGAAGTCATGGAAACAAATGAACACAATAACACATCAATAAATTGAATTCCCCCATATGAAAGTTGGCTGCCCAAGCAGCCTTATCGGCCATTGTTTGTTAATTTGAATGCACGAATCCTGAAATTCAGTGCACGAAGTATAAAATCGTGTATGCATTCAGGAATTTGTAAGCCCGTTAACGAGCCTCTTTGCACTAAACAGAAATCGAAAGCAGATGACGAAAATTAGATACTGATCTTATGTGAAACAGTTTTGCCCATAAATCAATATTTGAATGCTTATAAAAAAAAATCCACTTAGCCAATTTACAATTTCGATTAATATCCAGGTAGGCTATGCCCATATCTTCTTATACCCACTTGGTCTAACACTACTTAGCCTGTCTGATTAGACGAACTGGTAATAGACCAAATCGTCATTAGACGAAATGAGAAAAATAAGTATACATTTTTAAAAAAGAGATACAAACACAAATTTGCACATGCAAACATACAGAAGTCATGGAAACAAATGAACACAATAACACATTATAAATTGAATTCCCCCAAATGAAATTGGCTGCCCAAGCAGCCTTATCGGCCATTGTTTGTTAATTTGAATGCACGAATCCTGAAATTCAGTGCACGAAGTATAAAATCGTGTATGCATTCAGGAATTTGTAAGCCCGTTAACGAGCCTCTTTGCACTAAACAGAAATCGAAAGCAGATGACGAAAATTAGATACTGATCTTATGTGAAACAGTTTTGCCCATAAATCAATATTTGAATGCTTATAAAAAAAAATCCACTTAGCCAATTTACAATTTCGATTAATATCCAGGTAGGCTATGCCCATATCTTCTTATACCCACTTGGTCTAACACTACTTAGCCTGTCTGATTAGACGAACTGGTAATAGACCAAATCGTCATTAGACGAAATGAGAAAAATAAGTATACATTTTTAAAAAAGAGATACAAACACAAATTTGCACATGCAAACATACAGAAGTCATGGAAACAAATGAACACAATAACACATTAATAAATTGAATTCCCCCAAATGAAATTGGCTGCCCAAGCAGCCTTATCGGCCATTGTTTGTTAATTTGAATGCACGAATCCTGAAATTCAGTGCACGAAGTATAAAATCGTGTATGCATTCAGGAATTTGTAAGCCCGTTAACGAGCCTCTTTGCACTAAACAGAAATCGAAAGCAGATGACGAAAATTAGATACTGATCTTATGTGAAACAATTTTGCCCATAAATCAATATTTGAATGCTTATAAAAGAAAAATCCACTTAGCCAATTTACCATTTCGACTAATATCCAGGTAGGCTATGCCCATTTCTTCTTATACCCTCTTGGTCTAACACTACTTAGCCTGTCTGATTAGACGAACTGGTAATAGACCAAATCGTCATTAGACGAAATGAGAAAAATAAGTATACATTTTTAAAAAAGAGATACAAACACAAATTTGCACATGCAAACATACAGAAGTCATGGAAACAAATGAACACAATAACACATCAATAAATTGAATTCCCCCATATGAAAGTTGGCTGCCCAAGCAGCCTTATCGGCCATTGTTTGTTAATTTGAATGCACGAATCCTGAAATTCAGTGCACGAAGTATAAAATCGTGTATGCATTCAGGAATTTGTAAGCCCGTTAACGAGCCTCTTTGCACTAAACAGAAATCGAAAGCAGATGACGAAAATTAGATACTGATCTTATGTGAAACAGTTTTGCCCATAAATCAATATTTGAATGCTTATAAAAAAAATCCACTTAGCCAATTTACAATTTCGATTAATATCCAGGTAGGCTATGCCCATATCTTCTTATACCCACTTGGTCTAACACTACTTAGCCTGTCTGATTAGACGAACTGGTAATAGACCAAATCGTCATTAGACGAAATGAGAAAAATAAGTATACATTTTTAAAAAAGAGATACAAACACAAATTTGCACATGCAAACATACAGAAGTCATGGAAACAAATGAACACAATAACACATTAATAAATTGAATTCCCCCAAATGAAATTGGCTGCCCAAGCAGCCTTATCGGCTATTGTTTGTTAATTTGAATGCACGAATCCTGAAATTCAGTGCACGAAGTATAAAATCGTGTGTGCATTCACGAATTTGTAACCCCCTTAACGAGCCTCTTTGCACTAAACAGAAATCGAAAGCAGATGACGAAAATTAGATACTGATCTTATGTGAAACAGTTTTGCCCATAAATCAATATTTGAATGCTTATAAAAAAAAAAAAATCCACTTAGCCAATTTACCATTTCGACTGATATCCAGGTAGGCTATGCCCATTTCTTCTTATACCCACTTGGTCTAACACTACTTAGCCTGTCTGATTAGACGAACTGGTAATAGACCAAATCGTCATTAGACGAAATGAGAAAATAAGTATACATTTTAAAAAAAGAGATACAAACACAAATTTGCACATGCAAACATACAGAAGTCATGGAAACAAATGAACACAATAACACATCATTAAATTGAATTCCCCCAAATGAAATTGGCTGCCCAAGCAGCCTTATCGGCCATTGTTTGTTAGTTTGAATGCACGAATCCTGAAATTCAGTGCAAGAAGTATAAAATCGTGTGTGCATTCAGGAATTTGTAAGCCCGTTAACGAGCCTCTTTGCACTAAACAGAAATCGAAAGCAGATGACGAAAATTAGATACTGATCTTATGTGAAACAGTTTTGCCCATAAATCAATATTTGAATGCTTATAAAAAAAAATCCACTTAGCCAATTTACAATTTCGATTAATATCCAGGTAGGCTATGCCCATATCTTCTTATACCCACTTGGTCTAACACTACTTAGCCTGTCTGATTAGACGAACTGGTAATAGACCAAATCGTCATTAGACGAAATGAGAAAAATAAGTATACATTTTTAAAAAAGAGATACAAACACAAATTTGCACATGCAAACATACAGAAGTCATGGAAACAAATGAACACAATAACACATTAATAAATTGAATTCCCCCAAATGAAATTGGCTGCCCAAGCAGCCTTATCGGCCATTGTTTGTTAATTTGAATGCACGAATCCTGAAATTCAGTGCACGAAGTATAAAATCGTGTATGCATTCAGGAATTTGTAAGCCCGTTAACGAGCCTCTTTGCACTAAACAGAAATCGAAAGCAGATGACGAAAATTAGATACTGATCTTATGTGAAACAATTTTGCCCATAAATCAATATTTGAATGCTTATAAAAGAAAAATCCACTTAGCCAATTTACCATTTCGACTAATATCCAGGTAGGCTATGCCCATTTCTTCTTATACCCTCTTGGTCTAACACTACTTAGCCTGTCTGATTAGACGAACTGGTAATAGACCAAATCGTCATTAGACGAAATGAGAAAAATAAGTATACATTTTTAAAAAAGAGATACAAACACAAATTTGCACATGCAAACATACAGAAGTCATGGAAACAAATGAACACAATAACACATCAATAAATTGAATTCCCCCATATGAAAGTTGGCTGCCCAAGCAGCCTTATCGGCCATTGTTTGTTAATTTGAATGCACGAATCCTGAAATTCAGTGCACGAAGTATAAAATCGTGTATGCATTCAGGAATTTGTAAGCCCGTTAACGAGCCTCTTTGCACTAAACAGAAATCGAAAGCAGATGACGAAAATTAGATACTGATCTTATGTGAAACAGTTTTGCCCATAAATCAATATTTGAATGCTTATAAAAAAAAAATCCACTTAGCCAATTTACAATTTCGATTAATATCCAGGTAGGCTATGCCCATATCTTCTTATACCCACTTGGTCTAACACTACTTAGCCTGTCTGATTAGACGAACTGGTAATAGACCAAATCGTCATTAGACGAAATGAGAAAAATAAGTATACATTTTTAAAAAAGAGATACAAACACAAATTTGCACATGCAAACATACAGAAGTCATGGAAACAAATGAACACAATAACACATTAATAAATTGAATTCCCCCAAATGAAATTGGCTGCCCAAGCAGCCTTATCGGCTATTGTTTGTTAATTTGAATGCACGAATCCTGAAATTCAGTGCACGAAGTATAAAATCGTGTGTGCATTCACGAATTTGTAACCCCCTTAACGAGCCTCTTTGCACTAAACAGAAATCGAAAGCAGATGACGAAAATTAGATACTGATCTTATGTGAAACAGTTTTGCCCATAAATCAATATTTGAATGCTTATAAAAAAAAAAAAAATCCACTTAGCCAATTTACCATTTCGACTGATATCCAGGTAGGCTATGCCCATTTCTTCTTATACCCACTTGGTCTAACACTACTTAGCCTGTCTGATTAGACGAACTGGTAATAGACCAAATCGTCATTAGACGAAATGAGAAAAATAAGTATACATTTTAAAAAAAGAGATACAAACACAAATTTGCACATGCAAACATACAGAAGTCATGGAAACAAATGAACACAATAACACATCATTAAATTGAATTCCCCCAAATGAAATTGGCTGCCCAAGCAGCCTTATCGGCCATTGTTTGTTAGTTTGAATGCACGAATCCTGAAATTCAGTGCAAGAAGTATAAAATCGTGTGTGCATTCAGGAATTTGTAAGCCCCTTAACGAGCCTCTTTGCACTAAACAGAAATCGAAAGCAGATAACGAAAATTAGATACTGATCTTATGTGAAACAGTTTTGCCCATAAATCAATATTTGAATGCTTATAAAAGAAAAATCCACTTAGCCAATTTACCATTTCGACTAATATCCAGGTAGGCTATGCCCATATCTTCTTATACCCACTTGGTCTAACAATACTTAGCCTGTCTGATTAGACGAACTGGTAATAGACCAAATCGTCATTAGACGAAATGAGAAAAATAAGTATACATTTTTAAAAAAGAGATACAAACACAAATTTGCACATGCAAACATACAGAAGTCATGGAAACAAATGAACACAATAACACATTAATAAATTGAATTCCCCCAAATGAAATTGGCTGCCCAAGCAGCCTTATCGGCCATTGTTTGTTAATTTGAATGCACGAATCCTGAAATTCAGTGCACGAAGTATAAAATCGTGTATGCATTCAGGAATTTGTAAGCCCGTTAACGAGCCTCTTTGCACTAAACAGAAATCGAAAGCAGATGACGAAAATTAGATACTGATCTTATGTGAAACAGTTTTGCCCTTAAATCAATATTTGAATGCTTATAAAAGAAAAATCCACTTAGCCAATTTACCATTTCGACTAATATCCAGGTAGGCTATGCCCATATCTTCTTATACCCACTTGGTCTAACAATACTTAGCCTGTCTGATTAGACGAACTGGTAATAGACCAAATCGTCATTAGACGAAATGAGAAAAATAAGTATACATTTTTAAAAAAGAGATACAAACACAAATTTGCACATGCAAACATACAGAAGTCATGGAAACAAATGAACACAATAACACATCAATAAATTGAATTCCCCCATATGAAATTGGCTGCCCAAGCAGCCTTATCGGCCATTGTTTGTCAATTTGAATGCACGAAGTATAAAATCGTGTGTGCATTCACGAATTTGTAAGCCCGTTAACGAGCCTCTTTGCACTAAACAGAAATCGAAAGCAGATGACGAAAATTAGATACTGATCTTATGTGAAACAGTTTTGCCCATAAATCAATATTTGAATGCTTATAAAAGAAAAATCCACTTAGCCAATTTACCATTTCGACTAATATCCAGGTAGGCTATGCCCATTTCTTCTTATACCCACTTGGTCTCACACTACTTAGCCTGTCTGATTAGACGAACTGGTAATAGACCAAATCGTCATTAGACGAAATGAGAAAAATAAGTATACATTTTTAAAAAAGAGATACAAACACAAATTTGCACATGCAAACATACAGAAGTCATGGAAACAAATGAACACAATAATACATCAATAAATTGAATTCCCCCATATGAAATTGGCTGCCCAAGCAGCCTTATCGGCCATTGTTTGTTAATTTGAATGCACGAATCCTGAAATTCAGTGCACGAAGTATAAAATCGTGTATGCATTCAGGAATTTGTAAGCCCGTTAACGAGCCTCTTTGCACTAAACAGAAATCGAAAGCAGATGACGAAAATTAGATACTGATCTTATGTGAAACAGTTTTGCCCATAAATCAATATTTGAATGCTTATAAAAGAAAAATCCACTTAGCCAATTTACCATTTCGATTAATATCCAGGTAGGCTATGCCCATTTCTTCTTATACCCTCTTGGTCTAACACTACTTAGCCTGTCTGATTAGACGAACTGGTAATAGACCAAATCGTCATTAGACGAAATGAGAAAAATAAGTATACATTTTTAAAAAAGAGATACAAACACAAATTTGCACATGCAAACATACAGAAGTCATGGAAACAAATGAACACAATAACACATCAATAAATTGAATTCCCCCATATGAAATTGGCTGCCCAAGCAGCCTTATCGGCCATTGTTTGTTAATTTGAATGCACGAATCCTGAAATTCAGTGCACGAAGTATAAAATCGTGTATGCATTCAGGAATTTGTAAGCCCGTTAACGAGCCTCTTTGCACTAAACAGAAATCGAAAGCAGATGACGAAAATTAGATACTGATCTTATGTGAAACAGTTTTGCCCATAAATCAATATTTGAATGCTTATAAAAGAAAAATCCACTTAGCCAATTTACCATTTCGACTAATATCCAGGTAGGCTATGCCCATATCTTCTTATACCCACTTGGTCTAACACTACTTAGCCTGTCTGATTAGACGAACTGGTAATAGACCAAATCGTCATTAGACGAAATGAGAAAAATAAGTATACATTTTTAAAAAAGAGATACAAACACAAATTTGCACATGCAAACATACAGAAGTCATGGAAACAAATGAACACAATAACACATTAATAAATTGAATTCCCCCAAATGAAATTGGCTGCCCAAGCAGCCTTATCGGCCATTGTTTGTTAATTTGAATGCACGAATCCTGAAATTCAGTGCACGAAGTATAAAATCGTGTGTGCATTCACGAATTTGTAACCCCCTTAACGAGCCTCTTTGCACTAAACAGAAATCGAAAGCAGATGACGAAAATTAGATACTGATCTTATGTGAAACAGTTTTGCCCATAAATCAATATTTGAATGCTTATAAAAAAAAAAATCCACTTAGCCAATTTACCATTTCGACTGATATCCAGGTAGGCTATGCCCATTTCTTCTTATACCCACTTGGTCTAACACTACTTAGCCTGTCTGATTAGACGAACTGGTAATAGACCAAATCGTCATTAGACGAAATGAGAAAAATAAGTATACATTTTTAAAAAAGAGATACAAACACAAATTTGCACATGCAAACATACAGAAGTCATGGAAACAAATGAACACAATAACACATCATTAAATTGAATTCCCCCAAATGAAATTGGCTGCCCTAGCAGCCTTATCGGCCATTGTTTGTTAATTTGAATGCACGAATCCTGAAATTCAGTGCACGAAGTATAAAATCGTGTGTGCATTCACGAATTTGTAACCCCCTTAACGAGCCTCTTTGCACTAAACAGAAATCGAAAGCAGATAACGAAAATTAGATACTGATCTTATGTGAAACAGTTTTGCCCATAAATCAATATTTGAATGCTTATAAAAAAAAATTTCCACTTAGCCAATTTACCATTTAGACTAATATCCAGGTAGGCTATGTCCATTTCTTCTTATACCCACTTGGTCTAACACTTTTTTTTTTGGGGGGGGGGGGGGGGGATCTGTCTAATGCAAGTGAGTGAGTGATGTTTCTCATACTTCTTACTTCCCACATTTCTGACCATTTTCGAGGCATTCCTTGACTTTACCCCAATATGCAAGTGTAGCTGTCTTATTAAATCCACTCGGACCTCCGTTGTGGATTCGGGCAAAATCCTCGCAGGTAGGTTGGTGTCCAAGGCGACTGGACACAGCGTAGCGAGCCATATAGCCCTGTACTGCTTCTCCGCTGCATGTCATATCAGCCGTGCACTTTCTCCAAGCTAGGAAGAGATACACATCACAGTGAGTTGAGAGAAGAGGACATTTTAAACTTTATGGGGGAAAGTTATCAAAGAAACGGAATAAATATCTCAGTTTGGGTCAAACATTCGCTTTTCCTTGAAACATGACTAGAATCTTCATATTCCTTTTAATCATTACAAAGGGAAAAAATAGAATTTGTTCAACAGGTGAGTAAAGGTTATAAGGATTATCTTAGAAAATATCTTCTCATTTCGAATTGGTTTATATTTTTTCTTTTTGTGTGTCTTGAAACTACGCAGTGGACGAATAATGATTGCAAGAGGCATTGCACAATGAAGCATATGCAACGGGGTTCGAATCCCTCCAAGGGCAGTAATAACCTGTGGCAAGATATTAATCTTCAATTGCCACTCTGCACCCAAGGTACAGAATATGCATATCCATCGGAGAAAAATCTCGAAATATTTTAGCGCCATATCGTAACAGCTAAAAAGCCGGCGCGCCGCGGCGCAATGACACGATTGCAGGACCTTCGGAAGAGGAGGATATTATTGGGTTATGTTGGGACTGATTTTTTTTCTGCTTTGAAATATTTTAAGGGTCATTTTAAGAATGATATATAACATCATAAAATTCTTTTTCGTCAAAACATTTCACTCACATCCCATGAGATCACCTCCTTTAAGCCTGGCATCGTTCCAGTAGTTCTGTTTAATCTGGTATGGACCACAGGATAGCGAACCAACATCCATTTGGCATACCGGATTCGGCATCTTACAATTTGATTCTACGATGCAGATACAATGAAGACAATCAGCGGGGACTGGGGTTGGTAGGTCCCCCTTTTCCATCGCCATCTTGTGGGTTGCTATGACCGCGTGATCAAGAGAAGAAACATATTAATATAGCATCGTCAACAATATTTTATAACTGATTTGGAGAAAAACTGGTGACAAGGAAAAAGGGGACGTGATGTGTATCAAAGCTTCGAGGGGGGAGAGTTAAATTTCACGTTTTCGATCCAATATCAAAAAATTAGAAAATAAACTACATACTAGATGCCATACTTTATGTACTTCCTTACGCACAGTGTTCATTAACAAGTGCATTGGAGCAATGAGTATTAATATTCACCGAAACCCCATAAGCTATAAAAAGCACTTTATGTGATACTAAAAGTACAGTTAAACAAGCATAATCCTAAAAATGATCTCCTTTTCAAAACCTAAGTTCGTCTTTCGACAAGGATACTTGAAAAAAGAAGGTTCATGCGTTTTCTGAGTGGTGCTCATACTTATGGTGGCCCTGAAGTACGCTCAACAACAGGTGATGTGCGACGTGAATTTCGCATCCGAGGTCCTGAACTTCGCATGCGAGGTCATGAAATTCAAGACTCGTGGCGCTAACTTTGCATCCCAAGTCGTAAAATTCACGACCCGCGGTGTGAAATTCAGGACTGGGATGCAAAGTTCGCGCCATGGGTCCTGAATTTCGCACCGCGGATCGTGAATTTCACGACTTGGGATGCAAAGTTTGCGCCACGGGTCATGAATTTCGCATCGCGGGTCGTGAATTTCACGACTTGGGATGCAAAGTTCAGGACCTGGGATGCGAAATTCACGTCGCACATGACCTGTTGTCGAGCTTACTTCAGGGCCACCATACATACTCGAGTTAGAAAAAAAATTTATAATTGCATAATTATTTAAGTGTAGAGTGTAGAGTGTAATGACTGTACTTGCGTTTTTATCCCCCCTTGCCTCTTTTGGAACAATATTCCTGAGATGTTCCAATCTTGGATGAACATGTATAGCCCCCCCCCCCCCGTTTCCTAAAATTAAATTCATCGTATCACGTTGTATAGCCTCCTATCGTGATGATAGCATCGTTTTGAACGAAGAGTCGATCAAAGAATCAATTTCCCCCTGTAGTCTGTGGACATCGTAAAAAAAACAAAAACAAAATAAACCAAAACATGCTCTAACATACAATTTGCTGAATTGCAGCATGATCCGTCCACCTTTTTTTCTATCAGAAATACTATTACATCCTATGGTTGTGGAATGGAAAGGTAAACTAATATAAAACTAAAACTAATTTTGAAACACCCAAAACATACCCTGTTTGAGATTTATTTCTCTAACTTTTTACTCTCCTCATATATTATTTTGGTTTTTTTTGTAATGGTTCTTCTTTGCCCAATTTTATGGAGCTATAAACACGCGAGAGGTTTCTTTATTTCGGAACATAAAATAATTATGCTGTAGAATTTTCCATCACTAAATCATATATATATTTCATATCTCACATCATATATGTTTCAACTGTTTACATATTTTAGTTTTTACATATTATCATACTGAACTTTTTTCATTTTTATGTTTTGCAGTATGTTTCTACCTTATCTTAATTTCTTTGATTTATGTGTTATATTTTCTTATGTTTTGTGCACGTACTTGTTGTTGATAATCATATTCATATTTTGTTTTTCATTGTATTTCATTGTATACACGGCCCCATTGTAAATCAGCCAAGTAGCTGAATTGGGCTTTCGAATAATTTTGAATAAATCATATCAAATCAAATCAAATCAAATCAAAAACAAAACAAAACAAAAAATGAATGACTTAAACCCCCATAACTAGAAGGGATCCGGGGGGGGGGGGTCACTCTCCACATGGCCTGCTACGCACCCGCGTCCAGAAAAAGCGTCGAAAAGGGTCCCGTTTCAGGCACTCTGGCGTCGTCGACGTCTTTGGCAAAAAGGGTTGCTTTTCAGCACCATTCGCTGGTAAATCGCCTCTTAGGGTAGCCTTTTCTCACTCTTCGCGCCATTTAGGGTTGCTAATTTGGTTATGCAGATTATGCCATTTAGGGGTGCAAATTTAATCTGCGCCATTTAGGGTTGCAAATTTGAGCAGACCTATACGCCATTAACACCATGAAGGGCGTGATTAAAGGATACTAAATAATCCTCGCACACGCCGGCGCGGCCAGCACTTATGAGAGTGACCCCTCCGTACAGTCCCCCCCCCCCCCCCTAGCTAGTCTCTTACACACGGCTCTATACTAGGCAGCACGCGTTACCATACACACGCCCATAGGTCGCAGAGGATGCTATGCTATGGCTATGCTAGTCCACTGCCTGGACTGTTCTCTATGATCCGTGAGCGCACACATCAGCAACACATGTATGTACACAAATAAAGTGCACGTACGGACAACGGGGAAGGCGAATTCGTGGAGAAAGTGAATTCGTGGAGATACCACATCAGCGCGCGTGCACGCATGCTCGGGAATTAGTGACAGTTAAGTTTAAAACGACCAGTAGCTGGTCTGTGGCTATGCTAATCATCGATGCCAATGCAACCGTTCCGTGCCTGTTTGAAGCGACTATGCTCAGCTGCACGGCATGCATTTGCACCATCGATATCAAAAAGGCAGTGTATACAGCCACACGCGTGTGTCTTTACCTTACGGCCACACGCGTGTGGCTGTATCCACAACATCGATAAGAGGATACAGCCACACTTGTCTAAATTCCCACTTGAAGTCTGTGCCGCGACAGCTATCGCTATTGTGCACTGTACTGCACAAGCGATGTGTATTCATCCGGGGGGGGGGGGGGGTACTCGACCCCAAAAGCGGTAGGTATGTGCCGCGGGCGAGACAAAAAACGGGGGCTTTGGAACCGGCTTATTGTGAAAAGGAGGGTCTTCGGAACGGGCTTCGGAACTACAAATGTTTGTGAAAACGGGGGTCTTTGGAACGGTTCGCCTGCGTGTGAGTGCGTATGTATCCCTATGGAACGGGTATACGTGCATGCAGCTAGCCCGGCGGAACGGGCGCCGGGTGCGCTCGCGCAGAAGCGATGGTCGGACAGCGCTCTGCGGTCCGCTTTTCACCAAAAATGCAGCTCATTGTAGCGGATCAATGCGGCCGGAACGGCGTAACGAAAAATATGCGAAGCTTTGGAACGGATTTCTTTCTTCTTTTTGCTCGATAAGAAGAAAATGCTATGCTTTGGAACGGCTTTCTTTGTTCTTTTTCTAAATAAGATAAAAATGCCATGCTTTGGAACGGAAATTTGAGTGTAAAAATGGGGGTCTTCTCCGCGGCACATACCCACCACACATTATATACTGAGTGCCCCCCCCCCCCGGGGTGTTCATGCGATGGTATGTGTTGCAACTTGCAAAACTTGGATCGTCAAGGTTTTATCCAGGGGCGTAGACAGCGGGGGGGGGGGGGGGGTATGCATCCTCCCACCTCACAAGGTGGGGGGGGGGGGGGGGGGAAGACATGTACAATCATCCCCGCAGGTTTTAGGGAAGGATGTTTGCGTACAATTAAACCGAATGAACATGTTTAGATAATTATAACAACAATAACAACAACAACAATAATAATAATTATAATGATAATTAATGATAATAATAATAATAATTAGTAATGTATTTTTATTATGCTTATGATAATAATGATAGTTATCATCATCATCATCGTTAATGTGACTGAAATGACGATTACCATCATAACTATATCGATCATTTTTCTGATTTATGTAGTTAGTTATATTACTTTAGGGTTATTTCGGCGCCATCACCGTTTTTCTGAAGTGGTGTAACAACAAAATTTTAAAAAGATAAATGGCGTGAATATGCAATAATGTGTGTCAGTCCATATTCTATATTCGTTTGTCACGGTGCGTATATCTTCTATTTATGTCTGTGCATTCGTGCGTACGGGTGTGGGTGTGTGGGGGGGTGGGTGCATGGCCGTACGCAGTGGAGTGGGCAGGGGGGCAGTTGCCCCCCCCCCCCCCCCCCCCCCCCCGAAATGTTGAAAACTTACATTTTTTAATGAAAATTTTCACAAAATTCAACAAAAGTGTTCACCAAATCCTTCAATTTCATTTTTAAAAATGCAAAAGCGCCCCCGTGACAAGCTCGGTCGCTTCGCTCCCTCGCTTTTGAGTTTCTTCGAAATTTTTTTTACGCATCTTGCCCCCCAGGAAAAAATTTCTGCGTGCGGCCCTGTGTGTGTGTGTGCGTGTGCGTGTATTTTCATACGAAATTGATCTTCGATTTCTCGTGAACGGCAAATCATCCCCCCCCCCCCCCCCAGGTGTAAGAACCTGTCTACGACACTGGTTTTATCTCTCGATTTCACTTATCATACAAACAATATTTTCACTTCATTCTCACCTGGTTAGCAAGCAGGTGACAATATTGTACAATATTGTTTGTAGAATCAGTGAATTTCAAGCGATAAAACCTTCGTGACGATCCAAGTTTTTGGTTTTGGCAACACACTGTCGCATGAATTTGCACATCGCTTGTGCAGTGCATACATACACACTAGCGATAGCTGTAGCGGCGTAGAGTATAAGTGGGAATTCAGTTGAGTGTGGCTGTATCCTCATGTCGATGCTGTGGATACAACCACACGCGTGTGGCCGTAAGGTAAAGACACACGCGTGTGGCTGTATACACTGAATGGATAAAGCAACAGTGCCCTCGTTGGAATTCGAAGCCGGCCGCGTGTTTTTTTACCGTACCGCTAACGCGTCATATTCTCTAATTTAATGCCAAAGAGCGACTTGAGCGGAGGCCGTTGTCTGTCTACGAATGCCTCGGCTATCTCGATCTCGCTCGCGCGCGCGCGCTATACAAATCACACATGCAGCATAGCAGCCTATATGTGTACTCATGTCTATATAGTGACTGCAATCACTAACGAGGCAAAGTCCACGCGCATGCGTATTGCACAATTATTGCACAACTTTCGTGGTATTGCACTTTTTTGGTAAGCACTTTATAGGTACCAATCCTGCAGACGCAAGCTCATAAATATTCTTAAATATTCATAGGATTAGGATTAGGATTAGGATTAGGGTTAGGGTTAGCGTTAGGGTTACTTACTTACATGTAGATCTATCCTGTCCTTGATTGACCTGCTCACAGGAGTGATAGCTTGACTTGTCTTTGTGTACAATTCAATGCAACAAAAACAAAAATTGCATTTTTGAATGAATAGACTAGTATATTTCAGTTTAATGAATTATTTAATTAACCACAAATGATAGGTGCAAAAAAAATATACGAGTAAAATTTTTTCTCAGACTTAATATGTATTTTTCAACACAGTAACGTAACCGTCAGCAAAATGAGGGACTCTCTTGACCAGGAGTTAGTACTTCCAGGAGTACACAATTCATGTTCTAAATTGTTAATCATGTTAATCATGTTTAGATGGACAGAATTTTCATGATTTCTGTTTGCTCAATCCTTGGGGTACATCCTGGTGGTAGATAAACATTAAGTATTTGCTATCGTAATGCATTTTGGTACTTAGTCAGTGAAAACTGGTTCAAACCTAGGCCCATGTTTGATAAACCATGCATCTCTCTTAACTATTTACGTACCATACATGTATTAGTTGCAGAGACGTCTCTGAGACGTGTCCTGAAAATTATGGAGTTCCCGAGTCGTCGCTAAAAATTCGAACATGCTCAATTTTTTTTTTTTTTTTTTTTTTTTTTTTTTTTGGGGGGGGGGGACTTTTTACAGTCTCTGCAAAGTCTCCGCGACGTCTCCGAGACGTCTCCATTAGTTGCGGAGACTAATTATATCCGCGACTGCTGAGACGTCTCTGCGATATCTCCGAGACGTCTCCGCGATATCTCCGAGACGTCTCTGAGCCATCTCAGAGACGTCGCGGAGACCAGGAGGAGACCAGAAAGACTGATGAGACGTTGCAGAGACGTCTCTGCGACTCTACCTGAAGATGTTTGACCCACTTTAGAAATCGCGTGACTGAACGCGTGCTGACATTCCTCCTTGTCGAAGTCAAGTGCATGATCCTGCAAACGCTCCATTATCATTATTTTGAAACTTGTCGCAGAGACGTCTCTGTTGGTGAGATAGGGCCTTTAGGTATCAAATTAATCGATTTCAATGTTTACGCCACTTAGGGTATCAAATTAGGGGATTTCCCTGTTCACGCCACTTAGGGTGGCTTTTCTCATGGGTTGGGCCATTTAGGGTTGCAAATTTGGTTAATAGGTTACGCCGTTTAGGGTGCATTTCTGAGGTTGTCGGACACGGGTGGGTAGCAGGTCATGTGGAGAGTGACCCCCCCCCCCCCGGGGGGGAGGGATCTATCGCGCAATGGCTGATCATGGTGATCTGTTAAATCAGCTGTACATGTAAGTTTGTTTGCTCTACCTCTGCCCATGACGTAACGTGATACAATGTATTTTTACAACTACATGTATATACATCGTACTCTCCTTTCGCTCGACGATGTTAGCGAATAGAGCTAACGAATGCCTAGCGAACAGCTATTTTTTGGAAATGTCCAGATACGCTCAAATACGCTCAAATTCTTGGCCACAATAGGGTTCTAAATTTTTGAACATGTCCAAAATAGACTTCAGTTGGTTTCAATTGGACCAATTGACCCATTCAATACCAACTGAAATATCTCTGCGAACACCTACGAACAGCTAACGACGTCAAACGTGTCACGAACGAATGGCAACGAACACGAACGCATGTCCAAAGTTTCGAATACGTTAGGCATTCGTTGGCTTGATTCGCTAATATGTGACGGGGCCTTTAACGAGATTCTTATACGAATTTCGTAAAACTTAAACGTACACCCTAAATTCAATAGATTCGAAATTAATATGAAGACGGATATGAAAGACTACGATTAGAGACGAATCAAAAATTTGATTAAAAATTTGATCAAATTTTGGATTCGTTCCTAATCACAATCTTTTTAGATTAATCTGTAATCTAAGAAAGTTTGAGTGTAGTCTTAATAGGTATAACTGGGTCAAAACCCACTTGCTCCAACCGCAGAGCAGTCTGAAATGAGACTGGTTATCTGTTCATCCCATACTCAGTCTTTTGGCCCAAGTGCATGGGTTTTGACCATGAGAGCGTTTGCAAAAGCCTCGCTGTCAAGCCAGGATCGGCGTTTTAAGTTCAAAACGCGTTATGTCCGGAGCTTTTATAGTCTATACATGGTCGCTTTGTAACAAAGACGAGGGTATGTCTGATACTGATTATAAATCATGAATATAGGGCCTAATTGTCATGAAAGAAGGGGATATTAATACATATTAACGCGAAAAGCGTTAATATGATTTACAGCTGTTCCTGTACCTTAATGGTTTGGTCGTTCCCACGCGTAGCAGCGGTAGACTTCAAAGGCAAGGCGAAGCGTATCCGTCGTTAGCGTGTCTATTACAATTCTGCGCGCACAATTATGCTCGCATGGGAACAGAGAGTCATAACTGATTGTGGATTTTTAAGAAGTAGAGGTAAAAGTTTTTAGCTCCGGTTTTTTTGCACAGATATTTTGCACAGGCTATACCGGATAAGAACTTTTGTCTTTAAAATGCCTAAAGCGAAAGCAAAAACCAAGGGAGCTGGCAAAGCTGTCGGGAGGTACCGGAAGGATACGCGTCTGCGTTCGGGCAAGGAGGCTGCCGTTAATTCGCCGGTTGCTGTACCCAGTACATCGGCGGAGGGGACCCGATCAGTCGCCAATCCCCACAGAGCAGGTGAGTTGGGAGGTGAGTTGGTTCCAACGGAATTGTTGCAGGCCCCTTGGCCGACGTTTGCTTAGGGGCGGCTGTTCCTCTCACAGTAAAGCAAAAGATATGGAAAGGAAAATTTGTGGATCTTGGTCTGTTGTTGAAAAATGCACCCAATCATTCTGAAGCTAGCACTACCTTTGTGTTAGAGGCTTCGGGAACGGGCTTGCAGCTGCAACCCCAGCGCAACCCCCCCCCCCCCCCCCCCCCCGGTATTACATCTATCGAGCAATGGAGAGCTTTCTAGGATTTTGCATCCATTTATACTGAGAAATATACTGAGCGCTCAAATACATGAATACAGTGCGCACGGCTGCTCGTTTGGGGGCTATGGGTGGCGAGATTATGACTTACAGTTTCGCATGCGGCAGGAGCTAGAGCCTACACGTTCATGGGCAAAGGCAGACTTCGAGCTCTGGTTCATGGCCGCAGCAGTGGGATTCAATACGCCACTTGCGGCGGGGTCTCGCGCCCCCAATTTTCGCCCCTCTCCCGGATCTTCACGAGGAGCGTTCCCGGTTGTTGGAGGGTTGCCGGCGGAGGAAGGTCCGAACCGATACCCGCTGTCCTATTACCTTTGCGGGTGGTTCCAGCCTTACAGCACGTATGTGTATCGTTTGAAGCAAGCCTTTTTAAAGCGGCATTTGTGGTTGCTTTTTTCGGGTTCATGCGTGTCGGAGAGCTTACAGTAACCTCCAGTTCGGATACGAACATACCCTTGCGGAGGGGGGATGTCTCGATTGTCGGGACGGCTGCAAGGTCGCGTTGTCTCAAAGTCCACATTCGTTTCTCGAAGACGGACCAGCGTGGTCGGGGTTGTTACATTAGCATACCCGAAGCACAGGATTCTTCCATTTGTCCAGTCAAGGCTGTGATGGAATATGTCAGGCTTTGTCCCACAAGTCGAGAAGCCTTCTTTTGTCACTTTGATGGTACGCCCTTGAGTCGGAGAGCATTCACTAGGGTATTGAGACAGTGTTTGGCATTTTGGGGGCTGCCGGTTTCCCGATTTTCAGCACATTCGTTCCGAATCGGTGAGGCCACTTCGGCAGCTATGGCGGGCTTTAGTGACGCAGTGATTCGGAGTATGGGGCGTTGGACATCTAATACCCACAGGCGTTACATCCGTATGAGTTGTTACATGTTACAGTGAATAAGGTTTTAGTTCTTAAAGTATTCATTTTCGCAGGCTTGTTTATGTTATCCGAATATTATGTACATGTGGCGTAGAACATATTTCTGCCGGGAGTATTTTGTTATATTTTTATGCAGGTGTCAGCTCGGTCTGGATGGTAGGTGACTCGATTCTTTACTGGGCAGGCTGGTATGTGCGCCAAAGGCCATCAGGCGGGATGGATCTTCCAGCGACAGTAAGATGGTTGGGGCGGCGCGGACTCAAGCTGGCCCAAGTAGCTGCTCATGTGCGATCTTGCAAGGGCGAACAAATGGAGCGGAGCACGCCTACCCATATTCTCCTTCACGTGGGAACGAACGACTTAGGGGCTATGCCGAAGAGAGTGATTTTTGTCCACGTGCAAGAACTCTTAGACACGCTTTTGGCCACGTTCCCGGGTGTTTGCATTATTTGGTCAGACATATTACCTCGCATTACTTATCACGGTTTCTCGGCAGAGGAGCAGCCGAAGATCGATCGGGTAAGACGGGCTGTGAACAAACGGGCAAGGTCATGGTGTCTTACACATGGAGGCGGGGTAATCAAGCACCCAGCGATAAGTCACGTGGGGCCGGCATTATTCCGAAGGGACGGTACCCATTTGTCGCCCGCTGGTATGGAGGTGTTCATGGACAGCATCTGCTCAGCATTGCGGGAGTTGTTGGGCAGTTGACACTACCGGTATAATAGCCCGGTATCAGTTGGGGACACCCCCCCCCCCCCTTACCGGCGGAGAAACTGTATAGCTTAAGTGTCGTTGCTGTAATAAGTATTACATCATAGGTTTCCGTTCGTTGTTGTCACAGTTCCGGAAGGATAATACAACTCTGTTTAGGCACAGAGCAAGAAAGGGGTGGGCACGATAGCCATTACATTATTTATCAGTTTGCTACTTTGTTTTAAATTGGAGATAATTGTTGCCACAAGTAACGGAGATGAAATTCAATTTAGTGGCATAGTTGGGTGACGTTACGCTCATGTGATAAAGGCGTTTACTTCGAAAGAATGGCAGTATCAGAAGACTCATTGCATGAAGGTCTCAGGCCTTGGAGAAGCTGTAGGTTAGATAGGTTCATGGCTAGAGTAATGGTGTTATTACAGTTTGACAGTTCATTTGGTTTCTGTTATTGTTATGATGTATCGCGTTTACGAATAATTTGGCCAATCATACTATTTGTAAGCTGACATTATACAACGAAATGCTTTTATTTCACGATGTCACGTGTAGTAATAAGGTATGGCATACTTATGTTTGCTACCGATGGTAAGTTACGTATGCCATGGTGGACTTCGTGTATTTAATTTGTACAGCATATTTTTCACGGAAAACCTGCGCTTTTGGCGGCGGGCAAGCCCGTTTGGCGAAAAACTCGAAATTTTGGCGCCTTTGCGCAGTTTTTGTATAATCATAAGGTATATGCACACTGACTACTGGAGAATTAAGAAGGTGTAGTGTTGGTAAGACAATGTTCTTTTTTTCACAATCAAGAAAAAAAAAAGTACCTTTTAGTGCGTACTTTCGCCTCTAAGTGGGGGCTTCTTCAGACTGCGTCGTAGATGGCGGTATGACGCTGATCTTGAGTCTCTGTTCATGGTGTTGAGAGTTTTTCTGATGTGTATCGCCTCCCGTATCCATCTTGATGGGCGATGATCTTCTCTGGCAAGAATACGGCTCTTGTCCCATTGGATGGAGTGATTATTGGTAGCAACATGATCTCCAATGGCTGATGTATGAATGATGTTGTCCGCCGATTGTTTCCTAGCTCGAGTGAAGGGGATTTGATTAATGTTTTTTACTTCCTCTTTTTGCTCATCTCTTCTTGTTCCGAATTGTCTACCTCTCTCCCCAATGTATGTTGAAATTCAGATACTGGTCTGTATGTGTCTGTTTTCGAAATACCAGTAGTTTAACAGCTCCACTATTTTTCCTAACTATTAGTGTGTCGAGGAAAGAAACGGTGCTGTCTTGCTCCTTTTCATACGTGAATTTGATGCTTCCTGTTTCATCTACTTTGTTGAGATGTTGAGTTAGATTATCCGTCTGATCTTCCTTGACAATCTCGAGAATATCATCTACATATCGCTTTCAGAGTATGGGGCTGTAGTAATAGCTTGTTGCTCTAGATCTTCCATGAAGAAATTCGCTATGATAGGCGATACTGGGCTGCCCATGGCTGCACCAAACTTCTGACGGTAGATCGTCCCACTGAATTGGAAGTATGTTGTATTGAGAACAAAATCCAATAGCACTATGATGTCCTCTACAGATAGCTTGGTTAGTGTGTGCAATTCGCTGTCCTGACGAAGTTTTTTCTCAACAATCTCCAGTGACTGTATGATTGGGGTATTTGTGAATAAGCTGACCACGTCATGGGACACGAAAACATCTCCATCCTCAACAAGGACTTGGGTAATTTCTTGTGCAAATTGTCCAGAGTTTTCAACATGATGTTCAGACTTCCCATTGAGAGGAGAAAGTATGTCCGCTAATAGCTTGGATGTGTTGTAACCCAAAGATCCCGTATAATCCACAGTCGGTCGGTATGGACAATTCTCTTTGTGGATTTTGGGTGTACAATAGAGGCGGAGGAGGGGGACATGTCGAAGTAGGATACAAATGATCATACAGCTGCGGAGAAATCTTTTCATCTTTCTTTAGCGGCTTTAGAAGATTGGCCAATTTCCTTTTGTAAGACTGAGTAGGGTCTTTAGATAATTTCTCATACGTTTTATCATCATTCAGCATTTCACTAACCTTGTTGTTGTAGTCGGTTTTGTCCACCACCATTGCTGCTTTCCCCTTGTCTGCAGGAAGGATGAGAACATCATGGTTGCTAGATAGATCCTTCAGCGCCGATTTTTCATCTGGAGTTAGGTTAGGTTTGGGGGGTTTGCTCTGAGGTATGATACCAACAGCTTTATGTCGTAGTTCTTCTGCCTTTGCCTGCGGTACAAGCTTAGTTGCCTGCTCAGTCGCAACAATTAAATCTTCATAGGGAATATTTTCCGGAGTAACTGCGAAGTTTCTGATTTTGTAAAATTATGACTTGATTTATTGATGACCCATTTTTTTTTTAACTGGGAGCCCGATAAATCAATTGAGTCGGGATTCCTTCTTTTTTTCCGACTCAATAACTTATCCAACTTCTTGGCGTTGGCTTGTCTCTTTTGTGTTGGTGAATTTCCGTTCGCGCGATCTTTCAACAAAATCTGCAATGCGGTCAAAATCCTCACTATCCACCACTGGTTTTAACTTACTTTGAGCCGACTCACCTACCTGTTTTGTTCCTTGTATATGATTATGTATAATCCTAATCCTTCGCGAATCAGGTCTCGCTGTGCTTTCGCGATAATGTCCTCAGCACGTTTTGTTTTGATCAGACATTTCAGTTGTAAGCTGACCGGATACACTTCCTCACTCTTGCATCGTAGTTTGAACGCAAGATGGTTTCGCTGGCGGGCCAATTTTCTCTCTGTATTTTCCCATTCTGTCACTAAACGGACCGTGGGCTGTCCAAAACGATTCCTTAGATCCTGAATAAGATTCATCTGATTGGTGATTTCATAAGACAATGTTCTTTTTTTCACAATCAAGAAAAAAAAATATGTACCTTTTAGTGAGTACTTTCGCCTCCAACTGGGGGCTTCTTCAGACTGCGTCGTAGATGGCGGTATGACGCTGATCGTGAGAGAATGATATCACATACATGTGAGGGAAAATATTGACCCGAGTCTCTGTTCATGGTGTTGGGGAGTTTTTCTGATGTGTATCGCCTCCCGTATCCATCTTGATTGGCGATGATCTTCTCTGGCAAGAATACGGCTCTTGTCCCATTGGATGGAGTGATTATTGGTAGTAACATGATCTCCAATGGCTGATTTATGAATGATGTCCGCCGATTGTTTCCTAGCTCGAGTGAAGGGGATTTGACTAATGTTTTTTACTTCCTCTTTGTGCTCATCTCTTCTTGTTCTCTCACATGTACATGGTACCATTCTCTCACGATCAGCGTCATACCGCCATCTACGACTCAGTCTGAAGAAGCCCCCAGTTGGAGGCGAAAGTACTCACTAAAAGGTACATTTTTTTTTTCTTGATTGTGAAAAAAAGAACATTGTCTTATGGGGGATGGAATTATGTTTTGGTTACTCGCCTGTATGCTGGGGTTTGGGCCAGTCAGCTTTCCGCTCGGCGGTTATGCAGGGAGTTGTAAATTGATCATGGACGGCGTTAAAGACGCTAGGTCGTGGGCTTTCATGGGGAATTTGACACCATGGGTGCTTACCTAGTAACAGGTGTTGTCCATCACTGTGAATTTTATGACCAACAGACCTTATGTAATGCTCTGTATACTTCACCCTTTCCCCATATGGCAAAGTCATATCTCACTTTCCCTGGCCCGAGAATGCCCGAAGCAGGCCGAAGAATGTTTGTGGTGGGACAGCTTGTTTTGCTGTGCTCCAGAAATGTAGCTCTATTACAGGTATTTTTCACAAAGTCTGGTGTCAGCAAATTATGATCCATTCCCCATGAAAGCCCACGACCTAGCGTCTTTAACTCGTGACTGGGGATGTCTGGCTGACTGGAGGCATTTTCGGGTGTCGGGCTTTAACGCGGGTGGTCAGGTTATAGCTAAGTTAGGTGCCAAATTTGTACCCGGGTAGTTGTTATCAATGAAGGTCATCTGCACTAAAATGTTATAAAGTGAAGTGAATACTGATGACATGTAGTAAAAGGTTTATGGATAAATTACATAAAAAATTATATTTGTGACCACAGTTTGTCAAAGTGTCGATGATAGTGTCACTGATAGCTAAGAAATATTAAATCCACAATCGAACGTCAAATAAATTGTGTAGTGTAATATGTCAGGTACGGATGTAATACTCTACAAGTGAAGAGTTTATTTCCATAAGGCGCTAAATCCACTTTGAGTGATTTCTGGTAAATCGAGGATTTATATTTAATCCATTTTCTTTCTTCGAAACATCAAAACCTTTTTACTGTTGGAAGTACCAACATTAGACATCTAAAAATGAGAGGAAAAAAAGTCCTACGTGAGTAGTAACATTAAAAAAAAATTCTATATATGTGTCAAATATGAACGCTAATGTTTCGAGAAAAAATATATATACTTCCAAAAGGCGCTAAACCTGTACAAATTAAAAATATAGAAAAATTCTAGAAAATTACTACTCATGCAGGATTTCTTTCATTTTCACTTGTTACATTAATGGTGGTACTTGCAACAGTACGGTGAAAAGTTTTGATGTTTCGAAGAAGGTAAATGGTTTAAATATAAATCCTAGATTTAAGCAAATTGGATTTGGAAATCATTTTGGAAATAAACATATTTTTACCCATTTTTTCTAACTTTCCTTTAAAAAACCCCCCAATATGTTAGATATTCAAATTAGTCAAAGTGAAGCGCTTATCGAACAAAATCCAGTCGTGATGAAACCTTTTTATCGATGAAAAAGTATTTAGTGCATTTTGGAAATAAGCTCTTCAATTATACTCTCCATAAAAAGTAAATATTTACTCTGCTCATAAAGTGATATCAGGGTTGGCGGATTTAAATCACGTTGATTTAAATCATGATTTAAATCGCGATTTAAATCACCATGATTTTTTTTAAAAATCATTGATTTAAATCACTTCTATTGAAACATGTACAAATCATTGACAAATTGTTCAATGCAGTTTTAATTCTTCAAATCAACTGAAAAACTTTGAATTAACTTTATATCAATCGAAAAATTTTGAATTAACTTTATGTCAACAAAAAATCAACAAATCCTTCCTATCTACTTAAAACAAATTAATATCAAGTCAGTAAAATCAGCTGACTCCTTAAAAATTAGAGATTTGTGTCGTGAACAGTTACTCCATTTTTTGAAAATGTCAAGTTTTTCTTCTAAAATTTTACATTCTTTGTAAGGTATTAAGAGTGAAACAAGTTTCTTATTTATTTCTTATCATTTATCACACAATCCAAGATTTTTCAGAGAGCAGTAGTGTAAAAAATATAATATGTAAAAGTCAATGACAAAAGGTTTGTTGGCAGTTTTCCAGGTTTGATCCTTCACAGTTATACTTCTATCATGTGAAATTAAAAAAAAATCATCTAATCAACAGATTCCACATGCTTATTTCTTCTTGTTACATTTATCATACATTTAACATAATGTAGTACAGTCACAATTTGCCTGTTGAAAAAAGCTTTCTCTTATAAACCTTTTAAGTCACTGTCAGCTCATTTTATGTTCAGTTCTACGAATAATAACGGAAGTTTTGTATCTGCATGTAGCAATAGACAGAGCTCTATTACAACAATTTGCAAAACTCAAAATAAACTTTTTAAAACTACATTTAAATCTTAAGATGTAGGTACTTACATGTAATTTACAATCATTTACAGTTGTAAGGTGTGTCTGATTTAAAATACAATACTTCTTTTTGTAATACATATGTTGTAATATCAGCAGTTTTGCTGGTTTTATCCTTTAAGTCAAATTTACAGTTGTATAGGGTCAGAAGTTTTGGGGGTTTTTTCCTACTTCATGTATCAAACAGATTTTTAGAGAACATGTGAATAAGAATCGTAGATTATTGTAAACATCAGAGTAACATAATGTAGTGTAGTCACCCTTTGATTAAGCTGTCTCTTATATTGGTCTTCAACACTGACAGTTTTGAATCTCTATCTGTAGCAATGGATGAGCTTTAATACTAATTTGTAAAACTGTCACAAAGCTGTTGGGTGCACATTTAGATACAATTTTCACTGAGGAGTGTCTGGAGATTTTCCTCTGGGATTTTTTTTAATACTGAGTGTAAATTCACAGAGGGGAATATTCTCTACTAACTGGGAATTCCTTATGGAAGTTTCCTTCATAGCCCTACATGTATGTATGATAGAATTAAGTTCATATACATGATTCCTCAAATTGATTTTTATTTGCCCATTTTGACTAGATTTAATTGCAAATCATTATGGTTAAGACAAATATTAGGAGTGAAATGTATGATAACATTAAAATTGATGTCATTGTAGGGTGAGTCTTTTGGTAATCAAACTTTTTTTTCGAATGAACTTTAAAAAAATCAAAAAAATCAAAAAAAATCCGATTTAAATAAAAAAAGATCTGATTTAAATTTTAAAAATCCGATTTTTTAAATATTTTTTTAAATAAAAAAAAAATCGCCAACCCTGAGTGATACTGTGCACACACACACACGCTCCCTCTCTACAAAAAAGATGAATTCTTCAGTCTGTGTTAATCACATTTTCACCCCCGATGGAAGTCACGCCAGGTAGCACTCGATTGTTATTGAGGAAGTATACCAAAAAAAAAAAAAAAAGTCCATGCTTTACTCTTAACACGAAAGATTATTTCAAAAGTGTCAGGGCTTTCCCCCGCTTTCTCCCGACTCACGCTTTACATATTGTTGTGGACACGCAGAGGAGGCCAACACTATGCAAAACGACAAAAGAACGAGGGAAAAGCATCGATTTACGCAGAATAGCCGAAGTTATTTTGATTATTGATCAGTACGTTGTCGATTGTGCCGTGTGACCTGGTTATTACAGAATACAGTGCGAATTGTGGAAAAGCTACTTACCAACAGCTGCAATGAAAACCATGCAGAAAAATATGGTGTTCTTAAAATCGAACAAGACGGCCATGTCGTTATCAGTATCAAATGAAGCTACCTTTCCGCAATTTTCCACTTGAAAGTGTAAGTAAAACAATCTCTGCGCGGATGTTGCTTTTTCAACAGCGCTGTGCTCGAATGGTTTTCACTGGATGCACACACAATAGAAGTATGAACATCATTCACACACTGATTCATGGAGATTCAACTTCCTTGAAGCGAACTCCTTCGGGGAAGTCCCTATCGGCCGCGCATGCGCACGTTCTGCTAAAGTGATACCCAAGATCACTGGGTCGAAAGTCGTGTTTTAACATAGGTTTTCCCACCCAGTTTCATATTTGAGACACTCACATTCATTTAAAGATACTTTTAAATTCACGAGGTATCGTCTAGCAAGCGATATCGGTCTTTTAATACTTAAAATCCGGGCAGTAATATTCATTTAAAGACACTCGAATTTACTTATTTTTATAAGCATTTAAAGTGACTTATGGGCAAAACTGTTTCACATTAGATCATTCTCATTTTTGTCATCTGCTTTCGATTTCTTTTTTTAGCGCAAAGAGGTTCGTTAAAGGGCTTATAAATTCTTATTTTAGAAATATGTTGAGGTTGTATTTTAATCCATTGCATTTTTTGCATGGCATTTTGGTACAGGTTTGTTTTTCGTTATTTCCATCTTTACATAATTATCTATTCATTTTCATCAGTGCGTGTTTTTTTTTTTTTTTTCTTCTTTTCATCTCTACATCTTTATTCATTTTTATCAGTGTTTTTATTTTAATCAGTGTTCTTATTTTCATATCATATCAGTATCCTGCACGATGCATCTTAAATTAAATGCACTTATTTAAAACATGCTTGTCTTTTCGTGAATTTGTTTGGCCGAACGGCTGCCAAGCCCATCAGCATCTGATTTTGAATGCACAATTCCTAAATTCCATGCACCTAGTTTAAATGAGAATGACTCATTTAAAAAAGTTTTTGCAAAGATAATGAAACTAAATTAGGAAAAATTGTTATGAATGCCCGTTCCTTGAACTGCATGTTCGTTATTTAAATTAAAATTACTCAATTGAAGAATTTTTTGCAAAGATAATGAATTCAAACGAGGAAAAATTATTATGAATACCGTTTCGTTAAATTGCATGCTCTTTTTGTAAATTCAGGTGATTCATTTGAAAAAAATTTGCGCGGATAAAAGATTCGAATGACAAAAAAATGAATTACAATGATGAATGGGCGTGGCGATAACAGCTATCGTGAATTTGAATGCTCTTAACATTAAATTGAATGATCAAATTTTGAAATTGAGCGGGAAACCTATAGAAAGGCTAGCACGCTTTTATATAGGAAAATAGCCTTATGACTTTTAATTTGAAATAAAGAGAAAAGATTCTCCCCTTTTTTTCTTTCTGTAACAAATCACCAGAAACGTGTTTGCATTCGTTTTGTCTTATGTCCTCAAATAAAACTAATTTGCCAAGAAATAATAGATATTGTTAATCCGGAAGGACCAGGAAAATGTTAGCTGCTCCAACTTTGAGCAATGTTTAGTTTTCATAGAGATTTTTATGCTATACAAATATCTCTCTATCCTTGAATTATTTCATATATGTCTCTATTTTCCTGGACAAGACCCCTGAACTCTTTAAAGCTTATTCAAAGAATAACAAAGCCTAAAAAGAATATAGAATTTCAAAAAAAGAAAGATAAACTTGCCACTATTTTTCATCATTATAAATGGAGATTTATTTATATCCCAAGCGAAACAAGAAAAGAGTGAAATAAACAGGAAGAAAAATCATCACGAGATTGACCACCGTGTCTCATTGATTACAAACAGAATAACGACAAGCAAGATTGCACGTGATAGTAATTCGGTGATTCGCGGTTGTCAGTCACGCGTTCAGTCAAAGCGAAACAAGATTTTATTTTTTGTTTGTTTTCCTTGCCTTATTTCTAATGTAGGTCATATTAATTTCTTTCCTTGCCTCTATGGATAATAATCATGATAATGTAAGCTAAGATGTTTTTCCTCTCTCAAAGCCAAGGTTTAGTATAAGGCATTGCCTTATGTAGATTCAAAGATTTTTTTCGGGACAAAATATCAAGTTTAGGGAGCAAATTCTCGTCTAGGCCTTGCAAATTCATCCCCCCCCCCCCCCTTGCCTACTCTCTTTAAAAAAAATAATAAAAAAAAAAAAAGAGTGAACACATTCACTCTGTTAAGGGTAAATTTAAGAAAAGAGCGAACATGGAGTGAATTAAGAGTAAATTTAGATTTCCGCTCTTTATTCACTCTTTAAGGGGTGACCTCAGTGATCACTCAAAATCCTCAAACTCGGTCACCCCTGAAAAAGTGAATATCACAATTTTTACTCTTAATTCGCTCTTGATTCACTTTAAAATGCACTCTTTTGTTAAATTCACTCCAAACGGAGTGAATGCGTTCACTTTTTTTTTTTTTTGAAGAGAGTATTGGAACCGAATGGTCCCTGTATTAAGCCTATGGGGATCAGAGAATTCAGTAGTCCGCGGGATGATAATCATTTAGTGATAACCTTTGACCTATTTAACATAGACAATTTATTTATGGCATGTGTACATGAATTCTTCCTTTCAGTTTCAGCGATTCGTTTTAGCTTAGCAGTTGACACGGATCTCTAACAAGAAGTGGTTTTCCCCGCGAATTGCGAAATAAGATATATGATATCACTGTAATATGTTTTATTTCCGATATACCAGGGACGTCTGGATTTTGTATGGTATGTATGGAGATGATCGCGGGAAAATGTCTGCAGCCGATGGCTTAAAAAATGCTTTCAACAAGAAAAAACAGCATCAGAATTTAGAATTTTAATGATTAAAAGGCCTTCAAATATCAAGATTTTCCCCCGAAATGTTGGATTTTTATATTTCGGAGATACAAATATTGCTAACAGTATAAGTATTTTTCTTTTTCTTGTTATTGGTCATGCTGGTGCTGTTGTTCTTAAACTGTAGAATTTATTTGAACGAGGCTTTCTGAGAACTTTTCTATCGGAAACCCTAAGCATACCTACTCCCCGAAACACCCCGGACAATTCTACCTACTTATGTCGACATTAGTAATTGTTTTGGGGGAGGGGCAGCGTCCTGCGAGGCAGTTGTCAGGTTTTCCGAGGTAGATATTCGGGTAGTTTTTGATGTTCAGGGGGCATTTTTCAAAAGTCTAGGCTTGGTAACCAGCACTGTGCTTGTCCCCAAACTTCATCTTCCAGTTTTTTGATGATGTAATAGTAGTGCAGAATGACAACCAAGGTCATAAACGAAGAAAGTCGAATAAGGATTTCTATTTCAATATACGTATAGATTCATCCCTGCGACTATGACTGAATTCAAGCGCTAAGGGAAAAAACGCATTGAGAACATGAACAATAATACTATTTTATGCTTAAAACGACCGTTCAAAATCCACTGAAAAAATGAATCACAGGGGTGATGTTCGTTATTCCGAAGGTTCGTTATTCAGAAACAAGCAAATTGCATATACCTAGATGTTCGTTAGTCCGAAAATGAAAAAGGGTTCGTTAATTCGAACATTTGTGGCGTTATTCCGAAGGTTCGTTAGTCCAAAAATACCTAACGAACTAACGAACCTTATTTCATTTCGGGATGAACGAATCTTCGTAACAACGAACCTTCAGAATAAAAGAACCTTCGGAATAACGAACCTTCGGAATAACGATTTGTAACCGAATCACAGATGTCTGTCTTACAAGTGAATTAATGGAATATGGGGCCAACGCAGTTCATGACCGAGGGCGGTATAGCTTCTAATAAGCTTTGGCTTATAATCTTCTGTTGCGAACGTAGTGCATGGTAAACTTCCCCAAACACTAGCTTTATCATTCATATTCTGGTCGAGTCCAGGGAGCCGTTGCATAAAACTTGCTATTATATCAACTTTGCCATCAATGGTAAATTCCATGGAATACTGGATTTTGATTGGCTGTTGAGCAACGTTACCATGGTAGTTACCATTGATGGCAAAGTTACTATAATAGCAAGTTTTTATGCAACGGCAGCCTCAGAAATTTCTTGTAAACGACTAAATGTTCAAATGCATTGCTTTTGTACGTTTTTACAATAGTTGTTTTAATCCTTACGGCTGGAAAGCTCAAGTAAATTTTTTTCATAATGACTTTAAAGTATTAGAAGTTTCTCCATCTATTATTATACTATATTTTTGTTTCATCTGATACCGAGGATGATTTGTATAATATTATACACACGAATTGGTCTAGGTAGACTAGCAGCTATATACGTTATGTATCCAAAAAAAAAAAAAAGAAAGAATAGTCATGATAATGAACTAAATTAGGAAGACAGCGTGATTTTTTTTTCAGGAATTCTATCAAAACTCAAGATTATTAATTTTCACTTCACAACCAAACACCTAGCTATGAGTAATGAATAATAATTTAATTAGTAATAAAATAGCCCTTGGAGGGCTAATAAAAAACACCTAGATAATTTTAAAGACACTGTAATGTAGACTTTGAATTGTTTCTAAATAAAATTACATTTCAACTACTTTCAAAGCACAATGCTACTCGATCGGAATATACATGTACCTATATGTAGGTACATGACATAAATAAAATCATTAAACGATACATGTTTATACTCGAAAGTGAGAGTCCATTACCAAAACAAATTAATTGTAAAACTATTCTTGCACTACTGGTTAATATAATTTTAGCAATAACCCATCATTAAACTAAATATCTGTTTTGACGGATTTATTTATTTCCACTTCTCATGTTGAACCGATGAAATAATCTTATGAATGGTGCCATATGGATGCAAATTCCATTTTATTTCTTTATTTCAAAAGATATTTATTTCATTATTTATATAGGTCCACGTTCGAAGTAGGAAAAGAGGGGAATGTCTAAATCCTTTATCAACACAAGGGTTGAAAAAAATCGTTACTGAGCTTTACACCGGTTAAAATGCATTATCCTTTAGCCATGACGGTAATTTGGATCTACCTGTCCTGATATCTGAATTAAGCACTTTTCTGTTCAATTATAATTCAAACTTATGCTAATGAATGTAATATGTAGATAAATTATGATACAAAGAGTTACGTAAGATATTAGTTTTATATGAGTCGACGAAATAATAATTTCTGTACAGTACGAAATAATGGGGCCTTGTTCTTTACATAGAGTGCAGCGGTGTGGCAAATTTGTCGATGATCAGAGGCTCCATCGCTAGGTTTTCCGCGGGAAGGGGGCATTATGGACAATCTGTTATCGTTCAATGATGGACACATCAAAATCATTTTGAATGTCATCAAACTGAACCTAGGATGGTAGTCATCATCGACAATGTTGGTCTTCGTCTGTAGACATAGACAGAGCCTCTATCACACAGAACGAGTTCATTGGGTGAGAGGCTTGCTAGCTGTAGCCATTCGCGATTCTCATGCCACTCTAGCTGAAGTTCCTCCACTACTGTCTCCAGGTGGTCCCCAGTCGGAGTATACTTCCTAAGAGTGCATCTCCCATCATTGGTCACCATGGCGACGAAGATGTTGCCAGCATCATCAAGGCAGGAGAAGGGGGAGCAGCCCAAGCGTCCAATGATATAACCTACCGGACGACCGTCCTGGCTCATGATCTCCACGGCGTCCCGGAGACCCACGGTGCATTCCGTGACGGCGATGTGACCAGACCTCATGATAGACATGCACCATGGCTGCAGGATAGTGGCGATGTTCCTCAAGAATCCACCGGTCGTCTCAAACACCTCGATGTTGCTGAACTCGGAGTAACCCATGTAGATGGTGTCCTTATCATCGACACAAACGCAGCATGGTTTGTTTGTCTTTTGGGTGAAGAAGAAGGAAGACATTTTGTGTCCGGCTTGGGTTATCATGCCTAGCTTGTTGTCAGTCGTGCATAAAATGAGGTTTCCAGTGCTCATGAGAGCCATACTGCTGATTCTGATATCGTAGGCTATCCTGCTGGTCTTCTTGGTGTCAAGATCAATAATATCTGCACCTCCCAATCTGTAACCCACAATGATTTTGCGATCCGTCAGCCTGATGCAGACGTTCATCTCTTCCTTTTTGTCCTCAGGAAGATCAAACTTTTCCACAAAGTCCCACCCTGAGATTTCCTCCAGGTGACCAAGGTAAACCGATGGACATGCCACCATCTTCATCTCCAGCTTGTTGAGGTTCATCAGTGGCCCCCGGTCCAGACATGCGTTCAGGATGACGTCGATCTTATGCGACGCTGCTTCGAACTTCTCCACATCGCTGACAAACTGTGCCTTCTCCTTCACCTCCGTCAAGGATAACTCGCATTTTTTCAGCTTGGACAGAGCAAACCCGTACACCTCCGGGTTGGCAGACCTCTCCAAAACATTGGCCTTCTCGATGAGGGCGTCCCTCTCTCGCCCCAGCATGTTGTGTGCTTCAGAGAACACTTTATAGATACCCTCTCGCATAACCTGGATTCCCACTTGTGTCTTGGTGATCATACCAGCAACACCTCCTTTCTTATCATCCTTGATCCTCTCTAAACGATCTCTGGCTTTGCTCGCTCGTTCAAAACAACTCTTCAGCTTGTGTTTGATTTCGATGTGCATATCGTTGATGGGTACGACATTGTTGGATTTATGTTCGTCTTCCATACAGCGCTCACAGACTTCCTCCTTACACGTCTTGCAGTAGTAGGAGGCCTCTTTGAAGCTGTGTTTCTTGCACATGTACTCAACCCTTTCCTTGTCATCTGAAGTCTGTTCACCTAAAGTTAAAAAACATAGAAAATAAAAATAATAATCAATAAAGTGTGACAAAATTATTAAGTTAAGGAACATTTGCTTTGTGAATATATTAGCAAAACTCTCATAACTGATTTTCTTTAATCTGGTAAAGTAACATGCCACATCAGAACGGGAAAAAGAGTGGACAAAATTTCGGAAATTATTCTGCAGGGAAAAAAAAACAACTTCAGAGTAAAATGTATTCTTATCCCTTCCTTTACAGCTGAGCGTCTTTATGAGTGAGCCTGAGAGCGACAAGAAGCACGGAAAAATTCTGATCAGAGTCAATCTAATAGAGCAATTATGGGGACCTTCAAAATTCCCGAAATCATACTTCCATCTGCCCCTGAAGGCAGTTCCCTCTACGCCACTAACAAAGGCGACCGAAGAAAAGGAAATTGAATCATTTACCTGTCACTCTGCCAGCAAGATCCTTCCTCTCCACAAACTTGAGAGCATCAGCCAGCATCATTCGGGCAGCTTCTGGACGGAGCGAAACATAATTCTCCCAGCTCAAGAAGAGAGCCTTAAAGGCGGCCCCTATATTATCTTGGTGGTCATCTAATGTGGATACAAAAATTTATAAGACAACAGACCTAAAGTTTGCATCGATGCATTACTTTTCTGAGCTTTGTGAATGAAGAAAGAGAGTGGATGATGAGACCACTTTGTACTTTATTTGCGAGCACCAGTCATTATTATCTATCTGGCAGTTTTGAGCCGGAGGAAACATAATTTACCCAGCTCAGGAAGCATGGGAAGCGGGCTATAAAGGTAGCGGCTAAGTCATCTGGATGATCATTTAATGATAGATGAGCAGAACGGTGCATTAGTTCTCATTGCTGCTTTTCTTTCAAACTGAATGATAGGCATAAAGAATCCAAAGAATGAAGAAAGGGGGAGGTGATGGGACCGCTTTATGTTTTGTTAGAGAGCATCAGCAAGCGTTTTATAATAGTCTGGCAAAATTTGGGCATGTTTGGGAGGAGACATAATTTTCCCCAGCTCACGAGGAGAGCTTTGAAAACAGCGTCTCTGTCGTCTCGATGATCATCTAAAACAACATGGCCATAAGAGATATTTACAGCTTGAATCGTTGCAGTTCCTTCTGAACGGATGATAGATGTCAATAAACAACCCCGCTAGAGGATAAATGTGCTTCGTATCTTACATGTCTCATGTTTAGAAAAGTCATCATTCATGCCAAAGAATATGTCCCCTTGTTCGCGAATTGAATTCACAATGTATATGTATACTTCTAATTTCTCCATCTGTTAATGTGTTAGTTTGATTAGTTGTACCATTTTTGTTGAATACAAAGCGTAATCATGATAATGGAAATAGATATCTCATCGTTTTAAAAACATTTTGGTATGAACCACCCATCATATCCGCTTCAAAAATGTAGCTACTTTGCAGCTTTCATGTTATTTTGTACATTGGCTCTTCGTTGAGCTTTTCATTAATTGCTGATTTTCGAAGCATCAATAAGTCAAGTATTAGAAGGTTTAAATGATATTCCGTGCTAGTTTTTTTCTTATTGTTTCTTTTTCCATTCATTTCAAGTATATTCTTAGATCATAATTTTAAAGTTTCGTATATCTATTCTAATGTTCGTTTTCCTATATTTTTTTTACTAGAAAATTTATTTTTTCTTAAATCATTCCATAATATTAATCTATGGGAGTTGTGGCATAGAAATTGCATTAACAATTAACCCATAACTTTTCAACCTTTTCATCGTTTCACTGATGACAAATCACTTTGAATCCGATTTATTGTTATGCTTACCTCTAATTTGATTCAAAGTAGCCTTATCGTAGTCCAGCTTAAGACCAACTGGAAAGAAATCTCCTGTCTCTAAGGTAGGGATGAGATCCAACAGTTCCTCATCTGACAGTTTTTCAGTCAACTTTTTACTGAATAAAAGAGAGAGAAACAGCAAACATATCAGTATGGTCTGATGCCCCTTGTCTGCGCAGTGCCCAAGTCTGTGCATACGCGTAACTTCACGATTCTAACATCACAAAAGACGCAACGAACACAATCATCTTTAAATCAATTTTAGCGATATTCATCACTGAAAAAATGACGACAAACGGGCGAAAGGCGTCTATTTTATGTATTTTTTACTCGCATGCCTTAAAAATGCCACTTTCATGCAAAAAATCCCGAACTGCGTGTAAAGTGAATGAGTGCGCAGACAAGGGCACCTTCCTCTTTTTAGCGTCAAATTTACACCATCGCCTTTTCTTGTAAAAATCACATTGTTCTTGTACAGATTCCGATGAGATTTTTGGCACAGTTACTCCCTAGGATATGAGGATTAAAATGAGGTCAGCCATTAGAGGAATACAAATGGGAAAAATTTGTCAATTTTAAGTGAAATATTAGGTGCGCAGACAAGGGTCCCCCATTATGTATGCAGGACACGGCAGCAGAAGCTTGGGATACTATCACACACCCCCCCCCCCCCCATTATCGTAGACAGGTCCGCATACCGGGGGGGGGGGGGGTGATTAACCCATTCGTACAAGAGTCCACCTCAAGATGTGGGGGGGGGGATGTTCCTCCATCCTCCCCCGCTATCTACGCCCCTGTCCCCCTAATTTCTCGAATGTCATAACGAAAGATAAAACAAATAGGAAATGAGAAAAGACGGAAAGAGAGAATTACACCCCACCGTCACTTTGTTCTTTGTTCTAAGGCATTTCATTCATATAGCAAGGCCAATACCCCCTCCCCTTTCCATGACAATACTACCATGAGTACCCCATCATTGACTGGACCCTTAATTTCACGCTTTTATTTCATCTTTTGATCTATGTCTATTTTAACGTTAGGTGTTATGTTACTATAACATAAACAAACAAACTGAATCTACAGTGTAATCGACATCATTATAGCAAAGAATCAATATCCAAAATAATTTCAAACACAAACAATTTTTTTTAATGTTAATTGTTATTGTTCTGCCTAGAGGCCTTTAAATTAAATTATCGTTTCAGCCTAGTTACAGTGCAGTTTAAAAGTTTATTTAAATGCAATAAAGAGAAGGCAGTTCCTTGTTTCTTTAAAGAGCATAATCTAAAAACGTCATTCCATTCTACTTACCCCTCGGGCTGTTTAGCAGGTATATGATTAATCTCTTTATTCTCCCCTGCTGTCTCCATTGTAGACTAATCTGTGTAATAGAAATGCAATCATAACAATGATTGTTGAAGTATACTTGCTATTTTGTCGAAGATAAAAAGATAGAGGTGCAATATTGTATCTCTTGTACATAAACCTACATACTGTATAATTTGATTTCATTCCATTTCGTTCTTCTCCGAGGAAATCTGGCTAATGAATTTATAATATTGAAAAAATGTATACTTTGATTACCCCCTCCCACACACACACAAAAGCTGACAACCAAGGACTCTAAAAGGTTGGTTTCATAATGCCGATGCATAAGCGCGCATACGTTTTATTCATGTTTTCTACCCTAACCCAAACAGCGATTATTTGATTATTAATGATAAAATTTAGATTTATTCACCAATTTAATGTCGAATGATTACGTTTTTGTTGTTAATTAAGAGGGTTTAGACAGTGTCGTAAAAGAGGGTTTCTACGGGAACGTGACTGAGAACCTTGAAACTTGAGTGATAAATGAAGCTTGGTCAGATTATTTACAGTGATACAGCAAGGGCCTGGGGTGCTGATCCTTTGCTCTTCACACGTCCACACACCCAGGCACACGTCATGCACACACATGCACACCCACACCTCAAGTCTGTCATTAAGACATGTCGAAGACATCCTCATCTGTAATCATCATTAAGGTCAACCGACAAGCTAATATTCAGTGATATTCATTCACCCAACCCTCACTTCTTAGAGGCATCTTTGCCAGCCCCCCCCCCCCCCCGATCATTTGGATGTTAGCGCTCCTATAATAGATAACTAATCTTCAGTCAAAGTGTTACATCTTTGGTGTTTTCAGGCGTGATTAGTAAAATGGGATTCCCCCCCCCCCCCCCCCGCTAGACATTGTTTTCACGTTTGTCTATGACATGATCGTTGGAAAACATCATCAACTCATCATCAATGGACATTTATCATGTTTATACAGCGCACGTATCCACTAAACAACGTGCTCAAGGTGCTCCAATATTACCCCGGCTAAGCTAGGCTACCAATATCAATGCTCACAGCATTCAAGGAATTCCTTCCTACCGGTACCTATTTACACCTGGAGAGTGGCAAATGTAGATTAATGTCTTGCCAAAGGACAACAGTATCGCGGTGAGATACGAACCCCGGACCTTGTGCTTCATGGGACTTATCCACTGATCCACAACACCTCTACAAAACACCTCTTTAAAACTACTCTTTAAAACACTTCTTTAAACATGTTAAAACCTCAGTCGACAGTCTAATGGTGATCTAAATTTCATCATTAACAATCAAAATAATCCCTTTGGTTTGGGGTAGAAAACACCAATGAAATATTTGTGCTCTTACCCGGCGGCATTATGGAAACCCATCTACAATCAAAACTGATACTGACGATGCATAGTACAGTCAACCAACCCTTACATTGTATATCACAACTTCATTTATGCCCCCAAAATGTTATACCCCCTCCCTTGCTATACATCGTGTTCACGTCTGTCATTATGACATGTAGAAGACCTTTGGACAACCTCATGCTCATCTTAAGGTCAGTCGACAAGCTTTACCGTCTAAGATCTACAGTCATACCAGTAACCCGACTCTTACTTTTGAACGGCATCTTCGCAATGTGATAATGTCAATGAATATTAAACACCATCTACCATTGTCTGGTTCACGCACTCAGTGCATTAAAGAGATGGAAAGACAACATCTCTTTGCGCTACAGTTTGGATAGTGGATGAGGCCTGGAGGGCCTATCAAAACTTTTGTTTAAAGTCACTCTACTTCACATTAATGCTTCAGTATAATTTTCCCCCGTCATTTCAATATACATGTTAAACGCTGCTTTTCTACATCATAGCCTCATACGAGTTTCAAAGGTACCATTCACCAAAAGACATTTGGCTCTGCATGTTCCATGTCCGTGATGTCACAATAATACTTAGGCTAGTCCACGTACGTGTACGCGCGGACATCAAATAAGGCGTTTATCATGACTGTTCATGGAATCGAATTGCCATTCGATTCCGCGTATTATGGTCTTATGTTATCCTTAATTCCCAGGGGGGGGGGGGGTATTGACGTACCAGCTGCACACAATTTTTTTTTTTTTCAGATGACTGGTACACTTGAAGCGTTCAGCATCATTTTACGTCGGGGCTAAAGAATATTTACAGTGAAATCTTTACCTGCATGCCCGTTTTGTTTCGAGTGATTTGCTTACTTTGCTCCCCCCCCCCCCCACACACACACGGCTTTATGTATATCAATATCAAATTTTCAGTGTCCTTTCACTGAGAAGTATTGATCTCCGGGGTTTAATGCGAACATTTGCCAACCCCTCCGAAATGCCCCCTACTTCAGTCACTAGATTAGGTGTGTATTAATGGACCGTAAAGTCATATGGATAGATTCCTAATGTATGTGAGCTTTTAATTTGTGTTCATTTATAACGGAAGTAAACGACAATTATCACACATTATGTACCACAAAGAATAAGATCCTAAAATAATTTACCACTAAACGTATACATATAAATCAAACAAAAATTATGAACACCATATTCCACTAACCAGTAATATCTATTTCATTCCACCTTAAAATTATGCCACTTCATTGAAAGAGTAAATTCTTGTATGCTGTGAAATTTTTCAAAACCATCTCGAAAGCAATGAATCTACTGCTATGGTCGACTGCTATGAAAACATTGAAATTATTTAGGAAAATTTAGATAACACACCAAAAACTATATTCATATCTAATACTGACTCAGAATGACCTGTTTATATCCTAGCTGTATTGTGTTTGTTCTCCTACCTAATCTACTGTTCCTACAAAATTGTTCGGTGAAGAAAGAAGTGACAGGAAGGTAACAAATTGACAAGACGTAAATGCTTACCTTAGAACTGCTTCGATTCTGAACAAGATTACTTCCGCGGTCCTAGCAAGGAAACAACTTTTTCGTCGATAATATCAGACAAAAATAAATTACACCACCATTCAGGGAGGCAAAAACTAGAATGGATGTACTATAACGAGCAGTATATATATTCCAGTACCCCACTGAACGCCTGTACAGGGCTTTGAGAGGATAGGATGGATTTCAGTTCGAGCTGAGATTGGACATCATCGCCCCCGTTTCTCTCCGGGAGATTTGAGCGGACTTGGAATGCCAGGGGATCATGACCGCTATAGAGGGCGGGTCATACCCTGGTGAAAAGGAAAACTGTAACGATAACTTCTTCTCTCTTTAGGTACCATGCCACCAATTCAGTCAAACCTGATGCTTGGTCTAACGTCATGCTTTTTAATTAAAGGAGAAAATAGACCTCGATCTAACTTTCTAAGTTAAAACTCGACTGAAGACCCAGGGGAGGCGTTTACATATTTAGCAGAATACGGAAAATCTTTGAACACCCTGAAAATCGTTGATGTTGGTCAAACTTCAACCATGTCAACGATTAATGCCAGTGAGTCCCCCCTTGCTGAGTCCCCCCTCGTCTTGTTGGAATAGCGCGGCCACCAACTTTTTCTTTTCTTCCATTCTTTTTTTCTTTTATTTTTTATTCATTTATCTATTTTTTGTGTGGATACAGACCTGAACAATCTTATCTGTGAGCCAATCGTCCCACTTTGATGAAGTCAGTGGGAGAAGATGGGATGGAGACAGTATTGCATTGACAGGAACGACGATTCCTTGCGAACAACGCCAATTCCTTGCGAAAATCGATGCCGTCTGATCACTTATATCATCATCGTTATCGATGAAAGATTTACGTACACACTAAGAATAAAAGGTTCAATTTTGCACCCTTCAAATGCAACCATGCATAGGAGCTCCTTTCCGGGTACAACTTTGCACCCAAAGAAGCATTGAAAAACGTGCAAAGATGCACCCTTTTGTACTTGTTTGCACCGGGAAACCGGAAAACCCGTCTGCACCCTTAAGGGTGCATAGTTGTACCCTTTGGGGAAGGTGCAAATTTGCACCCTTTTGAATGCAAACATTTCTACACCCCTAAGGTGCAAGTATGCACCTTTAAGGGTGCACACGGGCATTTCCGGATGCAAACAAGTACAAAAGGGTGCGAATATTATAATTTAGAAGTGATAAGCGCCTCTAAACTAAAAAGCCCACCAACCAACCAACCTTTTTCATGTAGGGTGCAAGATTGCACCCAAAAAGGTGCTGCCAGTGTTGCATTTAGGGTGCAAAATTGAACCTTTCATTCTAAGTGTGTAAATACATGTAGTGTTAATTGTTATCGTTAATTAGTGAAGTCTGGCTACATGTTATCGTTATTGCAGGGAAATGTTATTACTGGTAAAGCAATAGTTTATCGCAATCCTGGTCCTTGAAACCTTACCAGTTTTATCGGTATATTTATAAATGGTACTTTAAAAACAAAACAAAACAAAAACAACAAATGTACACGTTGGTATCAATATGCATATATAGCACGTCAATTTTATTTGATTTACGATAAAACAGCAGTGTAGATAAAATGCTTGCTCAAGGGCATAAGTGCCGTGCCGGGGATCGAACCCCCAACTTTCGAGACTCTACTCAAGCGCCTTAAAAACCACTCGACCACGGCACCTGTATATGTATGTGCATGTATATGGTTTATCGGTAGGATTATCGTTCAGGTGTGACCAGCCCTTTAAGAAGGGCTCACACATATCAGAGGAAGATATGACAGGGGGAAGCCTAGCTATTGGCTCGCCAACTATTTCTAAATATAACACTCACTCCTCATCCTTTCGATTCTCTTCTTGTTCATACATTTTACACCATCAATCTCTGGCTGTCATTGTTACCGTCTCGCTCTCTCTCTTTGTCAGCGACTCACTGAGTTCTCTTCTCACAGTTTCATTCTCTCTCTCTCTCTCTCCCCCTCTCTATCATCGTTAAGCGATATTTCATCTATCTCTCTCCTCTCCCTCTCTCTCTTTCTCTCTCTCTCTCTCCCACTTACGCACACTATAGGCAGCTGGGTGAACTTACTAGATGAGTGATAAGAGATCAAAATGCCAACGATGAGACAAAATTAGTGACATGAGGGCGTAAGAGGGTATAGGTGATACGGATACTAACGAAATGATTGGCTGAGATCCATCACGTGACCAGTCTTTATTTTGCCTAAAAGCGAAAGCGAAAGTTGCTAATGACTGGTACTAATAACCACTAAAAAGTCATGGCTGGTACTAATAACCATTGAAAAGTTACTTTGCCTCATTTGGTTTCCCATACTGTATAAAAGCTGTGGCAAATGCCACCATTTTATAAAACAAATAATGCGCATGACTTGGCATGAGGGCGTAAGAGGGTATAGGTGATACGGATCCTAACGAAATGATTGGCTGAGATCCATCACGTGACCAGTCTTTATTTTGCCTAAAAGCGAAAGCGAAAGTTGCTAATGACTGGTACTAATAACCACTAAAAAGTCATGGCTGGTACTAATAACCATTGAAAAGTTACTTTGCCTCATTTGGTTTCCCATACTGTATAAAAGCTGTGGCAAATGCCACCATTTTATAAAACAAATAATGCGCATGACTTGTTCGGGCGCTAGTAAGAATTATCCACCCTCTGTAACTTTTGCACATCCCATACCACTCGGGATAACACTCGGTGATAACAAAATAACATTCGGTGATAACAAAATAAGTTAAAATGTAATATACATGTACATATCAGATGTTTAATTTTAGATTTAGTAAATAAATTTGTAATACTTAACGAAAACAGGGTTACAGATTAAATATATATCAAATGTGTAAAGTGAACATGGTAAATTTAGGAGTAAGACATTAGCCTTTTTCCATACTTAGAACAGGGGCGGAAGAGGAAGTCACAATGAATTGTGGAAAAGCAGGCGTTTATTAAAACCATTTCAAAGCTAGTATATCCACTGATTAAGGGGAGAGTATGCTATAGACAGCTGTCGTATGCAGCGAAAGCGAAAGTTGCTAATGACTAGTACTAATAAACACTGAAAAGTTACTTTGCTTCATTTGGTTTCCCATACTGTATAAAAGCTGTGGCAAATGCCACCATTTTATAAAACAAATAATGCGCATGACTTGTTCGGGCGTTAGTAAGAATTTTCCACCCTCTGAAACTTTTGCACATCCCATAACACTCGAGATAACACTCTCGGCTTCGCATCGTGTGTTTCAGACTGTTCCAAAGTTACTATCGGGTGGATAATTCTTACTAACGCCCTCTGTCATCACGTGCATTATTTGTATACTATTATTCGTTCATATTACCTATTCTCTCCCCAGTATTCTCGAAATGACGCACACTGCTTTTAAAAATATGGAAAGAATAAGACCGTTGAATTATGATTATACATAATATTGTTTGACTAAAAAAGTGCTTCCTTTATCATGTTTATCACGTTTTTACGTAAATTATTTTTCTGTGTTATTGCACAAATATGGTTTAAAACAAAAGGAAGGGGAGGGATTGCCATTAGTAAATGCACTTATTGAAATGACTAGGAAAATTATTCTCTTTTTTCTGCATTTTTTCTTTTACATTTTATCATTGTTAAATATGCACATTTTTCAATATCGCCTTTACTAGCACAAAAGCAAAGAGAAACACAAATAAGTCCAGGTTACTTGCTTCGGTTTTGTATGTTTAAATTTTGATTAGAATATGCTTATTAATTTTGTTCCTTTCAAGTAAATACATTCATGATTAAAATTGCCTGTAAGTTTACCATATAAATAAAACAAAAGTCCTTTTCATGGGTAATATAAATTAACTTCATGAACCACTTCCACCAGTGCACCGGTGTGAAACGGCCTCATATTTTTTTCAACCCATAGCATACTTTAACATATAATAATGATAACACTAACTGTGAAAACTTATAGAGCGCACACACCGTCCAAGGATGCCCATAGCGCTAGCCCAGCGAAATTTCTCTTCAATCAGGAGGTAGTCTACAAATTGATTTTATATCCCGTGCAAAAAACTTAAATCAAAACTCACAATATTTGCGCCACCCATTGGAATTATCAGCTCCACCCGGTGAGGCCTGGTGCCCCGTTTATAATAACTATTTCAAAGCTAATGAATCCACTGATTAAGGGGAGAGTATGCAATAGACAGCTGTTGTATGAAATTGCAATAAAATAAAATTAGATAAACATCATGGGCTTATGTGTGAAATCTCCTATCGTTATGCGGCTTTTTACTACTTTTCCTTTTTACTCAATCAAGTCTTTCAATATCAACATATTTCACAGAATTTTGAGAAGCAAATAGACTCTGATATGAACGAAAGCCTAATTTCAAACATTATGAATAACCTATATGGCATACTATCTGCATTTTAATATCCCATAGATTATACATGATTTGTTCATATTATATCTGCGTTTGCAGAGAAATACAAGGGATCGCAACTGTAATCTTTTCTATGACCATACAAGGGACTTCCCAGCGCAAACAGAATAGGTCGTGCATTCACAGAGAGACGTATTGTCTGTCAAAGGCATCAATGCACTTAGTTACATACCGTGACAAAACATCCGAGCACATAATAAAGAACATATAAAATGCTAAATTCACACATAGCATAGACTATTCTTCTGACAACAACCAATGTTGAGTGTATAGCTTTGAAGAATTGAATTTCGACATGGCTGTCCTTTTCAACACTATCTTTTTTCATATGGTTTTCATTGCCGTTGCCGGTAAGTACTCCGCAATTGCACTATAATAGCAAAATCAAAAGGGTCAAACTGACTCATATTACCAATAATCGACATGCTCTTGCCACTTTTATCATGTTAATGTTGAATTATTATGTCTGTTTGCATGTAGTCGGTTTCGTGTGCAGTACTGGTAGTAGACTTGACAGTCATAATACCTACAGTGTAACCTAAAGAAGTTCTTTCCCTTGAAGTTTGCTTCTTGTTTTTTGTTTTCTTTTGCTTCGTGATACCATGTGGTCAATGATTTTTTTCAGCTTTGTTGCCAAAAAAGCAACTTTGGGCAATTATATGATTACATCACTGTAAAGCTTTTTTTTTTTTTTTTGCAATTTATATAATCTACGCGGCTGCATATCATGCAACTCAAGACAACTTTATACGCTGAATGTGTTAATTCATCTACGTACAGACTGTGTATGTGATACGGAACTTAAATAGTGTTGTTCATTTCGTGAATGTAACCTGCTATGATAAGAAGACACTGTGTCTGAATATAAACTGTGCACAAAAAATAAGTCCCCCTAAAATAAACTGCGATTATTCATTAACCAGGAGGAGTTAGAAAAATCTAATCATATATCCCCGGAGCTAAACTTCCAAGCTACCCTTTGTGTAAAAATTATGGAGAGTCGTCATGTCATGCTTCAGTGAGCCAGTCCGAACACAATATGGCCACTTTTGAAAGTTCGCAAGGCTCATAATGTAACTTTAACTTACTAATGCTTGAACAAACTCTGGATTTCCGTCACTTTAGGATATGTGTTATGTTTTATGGTTGCTTTCATACATACTGTGCAACTTCTATGCGTTATTTCACGCTTGACTGAGCACACGACCAAGAAAAATACAACCGGTTTTTTTTTACCTCTTTTAGGGTGAAATTTTGAATAAAATTATTGAGAAACATGTTATAAGAGTTGCCAATGACTTTCTGAAATGGTATTCAATACAATGCGGTTGATCGGGCACGGAATAAAGACGAAAAATAACCATAAGGAAATTTCGCCAAAAGAAATGTAATTGCTCCGTGCATGACACAGAGGTGAATTATGATTTTCATTGACGTTTTTGCCGGATGCATGCATGTTGACAATTTCATGCCCTTTAATACAGGTTTTCATGCTTGACTGAGCACAAGACCGAAAATGCATATTTTATCCACAGACATACATTATATATCTTTGATGGAGTTTAAGACTGTAGATAATGCTTGGCAAGCTTAGCCCATTCCATTCCACTGCCAATCCCGTAACGTCATGCATGAGTGAGCACACAGTACATGGAAATATCAAACGTGAGAAGAAAGTTTAGGGCCGTGGGCTTGGCTCTATTCATGTAGGAAATTAATTTTGTAAGATAAACAGTGGAGTTCCGTATCAGCGGACGAAGACAATTAGTACGTAGATCAGTTTACACAATCTGTGTAAGTTGTCTTGTGCGGCATAACGTGCAGCCATTTAGATTTATGCAAATTATGCAAATTGCCAAAAGTTTTTTTTTTTTTTTGCAACAAAGCTGAAAATATTCTAAGACCACTTTTCACGCTTCAGTGAGCACATGGGACTGGAAAAGCTTATTTTTTACTTATGGACCGAAACTGAATTGCTTGATTTGGGTAACCATCATAAGTCTTCTTGGGGACTTCGTCGGATTTGATTTTTATCGAAATCCCGATCTCTTACGCTTCAGTAAGCAAAAGAGACAAGAAAATTATGAAAATGAGAAGAAAGTTTAGTGCTTTGTCACTGATCCATGCCGCACTGGATACTTAATTTGGTGTGAGATCCTGTTAATTAGTGACTTCAGGAAGATATGTGCCAACTTTCATGAAAAAAACTCACAGTAGAATGAACAATAACCATCAATGAAATTAGGCAAAAATTCACTTTAGTGCCTGCTCACTCATGCAAAACTTGACGGATCCATCTTATTTTCACTCAGAAGTTGGTAAATTAGTGTAGGAACATTCATGCCAAGTCATTTTGCTTAAGACCACTTCGATAGAAAGTTACAGCATTTTGTTTTTAGAGGGAGTTACTTTTTTTTTCTCTTGTGTTTAGAAAGAAAGAGGAAAACATTTTCAAAACCATTTCTTGCACGGAGCTTTAAAAAAAAAACCAAAAAACCATTACTTTGGGAAATTCATAAGAAAATGAAAAGGAAAATTTTACATATGCTCGAGGTTAACCATGGAAATGGCAGGGAGAAAGGATACTGGAGCTAGATGGATGTGTACTGCCCAAAACAAAAGTGCAATAGTAGTAACAATAAATACAGTAGAACTAAAGAGTGATTTGCATTTCGAAAAACATTCCGGGGAAACAGAAAATGCAGTCTATAGAATGATACCTATATTCTGGCAGTTTTATGTCCTACTGGATATGCGGTTTCCAACACAATGGACTATGAATACAAATGCCAAGAATTCGGCCCAGGGGTATTATAACGCAAAAGAAACTGTTCCCCTGACAAGATTGAGGGTTGATAATTAATGGACTTTTTAAAAAATCTATAGCGCTGAGTCGCTCAGCTTTCTCGCATCTATAGCTTTTCATCGAAATTTAGCTACTTCTCCGGGTTTAAGATCATTTAATATCATTTTCACGGAGCCCTTTAATTTTCAACGGGAATGAATTGATTTTCTGACTGATCGGTTTGGGTGGGGGCGCAATTTTCTTGTTTGGCCTGGGCGCCATAATCCCCACATACGCCACTGTCCCGCAGTTATTTCCCTTTCAACGAATACACAAACAATTGAATCACAATTCATTCACAATATGTCAAAATGAATAAAATGTAATTTTATCTATACGTTCTCCATCGTGTCGTCATAGCAACTATCATACTGGTGTCTTCAACACCGGTCCCGAGGAATTGCCTGGAATGTATCTGTGAAGTGGAATCAAACTGTAAGATGCCGGATCCGGTGTGCAGAATGGATGTTGGTTCCCTATCGTGTGGTCCATACCAGATTAAGGAGAACTACTGGAAGGATGCCACGCTTAAAGGAGGTGATCTCATGGGATGTGAGTGAAATGCTTCAGTTACAAAGGAATATTTATGATATGACGATTTATTTTCAAATTTACTTTTTAATATCTCATACAAGAAGAAAACACTTACAGAACAGACACATCGGTGAACATCCATCTAAACTAATTGGTGTAGCCTTTTTAGCCAAAGTTGAAAATGTTGATATCTTGATATGCATCTGGATGAAAGTGTGATAGTCATATTGAAAGATTTTGACAGAAAATAAACAAATTAGTGCAGCTCTAAGCTCGCCTTCAGCGTTGTGTAACTGAACTGTTAGTGAATTTCATCGACAGTTGTCAGCCGCTGATAAAGATGTCAGTGGACAAATGTTGATGCGTAAAAGAGACTCACCGAGCTAAATTATTGGGTGATATACCCTTTTAAATATGCATAAAGTGTGTCAGTTTCTTCATAGAATAACAAATACACAGATACACGTGTAAAAAAGACATCTTTTCTGAATAAAAAAAAAACACTCGACTTGATGAATATGACATGATTTTACTCGCAGAAAACAGTTCTCATTTTGTGTGTGTGGATGTTTTAAAATAATTATGATGCAGACTTCTTTACCTAAATAGTCGGTAATAGTGTTCAAACAGTTTCTTGATGCTTCGTCTATTTCTCAGATTTATTTTGATTTATTTTCAAAATGAAATTTTATCTGATTTTGCAGGAATTATCCTTCTCTTTATTGTTTATTCCTTCTAGAATGATCAGTAATTATGCTTCCTAGATAACTGTAAGTAGAGACTTGTTCAGATTGCATAACGGCCTGTACTTCTGTGAAACTGTTAAACATTCTGTCCGTGAAAGTCAACTTCCAGATTCTGGAGCACAGTGTCATCTGCATAGTTTGTCATATTACGCCCTCCACCCATGCGAACCCACCATCGTTCTTCAGTTGTCTGAGAAATGCTCCACTTTAGAGATTGTAAAGGTCCGTTAATAAATAAAGGAATAAGGAAATTCTAGTCAGATGTTTTAACTGTGTGCCGTGTGTCACTCAAACCAGGGTTTTCATTCTAATGCTTTCCACAACTTCTTTTTCCTCCTTTTCATTTCTTTGCATACCTTCCCTGCACGTTATATGCCTTTCTAGCATGGAAAAGGTGCACAAAAACTCTTGCATGCAGCGAAGATGCTGTACAGGGCTACATGGATCGCTACGCTGTGTCCAGTCGCCTTGGATACCAACCAACCTGCGAGGATTTTGCCCGCATCCACAACGGCGGTCCGAACGGTTTCAAGAAGGATGCAACACTGCCATACTGGACGAAAGTCAAGAGCTGCCTCGAAAAGAAAAGTGAATTGTTAGAATTACTCGTTATGTATCTGCTGAATGAGTAGTAAAATGTAACTTTTCTTATTTTTTTCAGGTTGATCCAGCCTCTACTTTAATCTCGTAACGATTTTCATGTAGTAGTAGAGTTAGACTAAGTCTTGAAAAAACATTAAACATTTTGTCTGTCACTCGATCCAAAATGGTCTAGCAACGCCCCTGGTAACGGTATTCATATTGGAAACGTATTCTATAACACGCATTCCAGTGGGTTGTCTATTAGAACTTTGACTTTGACTTTGACAAAAAATATGATGTTAAAATTTGTTCAATTTGTCCGCCTAGTTTGATCTGAAACAGAACCTATGTATTTTCAATGTATGAATGTTTTTTAAAAGTAAACTAGAGGCTAAATAGCAATATTAAATCAAAATAATTAATCTAAATCGTCCAGTCGCTGAATAATACTTTAGAAATTTTCAAGCTGGGTTGAACATGTTGAATCATATTTTTCATACAAATAGTTCCAATTGAAAATGAAGATAATATCTTCCATTAAAAAAAAACAGACCGGAACTTGTTTTCAAGTTCATGACTCCATGTCTAGCCATCGACTTATGATTTTCATCGTATTGTGAACACTCAAATTTTAATGACGAAGTCTAATGAATAGATTTGCTTTAATATCAATTTTTTGATAGATGCAGTTGCTTATATATTAATTCATATTGATAAATCGTATTCATACATTCATTGATGGGTGTAGGAAAAGATTGATTTACTGGTTGATTGATTATTTATCAATTATTAATTCATTGATTATCGATTTACTTTTTTTGCCATTAACGTGAGTAAGATCAGAAACTATATTTCTCAGATGAAAGAGTTCCCACTATTATTCATGCATTTGTCATTTTTCGCCTTATTATAATTCTCTCATGTATAATGTGTCATCTTCTCAAACACCTAAACTGCAAAGAGCACAAACTCTGCTGCAAGAATACTAGGCCTAAAGGGGACATTTTCACCAATGTCAAGATGGACCAAGGGTTATACTGGCTGCCATTCAGAAAGCGTACTGAGTTTGAGTATAAAATTTTGCTAATTACTTGGAAAGCACCAAAGCATTGCATGGTCATGCCCCCTCGTATACTGGAGATTTCATTTCTGAATATGAAGCAACACGTTATTTGCGTTCTGATGCTAAGAATCTTCTTGTGGCCAAAAGAACAAAATCATCCCTTGCTTGATGGCCGTGCTTTCATAGCTGCTGCTCCATTCTTATGCATCCAGTTACCCACTAATATCCGTTTCGTAGATACTTTGGATTCCTTAAAGATAAACTTGAAAACGGTCCTCTATTTTGTTCTGTTTCTTTTTTTCTTCTTCTTTAAAACTAGCAAATAACAATTTATTATATATATATTTTACTCTTTTAGTAGTCTCGTTTTTCTACCAATTTAACAATATATCGTTGGATGGTAAAGGTATGGCAACGTTTCAAGCATTAAGCTTATAATTATTGTAAAACCTCTGTTTGTTTCTTTATTATTTTACGATTGCAAATGTAGAATGATCATAATTTGTTTACTGTTTATTCTGGTCATAATCATACTGTGTTATGTGTTAAGCCATGCAGAAATAAATAGATATTCTAAAGCATACAGTAGAATGTAATTCAACACAAATTGCAGTACTCTTGGTGCATTTTGTTTCTGTTGATACCTTCCTCTCTTCTCTCAGTTTCATCATACTACTCGGAGTATGATGAAACTGATAGATGACGTAGTATATTTGCGTTATATTATCATTATTTATATTATCTGAAATCATCATCATCATCAACAACATATCATCATTACTATTATCAGTATCTTATTATTATTACTATAATTATTATATTTATTATCATTACTACTATAATTATCTATTATTATCATCATTATCATTATCAATATTTCCATTACTGTTATCATTATTAGTGTTGTTGTTGTTATTAATCAATTAATCAAATAACTGATTAGCCAACTGACTTGACCGATTGATTAAATGATTGATTTATAGACCGAATGACTGACTGATCGATTGGCTGACTAATTGATTGCTTGATTAATTACATGATGGTTGTTTGACTGAATTATTGAGTGCCTCAATGATTTACTGAATGATAGCTTACAAAGTAACAAAATGATAGGATACAGCCAAAATACATCCATACACATATTAGTTTTATTACATAATATGTAACATTCCATTTGGTATTTCAGTCAACCTTTGACTGCTTAAAAAACAACAATTATTGTTTTCATTATCACACGTATGGCAATAGCAATATCATCAGAGGGTGTGTGGAAATATATAATTCCTTACATTCAATCGATATACAATGACTTCATAAGCAGTAAATCATAAGTTCTTGCAAGAGCACTGTATCTTGAAACCTTATAACGTGTAAACAAGTGTTATTTCCTAAGTTAATGTCTGCAATTAAATGATGAATACGCCAACATGGGTCATATTCATGAAAATTATATATCATTTTGCAAAAAGTTCACATAACTTTGTATAACCTAATTACTCTGCACAAAAATGATTTTGGCATTGTTTGAACACAAGCCAGACAATACTTTTGCAAATGTTCTTCGCCACAAAGGGTGAAAACTGAAAAAGAAATGTTACAAGAAAACAAATGCAATCTGTTCTTGTCACAGAATATGTATCAATATTTCCATTTTAAATATATATTAACAGTTTATGTATAATATCAACAAATATACAGTCATCTTAATCATATTAAGATTTCGAAATAATCACATTGGATCTCGTCGACAGATGGCGTCCTTTGATTTGTTAACTGACTAACTGCATACAGTTATTCAAAACAAAAAAAAACTGCGAACGCTTGAAGCGTTACCTTTTGCGGCGAAGGCCAAAACGCGGTAATGACTCGGATCCATCGAGAATCCATCGAGAGTCATTGTGAATGATTGATAGTAATCGTGAGTCGTCGGGAGCCGCCGGAAGCCATCGTGAACGAACGGGAGATATCGTGGGCCATCGCAAGCCATCGGGAACAAGACGACCAGCACACGACGCATCTAGAGCAAGAATGTATAGCACAAGTTTGTGTTTCAAGTCTTACATCTCATCACCGGGCTTGGCATCGCATATGACCTTGGTCTGTCCAAAAGCGAAGTACAAACTCTTGCCTGGAGAACATAAAGAAATGGAAATGGGATAAAATGATGAAAATTTAGAAATCAAGTAATAAAAACATATAATGATAAAGAAACGTTTACAGCGCGAAGATTGCTGATGTTTGCATTGTATTTAAGTTTTAAGGTCCTTTCTCTTTTTGATCGCTCAAATTAGAGGCGAAAATTATTCATATGTGCGAAGGAGGGGCTACTTCGTATTTTCCACAGTTTACATGAACAACAACCAATTGTAAGGGCTAAACATGCTTGAAGAGGGATAAAACAGGCATTTGAAAGGACAATTAGTCCTATAATGGCCTCTGTAGTTATAGTGTGCTTTTATTTAACTTGTGTTTTGTCGTACAGGGGTCGGTTGGAACGTTTCGAGTCCTCATTACATAGATATTTGAAGTGCATTATTACTGTAAGGGCCAAAGGATATGTCAGATATGTCATTAGAAATCACAAAATGTTCTAGAGTAGAGATTAAGGATCGCGCTAGTCCATGTAAGTCATTTGTTTCTTTTCTTCACAAAATATTACGTCCACTTTATTCCCACTATTATTTTTTTTTCTTAATTATGGAAATTATACTCACTCTCTCCTCTCCACGACGACCGTCTCACTGCACACGAGACCATCTTCACACGGACACATCGTATCTATGACGTATTCCATTCCTCCAGGAGGGATGTAACATTTTGCCTGAAGGGGTAGTTTTTGCTTGCACACTGACTCGCCGTGCTGCTTTGCACAGCACATGTTGTGGCCGCAATCCTTGTCGTTCCTGCACCGCGCCCCTGAAAGAACAATGGAATGATAAAAAAAAGATTAGTTGTGAAATTAACCAATCATAAAAAGTGAAGGCGAAAATATAGATGGTAACAGCATCAAACTTTAATGAAGTGCAAAATATTTCCAGAGTAGTTAGGAATCACTGAGAGCTACGAAGCAAAAACAAGCAAACAAACAAACTTATTAACAAACTTACTAACAAACTAACGAAAACAAACCATAATAACTCACGCATTTCAACGTCTTCAAACACACAGGTATAGGTACCTTGAGTACAGCATAGAAAATTCTGTTTCTATTTCATTTCATTTGAATTTGAAATAATACGAGTACGAGTAAGAACTTTATTTCAACAGTAAACAACTGCATCACACCAATGCATACGACCAGCTTCTGACAGCGTTTTTTAATACGGATAGGGCCAAGGTACTATCATGACTATAGCTTCAGAAAAGCCTTACTGCCCCCACACGTCCAAAAAAAAAGTTCACATGTACTTCGTGATATCCTCCTGTATGTGTAAACTTAAGACGTAACTAGTTGTCAATCATTCCATCGAGCGGAAAGGAAAGAGAGACCTGTCTACTTCCCTACGGGTGTTCCCCGTCCAAGACGCTTGATCAATTGAATGAAAATTTGTCTTGTCTATCCCAATTGTCAGTCCGTCCCCTGAACTAGATGTTTTGTTGAATACGCTTATGCTCCCCGGTTCTTAAAGCAATGTTTTTATATCTTACGACGCGATCAATGTGTTTGGGTTTTTTCCCCCTCAAATACAGAGCAAGAATGGATGTGTGTAATCATGGTAATAGGGTATCAATTATAAATGGAAATAGTTCATCCAACATCTTTATGAAAGATCAATACTGATTTTCTGCTTCCATTTTTGTTGTTTGTTAATATGTGCACGTACAAAATGAGTTAGTAGAGGATTTTTTTTTTTTTTAATCGAGGACGGCTCTTGCAATACAGGTATAAGTGCATATCAAATCTAACCGAATCATTTTCTGAGTAACATAGGCGCTTTCGAGTTTACAATAAAAGTACAAGTAAGCCCTACAAGTAACTTTGACATATGTTTCCAGGTCTAAAGCCTTTTTCTGTTGCAAAATAGTTAAATGTGCCACATCTCTTTGAGCTCAAAATCTTTTTCTCTTTCTTCTGTCAATCATTTTGGTAAGAACTTTACAGCATTCAAATCCATTCGTCAAAGCGACGCTTGCATCGCTTGCCAACCTCACCGTACCTTTTATAGGCGTGGGATCCTACTAAAACGTGACATTTTGATGGCAAATATTGACATTATCATAACTAGTACTCTAGCCTTAAGACTGCAGGTTCTGGGCAAATAACCATTTCCCGCAAAGTCATCAATACTGAATGTCACACTGGTATCCAACAAACTAATTTCATCAAAAGAGCAGTAATTACTTTTTGTTACACTCCTAACGCCTTTAATAAATATACATTATCCCACTGTCGAAAGAAGGGAAGAGAGAGAGAGAGAGAGAGAGAGAGAGAGAGAGAAAGAGATAACGTAAATATGATTTCCTTCCTGTAGTTTTTAGTCAGAATATGGATCTGTCGTTTGACATATTTTGTTTTTTGATTCTCAGTCTCCAGATTAATGTACGATAACATAATCCTGTAGACTTTATAAGCCATCATTCACAGTGAATGAAAAGATTCAAATTAAACTCTTGTAGGCCTGAAATTATATATATAGTTCATGATGAGATTTCGATACGAGTCTTACATTCCCGATGAATACTATGAATGAAGGTCCTATCCGTATGTTCTATTATGATCATTTTTGGCAAACTCAAGTCCGGTACAAATGGGCAAATTATGTGGTGTAAATCATCACCACATTCTGCGAGTTATGAACAAGAATTAAACATCGAATGTGTCAATTTTCTTGATCTCTGGTCTGAAAGCTTTGACTCGTCAAATGATAAATACGTCAGTCATATCAGTGGAAACGCTCACCCAAAGTTCTTTCAGGAATGGTTTGGCGACAAGTCCCGAACATGCAATCGTATCCTTTCTGGCAATGTCCGTCTCGTCTGCACTGATTTCCTGGTCGTCGATGTCTATGACATCCCCCATAGTGAAGGTCGCAGAATCGCCCTCGACCGCACATTTTATCGCTGTCACAAGGCAAATCCTGTAAAGAAAAGGAAATGTTTTTTTCCGATCATAATAAAATGATATTTCTAACAAAAATATTCGCATATTATTCATGCTGTAGAATGAACATTGTTGATGAATAATGCTCTTTTTCGTCACATGTACCAAGCAAAGTGCCACTGACAATAATAAGATTAATAGTATTGTCATGAAACATCTACCGTTTCCTAATAAATGTATGATTTCATTTCGTAACACTTGAGAATATCACACAAATTTGAAAACAGCATAATAATGCGCTCATGTATCACACAATATTTCTTTGAAAGATTATGGATTTAGGATGACTTTTCCGTGCCAAACCTCAAGATATCCCTTCTGTATCATGATCATGATACATTTTGCACCACTTAGATTCATATCAAAAGCGATAAAGATTCAACTTCCAAAACCAGAATGATTAGCGAGACATGAATATAATGACTGGTTAGGTTATTGGATGCTCGATATCGATTTCGCATTAGAATCTTTATGGAAAACGCGTCGTCTGGTCCGTTCTATTTCTGTACTTAACGCCTCTACCATGACCATGTCTACTCAGCCTCAAATGGATAGAGGGACGCTTCTGTGAATCCTGATAGGCGGGGATAATGACTAGACCGATCCAAGATTAAAGCTCATCAGAAATCGACCCAGTCTGTAGCCTATTGAAATTAAGAGTATTTGGACCTGGCACCAGAATTGAGACTGTTAATCACGCAGTACCCTGGATCTATTGTAGTCCAACAATATGCCAACATGAAAGTGTTAAAACGGACAATAGGCTTTAATTGCAGTACCGATTAATTGACAGATATCAAAGCTCTCAATGGCTTCCTTCAATAAACATGTGATGTTGAATTTCTCCCTCACTGCGAGGTGCATGTGCTCGTGGTATTTCCCCCGGATTTTTTCAATAAAAATATTGTTTATTTTTTAATGTTCAAAAAGCGCATGCTTGTCTTAACCTGGCAGCGTTCGTTTTTTTCTCTCCCAAATGTGGACGTGAGTTTAAACGTACAGATAACAGTTTAATTGGCACAAGGATCATTTGTGCTTTATCATATGTACATCACATTAAAGAACTGCAAACATGTATAAGATCATAATGAAGTACCTTTAAAAAAATCATACGCATTGTTTTGTGAAAGATATTGAGGACGATGCCAAGGACATCCTACTAAAATTGGATTAATTGAAATGTGATTTAGGATAAAGCGGAAATGAAAAAAAAAGGGAGTGAGAAGAGAGATGGGTAGCTGAATCAACTTACCTCATAATATCGCGCTTCTGTATCATTAATAAGAAGTCTTGCTTGAATGTTTCTGGGATGATCTATCTCAAGATCGCCATTATCGACTGGTCCATCGTTGACCACTTCAGGGGGCTGTGTGTCTCGAGAAGCATGTGGTCCACTCCACATCCAGTTCCACATGTAAGCATTGGCGTTGTCAGTGACCAAGACAAGGAGAGCGAAGACGCAAATGATGACGATGTCCATGATTCGAGCCATCTCGAAGAAGCGACGGCGGGTCTCGAAATATAGAAGTGGCCTGGAGGATTATTCAACAATTTAGCAAACTTCAGCCAATGATGTATAAGAACCAATAAAGTGTTCCTCTTGAATAATAATTAACGAAGCTTTCTTCTCCAATGCTATCACTCCATTTGTTATCTTCTGACCTTAACAAGATTCTTTAGTTTCGAGAGAGAGTCTATTTTTTTTTCACGTAAACTTCTTTGAGGTCAAGGAATTTCTTCGAGACGATTATTTATGATAAAAATTATAATGCAGCCGGTATTCAATAAGTAAGGCAGATCATCGGGTCTGATTTGACATTCCAGGGAGTCAATGGTGTTCCGAGGTATGGCCGTAAACTTCACTGGGTGACCTCCTCCTTACGAGGCTCCAGTTGTGGTTGTAAAAGTTCAACACAGCCAAGGGTACAACTCCTGACTTGAGGGTCGTTCGCAAGATCGTAGTAGAAGAGAAATGAGGAGTATGTTGTTCGAGAGTTAAAAGCTCAACTAACGAATCCTGGGAGTTCGAGGCGATAGTCTATCCTTCACTCGGCCTTGCTTGAATGGGTTTCTAGAATCACAACACAAAACGACAACAACACTAAATCATGTTTTGAGTGCCTTCTCTGTTTCTTTTATAAAAGGTGCGAAAAACTTCTATATTGTTCTCCAGCTGAGTGACACGGAGAACAATACATGGATCGCTATTGTTGGGACTATGTTGAATGAATGGACAGCTGTCATTCACTATGATTGGCGTTAGTTAGTGTTGATTGTGTATGTGGGTTTTATTGAAGGGGCGTGCCATTCGTGTGGGGTTGCTGTCATCTAGACTTTATTGGATGTCTTGTCATCCAGTACAACTCCCTAGAATTATCTGTCAAATTGACGTGTATTAAGAGTGATATATTTTTGGAGAAAATAGCTTTTTTCTTCACTGTCAGTCGTCACTTTTCAAACGCCTAACCCCGCAGCGTTTTGATAGGTAGTTAAAGTGTTTCTCATCTTTCTCTTTCTCTCTCTTTCACTCTCTGTCGCTGACTCTGTCTTTGTTTATGTCTTTTTGTATCCCTTCCCTCTGTCATCATTTCTCCATTACCATCAGTTTCTCTTTCTTCTCTCTTTCTTACTAGTTCTGTTTTTCTTCTTTCTCTTCCTCGATTCCAAACTGTCCACTTTATTTCCATCCAGCTCCTTCCTTCCTTCCTTCCTTCCTTCCTTCCTTCTCTCTCTCTCTCTCCCTCCATCGCGATAGCTCTCATCTCCATTTCATCACTCTTTGTTGCTGTGATCGCCATTATTATTTTTATTATTATGGTCTGATCACAGTTTTCCTAGAAGTTGAAAAAAATAATCCTTTCGGTTTCAAAGCTATATTGACGGTATCCACATACTTCTACCACCTCTCTGTAAGTGTTTACTTTCTTTAACTTCCTACCTTTCTGGAGATGATATATTTATGTATGAAGAGCAATATATATCACATGTACATGGAAACAATTAAACAATCAGTAATTTCAAATAACCTGGGTCCTCTCGCATTAAAAAGTTGCGATTATACGCAACTCAAAAATTAATTGCAAATCCTGATTGGTTGAAAATCAAGTTGCGTTTTTTTTCTTTTTTGGTTTTTTTTTTTGGTTTTTTTTTTGTTTGGTTTAGTTGCATTTAATCGCAACTTTTCATGCAAGAGGGCTCAGATAACGCATGGAATGGGGTGGAGGGTGAAGAACGAAGTCACTTAATCATACACTTGCAGTCGCCCGAAAACGTATTTCATACCAAAAAAATAATAATAATAATAACCAACAAACAAGTGAATGAATAATAATTAATGCTGTTATGATACATACAGTTTGTTGCATACGTTGAATGTGGAGAAATCATCCGACCCCTGTTCACCACTTTTTACATAATTTATAAATAGCATTGACGATCTAAGGAAAATATTACAGGGTCAGATCTTAGGTTTTTTGAAATGGTTTCAGTAACATGAAATTACTATTTTGGGGCCCAGACTAGGGACGGAACCTGGCCATGGAAGTTTGAGGAGTTTCCTCTCGGGTCGGTTCATATTTTGGTTTTAAAAGGGCCGGTCTAACACAAATGTGGCAGGTCAATTAACAGAACGGGCAGTTCACACCGGAATTCCCGCACTTAATTTCAGACCCCTAGCCATGACTGTATTGGTAGGTTGATTACAATGAGTGTTAGTTCGTAATCACACTCTAGTCAACAGTAAAAGCTCTGAATTCTTAGTAATTAAGAACTGACCTGTTTTACGTTTTCCTGGCACGTTCTGGATGCACCATGCACCCCAGGTACGCCCAGTGATTGACAGTGGTAATAGCTCTTACCCCTGTGGATTAGTTGGTTTAGCACTGTTGTACCCCAATACGGTGGAATGTATGATCCCTCTTTAACACAGCAGGGTGTTGGAAGAAGATGACTTTAATAGACGAAGAGCCCTCGTCTAGTGCAGTCTTGACAGGTAGGTGGCATGCAGGTGTCATGATGGGGAAAGAATCTCTCATCCAACCACTCTCTCTATCTGTCTCTCTCTATCTCTTGTTTTCCTCTGTTTTACTCTCTTTCTCCTTTCTTCCTTCTAAATTGATCTGATGAATTTTTCCAGTTATGAATATGCGAATGAATTGATGGAATTATGCTCAAATATATCAAGAATTAGATACATTAAGAATTTATTAGATAACGGTTGGATAACTTTAAATTATGTAGAGTGAGTAATGAAAGGGTCTCTTTCCTACATCCCCTTCTCTCTCTATAACATTTTTTTATTTCCCTTCTCTCCCTTCTTTCTCTCTCTCTCTCTCTCCTCCACTTTATTTCTCCCTTCATCTCACTTTTCCTATTGTTCGTCCCATTTTCCATGTTTTCCCCTACATAGAATAAAACGAATGTTATTTCATATCATTCTTGCATTTTATCAGAATATACCTTTTCAAATATTTGGATTTAAATCATTTAAATGATAGGTTGATTTGGGAAGGTGTCGTGTCATGGGCATAAGCACGATTCTCTATTTATCTCTCATTCTCTCCCTCCCTTTCTCTCCTTCTTTTAACCATTCGATTTTTCTTTTTGTTGCATTTCATCTTATTGTTGGCACTATCCAATTTGCATTCTATCTGAATGTCCATTTTGTCAGATGGACATATTCTTTATTCTTTCTTCTCCTTTTTTAAAGCAAGATTTATTGTGATACATGGAGAACTTGGAGTATAAATGCTTCGTGTATGCATATGAATTATGAACTTGATTTTTTTCGGGGGGGGTCTTTTCGTCTTTTTGTTTGTCCACATAAGCTTATCTCTGTCTTTCTCTCTCTCTCTCTCTCTTCTTCCTTTTTGGTTGTTTGTTTGTTTCTTTCTCTTTCTCTATTTACATCTTTCCATCATAATGTAACGCCAGCCACAATATTTCGAAAGTGATCAATCTCACATTCCTAGCACGGCACCTGTGCATTCAGACTTTTCAAAGAAATCCCACTACACAAGTGCAAGGGATAAACGATTTCGAGATATTCTTATGTGTCGCTTGAGATTTGTGTTTTTGCTTGTGGAGAGGCTCCCCACGAGTCGACTAGTATTGTTCGTACTGGAGATTGACGGGTTTGTTAGCATCTACCACAAATCTGGAATTCTGGTAATGTGGTAATGGGATTCCCATTCGAGAGTAATTTTTGTTGGATTTTTTCGGTGCCTATGCATAAACTCTGCTTTATCTTGAAACATCAACTAAATTTATTTACATTGGATTTTTCTAACTTAATTTTCTTCTTTTGATCATCTTTGGATCTTCATAATTTTATTCACTTATAGTATTATGTACTTTTAGTTTAGTAATTGGAAGTTTAAACCGGTATTTTTTTCTGCTAATGCACCCAAATAAATTATTTTTGCATGATATATATTACTTATATCTTATATCGACATGTGATTCGGATCTTGATTGATTCGAGAGAATAAAATCGAATTAATTTCAATATAATTTCATCATGGGGTAGCTGAGTTTTTAAACCGGTTTTCTATAATATTAACTAACCAGCTTGCTGGAAATTGCATTTGCTGAAAGCAGCAAACCCTTTCCACATTGTGTGATAATGGGGAGGAGCGACCAGGACCAGCTGCTCTGCATTCTTATAATTTATTGCTTATTATATTTTTGTACCAAAGTCATGACTGCACAATAATTAAAATAACGTTAACAATAAAAGCAACAGTTATAATGACAGTAGTGATCAGTATGACGATGTTGATAGTAAATAGATAAATAAATTAATAAGTAAATAAATAACATTAAACAACAAGTATACCACAAGGATAACTGATATGACGAAAGTCTCTATTTACGTGGGCTTGAATAAAGAGAAGAAAATTAAATAACAACATGTACAAGATATTAAATAAACATTTCTGCCTGGCAAATGATAGAAAATGATAAGCCGATTAATTTTGTAACATCGCGATACATTTGTGCGTTACAACTTAACATGGGGCATTCATAGCTGGAAAACAATAACAATGATTGAAATAATTGTGTTTGTATCGTCGGAAAAATTGGCTGAGTAAGTAGTATGTTTATAATCCGGATTTGCTGAGGGGTCAGTTGTTCCAGCATGGTTCCGTGAGATAGGCCTGGTTTTGGCCGGATCCACGGTTGTATTCTAATGATTCTGGCAATTACAAATTATTTGGTCATTTAGTGTCCCATGCTTTGGCCGGACGTGGTATATATAGATGGCGCTTCACGCAATGCTTGCAAAAAATCACAGTGGGCAACAACGCGAAAAAACTGCTGCATACACTGACCGAACCTATATGGACCAAACGCTGACCCAGCCTCACTCTACACCGACCCTGCACCACGGCAACTTTCCCATTTATTTTCTACCATTTTAATCATTTCATCATCATCATCATCATCATAATCATCATCAACCAACATCATCATCATCGTCACTATCATTTTAATTAGGATTTCAGTTATTTCATCCATTCTGCTGATTAAACATGTTTATCTATTTCATAATATTTATTTGGGGTTGCCATATTTTCAAGTAAATTGCTTACAGTGGCAGTCCTTCTTCCGCAAATGATTTTATATTTAATGAATTACAATAACTTGACAATTTATCATTTCTTGTTAGTTTTTGAAAAATGACGGTTACAAATACTTGTTTATTTATGATTCATTGTCAAAAAGTATTTTTGTATTTTATTTTGTATATGTTACCGAAATTTTGTACTTATTTGAATGCAGAAGAAAAAAAAACTAACCCAAATCATTACTGTGTGTGTGTGTCTGTGTGTGTCTCCGTGTGTGGCTTCTCATCTATGTGGTGTGTGTGTGAGTTATGGATCGCTGCACCGCATCGCATATGGAAGCGAACCTAAGTGCTATGTAACCCCCCCCCCCCCCCCCCCAAGGAAAAACACACAACACACAAAAAAACTTCGCCAAAGCTGGGAATCGGTCATGACACTGCACAGTGGGATTTCTGATATTAAAGCATCATCGTGGTCATGTTGCTTTATGAATAATTATTATTATTAATAGCAGGGATTGACGCCCATGCTATTAGATAAGCTAAAATCAAATCTCAGATGTATTGGTTAACCTATGGAACAAAATAACTTTGACTTGCCAATTTACAATTGTCATGTTGGAGAAACCGACCACGGAGCAATTATCGCTCGAAGTATTGGTCGCACAGCCAGCAAGTCTGAATTCTGAACGGCCGTTTGTTTTTTATCTCACAGAAGCAAACAAGTCCTAGAACTTTGATCTCTTTGAATCCTAACCGTCTGTGGTAAACATGTCAACTCACAGTCATTTAACCAATTATATTATATACAGGTCTGTAAATGCTTAAGATTATACCAAACCAATCAAAATGAATTCGAAACTAAATTCTAGTTTATTGCAGATTGTAGGTCTAAAATAAATTCTAAATGCAGGACAAGAAATAGATAACAATCGCGATAAAGTCCAACATCCAGTTTTCGGTTTGGCTAAATTTGACAAACACCAAATCATTTCAGTCAAATCAGCATTTTATTTTCATGATACCTATCTACAGTATTATCGAAAGATAAGTGGATGCAGGGGCGCATGTCCCTGCCCCCCCCCCCTACAAAGATATGTTGAGTTTCATAAGCACTATAGACTTGTGCCCCTTCCCTTGGCCAAATTAGATATGTTGTTGTTGTTGTTGTTGTCGTCGTCGTCATTGCCTTGGATGTTTTTTGTTTCTTTCTTCCTTGTTTTGAAGATATTGATGACATGGTGGATCGATGAGGATCTGTATATTCTGAGTTGTAGCGATAACTGCTGAGGTCAAAAGACCGGTGCAAAGCTACATGCTATAGTGCTCTGGGTACAGGCGCCAGATATTTTGACAGAGGAGCAAGATGACTCGTCGCAATGGCAACGTCGCACGTCGTGCTTGAGCGAAGCAAAAACAGGGTATCATATATATGCATGACACTGCCCTCTCTCCCACTGTCATGACTGTACTTTTCTTTCTTTTTCTTGATTACTTGGAAAAAAATGAGAGAGGGCGGCCGCCCCTCCCCCTTGTAGCGCCGCCCCTGCTCCTTTGACATACCTGACCTCTTTTAAACCTGTTTTATCACTGACTTTGTACACAGCTGATCGGCATATCAAACCGTGTTTATATTGGAAATTACCGATCGGTTACAAATCATGTTCTCCATCTTGGTTATGGCAAAGAACTTGAGTAAGATAACAAGGGATACCACTTTGTGACCGTTTTCATATAAAAAGGAAGAGAATACATTTCCACAATGCTTGCTTCAAAGTTACTTTTGCTGTCGATGATTTCTGGGGCGATAGCAGCGTGGTCAGCTACCCAAACAGCATTAACGTCGCTTGGAAGTTTGTTGTTTGGTAAGTGCCTAAATGAGTATGTGTACAAGTAGCTATTTGAAATGACCTATAGGCATGATAGGTCAGCAACTTAAACAGCATCGACATCATTTGAAAATGTGTTGTTTGGTAATTTCATGAAATTGACTTTGTTTGCAAGCAGCATTGTATGTTTGTATGTAATTTGTTTTTTCCGGAGGTGTATCAATAAACTATAGCAATTTGAAATGACACTTATATTCTTGATTTTTTTATAAGGAAATGTTCATTTTGTAGAGAGACGGTAAACAATTCAAAACCAGGTATCATTATTAAAGAGGGCTTTTCCTCTGTAGGTACTCATAGATCACATTATTATGCCTCAGTAGATTTGTTTGTTATTCAGTTTATAACAGAGAACTCATTCGCGATATATTTGAAAGCTGAAATAAGATACAGGCAATTTAATACTCAGTTTTTAAAACATACAAACACTTGGAGAAGGCATTGGAGAGGCAAACGGCGAACGGCGAACAGGCAGAATTGGTAAACAATTGCCTATGTCTCCTCTTGAGAATGTTTCTTATCAAGCTAATGTTGATCTGTACTGAAAACAATGACATGATTATCCCGGACAATCATACTACTTCCACTGACATCGAGGACATTACCTCCCGGATAACAGCCTCCGGACCTGTCATCTGCACTCAGAGTGAACACATTTTTAATTCTGCATTACTAGACGTTTTAGAGGTGTTCGAATGATTAGCTAATCAGATGCTAATGTTTATACAAATGAAACGAGGATCACTGATTCATAAGGAATAAAATTTGGAACTATTCTTTTCATTTATTTAAAAATAGCCACTACTCTGATTTGGAAGGAATCAAAATATTTACGGATTTGGGAATATATTGAAAGCTACAAGAATCTTTACAAAACTATTTGTTCATATCTTCACAGATGGTTATTCCTTTTGTTTTCCTTTACATTTCCAATGGCTTCCTCCTCATCAGCATAAATTAGAGGCGCAAGTTGTCCAAGGTTGATATAACAGACGGAAGTAGTTCTCCTCTCTTACATTAATTCCTGCTGCATGTCTAATTGCAAGCAATATTAACACATAAAAAGCCAGTCTGTCTAATACTTAACTCATACATTCCGTTCACAGTGAACTACATATTTCAATTCCGCTGTGATAAACATGATTATTTCTGTCATTTTCCTCTAGGATCCCTCGCTTTTGCTGCATCCTGCATGTCTGTCCTGTTCTTGTGGATCCTAACCCTGCGTCCATCCCCTAAACAGGGAATCTTATCGGCCCTGTGTCAGCTGTACTTCGCTGGCAAATCATACGTCAGAGGAAAGTATGTACTTCGCCAACTGAGAACATCATGGAAGAACCCTCGTCGTGCCCAAGACCATTTTCTTATGAGAGTTCTAAAGGAGAACGGAAATACAGACTATGGACGGAAATATAAACTTAAGGAAATCATTAGTCCGCGAGGACTTCCGGAAACGTCATCCACTGACGACATATGAAGATTACAAACCCTACGTGGAGAGGGTAATGGATGGCGAGCTAGGTGTGATGACACAGGTAAAGCCGAATGCTCTGATTCAGACCTCAGGAACGACCGGTCCTTCAAAGTATTTTCCACAAAGAGATCACAAGGACATACTGACAAAATGGCTCGACGTACTATTCGCTAATCTGCAAGAAGTATGCCCTCGTCTGGGTCTGCTTCAGAAAAGGATGTTTCACTATGTCCAGCCCGTGATGTCCAGAGCAAAAAGTGGAGCAAGTATCCGATCGGGTATATCTTTATACGAAAACGGCTTCATGGCATCCTGCTTCTCAACACCGCCTTCGGGATTCCGTATTCAGTCCTTCAAAGAGGCCAATTATATCCATCTTCTTTTTGCCCTTCTGGATCCAAACCTAGGTGTCTTCGCAGCTGTTTTTATCGGTGCCATCGACAGTATGATGAAGCAACTTGAGCAATGGTGGGAGGACATCGTCTATGATATTGAGCATGGAACCATCAATGAGAAGGTGAAATTCAACGATGCTGACATCAGATCAACCCTTGAACAGGCCCTTGGCGGAGGTCACCCGGAGAGAGCGGCCGAGCTTAGAACGCAGTTCGAACAAGGATTTGACGGCATAATGAAAAGGGTTTGGCCAAAACTTGAGGTGCTGATCGCTGTGGAAAACGCCGGAATCTGGCCCAGTCTAAAAGCAAAATATGCTAAAGGTAGATTTTATTTCTTAGTTTCAGTTGCAGGGTTGACATTCGATTTTTTGGTTGGAAAATCACCACAATAGCTACTGCTTTATTGTTAAACTGAAAATAATAGATAAATTGAAACATTAATTAGGATACACGACTTTTTTTTTAAAAATGCGGAAAAAGAACAAGCCTTTCAGTCTTTACATAAATCATCGATCCTATTTCGAAATCTAAGTTTTACAATAAGTTTCAAATGGGTTAAAAATCAGAAATCAGATTATAACAGATTCATAAACGTTTGACCATCCTTAGAATTATTCAGTTATGTAATATAATTCGACAATAGTGAATAGGGCCATTATTGTGTTATTTACCATGAGTGCACCTGTGATTAAACGGAAATTTTTTACATTGCTCTTTTTTTCCCCCCGATATTTCTTGAAGATTCATTCCGGTATAATGAAGATAATATGATGATCGACTCATCAGAAGGTAGCCGCCCTCTGTGGGTGTAAAGCCAATTGAATCCAAATTCTAAGAATACACTCGTTTTTAGGAAGAGATTGTACGATTACATACATGTAGTTCTGCTACATCATGTTTATTCACTTTTGAGAAGGAGAAACATGACGCATTTAATACTGAGGTGCTGCGGCATTATGCTCTGGTAACAATAATGGTCCGGGCCTTCTCCTTCTTCTTCTTCTTCTTCTTCTTCTTCTTCTTCTTCTTCTTCTGTTTTTTTTTTTCTTCTTCTTCTTCTTTTTCTTCTTCTTCTTCTCAAAGATATTCGAGTTTCATGGCAGATTCAAGGGTTACTGCTTTGGTCGCAATTAAGATTCTCTTTTTTTTTTCTGGAGGGGTGTTCTTTATTTTCTATTACATGATACTTTTTACTGTTTGTCCTTGTTGTTCATTTGGGGTTTTTGCAAATCATAATTCTTTGTATATGATTATATCTCATTCTTAAGTTATAATTGTTTGTAATGTTTTACTTCATTGTTTAATCAATTAAAAATATGAATTTAAAGAAAAAAAATATTTTTTAAAGGTTCAGGTAAGGTATAGGGTAAAGGTTATGGGTATATATATATATATATATATATATATATATATATATATATATTATGTTTTGGAAATACGTCCAGTGCGGAACATTGACCGTGGTACAACTAACATTGCGCTCTTTGTAACAGGTATACCTTTGGTTCCCTTTGGGTTCGGGACGTCTGAGGGGATGAACCTGGGCATGGCTCCATGGTACCATGATGTCAACCACAGCATGGTGTTCTGGATCAACAAAGCCTTCTTTGAATTCATCAAATTAGAAGATTCGTAAGTCAATACGATTATAATGACATAGTTATAACTCAAGACAGAAACTTACTGCACATAAATCCCGTCACATGGTAGAATGAGACTTTTCCGAGGTTTGGTCCCGTCTGTGCAGCTTCGGTTTTTTGAGTTATTGAACTAAGACCGAATGATATTAACTTTCATGAATCAATAAAATTATCATACACTCATGTAATTGTGTTACCGGAGTAGATGAGCACAGTGTAAAATAATCGTTTTAAAAATTGGGAATTATATACAGTACAGGTCAAAATTATTTTAACACCTGCAAATGAACAAAATTTATGTTTATCAATATCTAGTTCAAATTTACTTGAAATCCCTGTTAAGTTCAGAAAGTGTGTAAGTGGTTCACTGCTTCTCAAAATAAGTAATTTACTTCATGTAATATGAAACAAAAGAACAAACTATAACAAAATTCAAATTAATCATGTCACGTCAAAACGATATTTTTATTACCTTCAACAGAAATAAGAGTCAACCTCAAACGTTTTTCATCGACGAACTGGAGGTCGGGAAGGAGTACGAGCTCGTCTTTACCCAAGAGAGTGGACTCTATCGATACAGAGTAGGAGATGTCATACGGATTACTGGCTATCATTATAACTGTCCTACATTTGAATTCAAGTATCGGTGAGTAGGAACAATTTGTTCCACTGTCAAAATAGGCTAGCTAAATTATTGTCGGAATAGGCAAGCCAAACGATTCATAGTCAAATATTACACTTGTCCATCAATTAGTTCTGTTGCTTTTTCACCAATTCATGACAGGAATCATATGAAGCCTTATTTGATCAGCTTTATTTCTTCTTCAACCTGGCAACACCAGCATTTTAGTTTGTTGCTACATTTTCCTTATTCAAAATCATGTATTTGTAATCAATAAAAGTTGACAGAAAGCTGACAGAAGTTAAAAAGTTGCCAGTTTGCATTGAAAACAGTGATTTTTAAAAAACTTTCCATTGCATTCAAAATTTAAGGAATTTAGTACTTTTAGTTCTTTTAAAAATATTTCGGCATCAAAGTGCTCTTTCTAGTATGTTGTTTAGGGCTCTGCATTAAGAGTTAATGAGGCTAAACCATACAATGTGGACCCTCTGTCACGAATGCGTTAAGCCAATACTGTAGCATTTACTTTAGTAAACAGAACAACAAAAAAGTAACTCCCCCTCACCCTAATTCAAAATAGCATAAATTTTGAACGAAGACGTTTTGAGCAAAATAATTTGGCATAAGTGCTCCTACAATTATTGACTAACTTCTATGAGAAAATAAAATTGATCCGTCTAGTCATGCATGAGTGAGCAGACACTAAAGGCAAAAATGTCACTTTTCAAAAATCACAAGTGTCGTTATCGGGATTCTGGGCAACAAGATTTTAGCGAATTTGGTTTCTGGTGCATACTAATGTGTTGTTGTTGTTTTTGTTTACCATCCATCGCTTGAGCCCCTCACACTTTTTTCATTATTATGGTTGGGTGAGCAAAGTTTTTTAGCTTATCCTTCAGCTTATTGACAAAAAAAAATAATTCCAGGTATTTTTACCAGAATGTATCATTATATGTTGTGTAAACATAAGAGGCTGTCATCGTGTCATGGTTGAGTGAGCACACTTTAAAAATCGCGCAAGAAATGCTAAATGTGCTGTTAATACAGCGTAGAAAATGACCCTTGTAACTTTTGAAAAGTGACATTTTTGTCTTAAGTGTCTGCTCACTCATGCATGACTTGACGGATCAATCTCATTTTCACACAGAAGTTAGTAAATAAGTGTAGAAAAGCTCCTGCAAAATTATTTTGCTTCATAACTTCTTTGTTAAAAAGTTATGCTATTTTGAATTAGGGGGAAAGTTCCTCTTTGTTGTTGTTGTGTTTAGTTCGGTACCGATAGTTCGCGAAGTGTTAGTCACATTGTTATTGCACTGTCCAGTAAACACAGGAACGATCACAGCGGCGCCGTAAAACAAGGTTCCCACTTAGCCGAGTTGGGTTCTCGAGTTGTGGCGAGCTGGCGCGAGCTTGAACTCGCGTCAACTCGCGTGAAATTTACTAACTTTATGAGGTAGCATAAGTGATATTACGACCCAACATCGAGTTTACTTCGATAGCTGAACGCAGTGGCGGCACCAAGGGGAGGGGGCATGGGGGGGCATGGGGGGCATTTGCCCCCCCCCCCCACACACACACACACACTCAGAAGCTTTGCCCCCCAGAAATTTTGAGGACTGAAAAGAAAAATTTTACAGTAATTTGTAAATATAAGTAGATGATGCTGTCATAAGCATCATATTCAAGATGTGAAGTGCTCTAAAATACCATTTTCTGCTCTTCAAAACTTGAAAATTTTCTCACTCAGTCGCTGTTGGCTTCCTCGCACACTGTTAGTTTGTAATAAGTTTATATCGCTTGTTATATCTTATAGTAAGGTAGACATTTCAATGTGTAATACACAAGCTAATGTAATTGTTAAAATACAGTACATGGCGTGTATTCTGTCGTCAGCAATGTGTGTGTTGGGGAAGGGGGGGGGGGGGGCGTGGAGAACAAATACTCAAAGTCTGCCCCCCTCCCTTGAAATAAATATGCACCTACTCATGTAATGTTTGAATTAAACGCATCGATTTGCTTCATTAAGAATGCTTGAACTCTTCGTTCATAATTTGTCACCGTCATTATTTTGACTTAGTGAAACAGTAAGTATGTAAAGATGTGCAATCTGCGATGGGTGTTCTGTCCCCTCCCTCTTACATTTTCGATCTTTCCACGAGGGAAATGTCTGTATCTACTAGGCTTTACTCTCATAACAAGACACTCAACTATATTTAAAAATAAACTTTACCCTGTGTATTAAAAACTTTCCTGTCTTCGGAAGAAAATTGTTGGGCCTATGTATGAAAAAATAAGATATGAAAAAGAAAACAGAAATTAAATATTGACGTCTTTTACACGCGATCAACATTCTTCAATGGTACATACAGTTTGTGATGAAGGCTAACTTTGCTCCATTAAGCATTACCTGATTTTATAAAAATTTCTCTCTATATCAAGTGTAACAGAAAAATGTTTATTGGGGCCATTAAAACTCGCGCTTCGCGCTCGATTTTTCATACACGCAAAAAAAAAAAAAATTGACTGCCCCTGCCCCAAACATTTTCTTTTGCCCTCCATTTGCCCCCACCCCATTTTAACAATTCTGGTGCCGCCACTGGCTGTACGAGTAAACCGAGCGCGATAGGAGTCACACCGAGTTTGGCGTGAGTTGCGATGACCTGCATACGACTTGTACCGATCTATCAACAAGTAATCAATACCTTGTTACGAGTGACAAGAGCTTTCTACGAGTTTCCGATATCTTTACGACCAAAGAAGCGGGAAATGCATCTTCGTTTTTCTTTTTCTTTTCTTTCTTCTATTTATATATTCATTTTTTTTTGGGGGGGGGGCTTAAATAAATTCAATTCAATTCATTTACCTTTACATTTCCAACAAAAGTAATTCAAAAATCAAATATATAAATCATTGTATAATAATCTAATGACTTGAATTACAAAACAAAAAATATGCACAGTGGAACTATGTTTGGGTTTCATAGTTTTATTTTTAAGAAAACGTCGTTTGGAAATGGAGGGATCCAGTAAACAGCAGGACTTGTAATGTGGATCGCTCATATAATTTCAAACATAGCTTCTAATTCTAAAAACATATAAATAAAACTATATCTACAAAAAAGAAGAAAAGTAATGGCGGACTTTTCTATATTATTTCAGTTTTGTTGTATAAAAACAAGAAATTGTAGATTCGAAATTTAAAGACTTCATTGTTACGACTATTTTGTCAGTTGCAAAAGCGAAAAAAAAATATTATACCAAGAATGACAGAACATAAAAAAGCAGAAAACAGAAACAATACAAAGGCACAATAAAACGGAGGAAATATGGTATAAGTAGCAGTGAGCTACAGAAGGATGATTTTGCTTTACATTTTTGCTACTCCATTCAACTTATTTCCAAATGAAATGACAATTTTTGGGAGGTCTTGCATCCGCAAGAAAAATTGTGAGGACAAAAATCCAAGATACCCCTGAAAATCACATTTTTGCCATAACTTCGTCATTTCAGGTGTTTTCATGATTTGGTAAGGCTATGCAACAAGAAGTAGTGTCAAACCTGTAGAATTAACCCTATTTGCATCGGGGGGGGGGGGGGGCTCTAAGGCCCCGGCCCCTAGACAATTTCGCCGCGCAATTAGATCCACTAAATTTCACACCGTGCTAATTTCAGTTTTGTTCTATAAAAACAACAAATTGTAGATTCGAAATTTAAAGACTTTATTGTTACGACTATTTTGTCAGTTGCAAAAGCGAAAAAAAATATTATACCAAGAATGACAGAACATAAAAAAGCAGAAAACAGAAACAATACAAAGGCACAATAAAACGGAGGAAAATATGGTATAAGTAGCAGTGAGCTACAGAAGGATGATTTTGCTTTACATTTTTGCTACTCCATTCAACTTATTTCCAAATGAAATGACAATTTTTTTTTTCCAAGATACCCCAGAAAATCACATTTTTGCCATAACTTCGTCATTTCAGGAGTTTTCATGATTTGGTAAGACTATGCAACAAGAAGTAGTGTCAAACCTGTCAAACCTGTAGAACTAAACCTATTTGCATGGGGGGGGGGGGGCTGGTTCCTGATTCCAAGTGATTCCAATTCTTATGTATTCTATTGTTTTTGGTAATATCTCATGTATATTTTGTTTCAAAATTTAACTATTTCATTGTTTCACGAAGTTTGCTGTTTCGGGGTACTATCTGTACAGATTCGGTTAGAATAGGTGATAAAAACAGCTTAAAAGAAAATTTCAGGTGATAACGGGCAAATGCGAAGAAATGGAATTGCCCATTAGTTTTGTACACAAAATTCTCAACTTGGGGGGTGACATGAGGTCACATACGGTCACATGACTCAGTAAAGATACAACCGATCTTCATAAACTTGGTGTCAAAAGATGTGCCATACTTCAACGAAAAATGTCAGAAAGCGGTGTGGCGTGAAATGCAGTGGTTCAAATTCAAGCCGCGAAAATTGTATCAGAGGTCCCCACCCCAGTGCGAAAGGTTAAATCTACAGATTTGACAGGTTAATTATTAATGTAAGGTTTTCACAACCCATTAACATGATTGGCCCTGTCTTGTATAATGTCTTAAGTATTTTCATTATATATATATAATGATACTGAGAACAGGTTCTAGTGTACTGTTACTTCATTCTTATAGTTATGTACACTTTTAGCGGCAACTTCCTTTCTCATATTTGATATGATAGCAATAGGCTATTGGTAATCTCTGAAATTCATTTATTTTGGGTCAAATTGTTCATGTTGTTGCTCGACTCATTTCAGTTCATGATGCATTTCTTCCCGTCTTTTCCTTCATTTTTCTTTTTTTAATAAAGAGGGGACCATGCCATTTTTAACGGCGATTTACTGGGAGATGATAATACAGGCCATCTCCATATCCCCAACCCTCCCCCCCCCCCCCCCGATCGACCCGATCGACACCCATGAGCCGAAGAGATAGCCTATAGTTGTATGTGCGCATGCGTTTAAAGTTGAATAAAATAATGCCTTCTTAAATATCTTTATAATATACTTCTTGAAAAATGGAAATCACTGCGTTTTTATAGGCCAGCGGACAAATCATGGGACGCTCGCCATATGCTCGCCCTGCAATATGCTCATGCTCATGCGAAACTCGCGTAGATTTATGGAAACTCGCTGTCCCCGTATACTCGACCTAAAATCGCGCTTATCCGTGGGCAACTCGGCATGACTCGCAGCACAATCGTCGTGCTCGCACTCTACTCTCGGAAACTCGAATAGTACTTCGCGTATACTTGAAGGTGGCAAGTTATTACGAGTTATGAAGAGTGCCGCGCGAGCTTGTTACGAGTGATGCGAGTTTATTACGAGTTTAAGCGAGTTTAAGCGAGTTCAGCTCGAGTTACAACGAGTCAGGGAAAATTTTCAACATGTTCAAAATTTTGGAACTGCTTGCGACATCAGGGAGAGTAGTGCAGAGTTGCAACGAGTTACCGCCGAGCCGTGCCAAGTTTTCGCGAGTTATCCTGAGTTATGCGAGTTATTGCGAGTTATTGCGAGTTCCTCTTTAAAGGCAACTCTCCACTTCTCGCCACATCTCGCCTTAACTCCTAATATAACTCGGCTAAGTAGGAACCTTACATAAGGCTATGAACCTCTAGACCCCCTATGACCATGACAAAACTAACTGGTTGGTCTTCAATACAGAAAAAGTAACCAGGTTTTTATTGTTGTTGTTGTTAGTTTTGTTTTTGTTTGCTTATTTCATGAACATTTTATGACAGGTTGGGCTTGATGTTGAACTTGCGGTATGAGAAGATGAACCAAGTTGTTCTTAAAGCAGGGCTCCAGTCGGCCATTGGACGATACAGAGGTGCCAGGCTAGTGGAATATGCAGTGACTGAGAGCAAGCTTATTCCGAAATCTTCCTTAGGTATTTCACCTTTGGAATCCTTTGTTAAAGGGAAATCGAATCTTGCAAGGAAGTTACTTTAAGTGCAGAAACATCGGGAAAATATATTGGTGAAAGGCTGAAGGAATGTGATGAAAGGTTTGTTCATTTAAAAACGGAAATAAACTCACCAATGGGTAATCCAGCCCCTTCCCCCCCCACCCCACCACCCCATCCAAATACCCTGGCGCTGCCCCTGATTATCACTTTTTTTTTTCATTCTTTAACGTCGGTTCTGGTCAAAACTTTTTTCCTCGAGAAGGGGCTTACAGGCTTTAATCGCTACTTCATCTTTCATCACAAAATCCAGTGAATGATTTCATATTTTTATATCTCCATTATTTGCTGTGCGTTGACTTGTAATAGTACTCCACAATAAGGGCATAATATCTATTTAAGCGGGTGGTATTTACTTCTGCATTTCTTTTACTTTTTACAGCATTTGAAGAGAGTGAAGACATGCCGTATTACGTGATATTTTTGGAGCTAGACCAGTTTGGAAACACGGGCATGACTGGTGAAAGCGAAGAGACCAAGAAAGCCGCGGAACTCACCTCAAATGAGATCACGATTTCGGTAAGTCATTTATCAGGTTATTTACATCCCCTCCAAAATGATATTTCTTTTTAAAATCTAGATTTCAAATCCTCATTTATGACATAACCGAACAAATGATAATTATTCGATTCGCACTTATCTACTAAGTACATGACAGAAGCCGCGGAGCGTTTTTGAAAGTGTGGGGGGGGGGGGGTTGATCGTGCAAACCAGAATAATCATTTCCGCGTTATTGTACAGAGGCCAACGTGTTTACTCAAAAAAGTGGGGGCTGCAGCCCCCCCCCCCCGGTTCCGCGGCTCCTGCATGAAGTAGGTCGGTCATAACTTGAATATGAAAGTCATGTACCAATTATCTACACCTGTGTGGATAATAGATTACCAGAAAACGATGATTATACTTTTTCTGCCATGTGCGACAAGCCTCTGAAGAATATGTCGTGGCGAAAACAAGTCTAGATAACAGCAACAAAATAAAATAGAGAAATAAACACCCCCACACACACCCACATCCACATCCATACACACACACACACACACACACACACACACACACACACATATATATATATATATATATATATATATATATATATATATATATACATGCAAATCTACCAATTAATTGGTATCCTCATAAAAAGCGGAGTATGCAAGAAATACCGTGCACATTGTAATGTTGTACCGTATGTACAAACATTTATTAGTCCGTAAAGCAGATCTTGATTATCATGGGATTTCAGGCACTGATGAGAAGTCAACAAGAGAAGATAGCCTTGTATTGTTTAATCAAAAGATCATAAGCAGCATCGATAAAGTATCCTATATATTTTTTCCCGCAATAGCCTAACACACATCTGTGTTTGTTGTCTGTTTCGTCATACTGTTTCACTGGCTAGATTGATACGGAGCTCCGTGATCGGAACAGCGACTACAAGAGACTGCGAAGAGAAGGCGCCATTTCTCACCCTCGTGTTAACATCGTGAAACCCGGAACGTTTGAAGATTTGAAACAACACGTGTTGAATACGACAAGCACTACCGCAAATCAGTACAAAGTACCACGAAGAATCCGCACTGTGAACGCACTTAACTTCATGTACGATCATGTATTATAATCCTGATAACAGGTTTCTTTGGGAGGTTAGCAAACAGTGTTTATAATAGGCCCATTTGTGATACATAGAACTTGGGGCAAACTTACACTGCCTGTCATATAAACAAAATTATGTAATTTAGGTTTATTTTGTCTGGATGTGTCTTGCTTATGCCTTTTAAACATGATGAAAATTAAAAATATTCTTGCTTGGAATAGCATAATGCCTTATAATGAGAAAATGCCCTACAAATTACCTTAAAACGTTTGCTAGTGAAACATCGTTTACAACTAACTGAAGGATCTTTAGATACAAATATAATTATAATAACTATATACGCAGTTATTTTTGCCAGGTTTATACAATGTACATGAGACAAGCTGCACCTTCAGATATAATGGAGAAAATATGAAATTTTGTGTACAAAACACATCGAGAGTTTTCCTTCTAAACCTGTCATTTTGAAGCAAACTTGTCAATTTGAGGATCGCCATAGAAAGATATTGAGACTTTTCAAACTTTTATAACTTTCTCATTTCGTAACCGTTTTTGATGGAACTTTTTTTTTTAAATTCTTTTCTCTATCCTCTCTTTTCATTAAAACCGATTTTCCCCAGGGTTTCATTCTCCTTTAAAAGATATCCTCATTATTTTCTTGTTAATCATTTTAATCAAACCGTTCTCTCGCAAACGTAAAAGATTAAAGACAAACATATGGCAAGTAAAGTATTTGGTGTTAGGTCGGTTAAAACCATAACAGCAACCCATAAGAGAAATTTAATAAAATTGGATAATAAATTTAGGTTGCACGTTCACTACATGAACTTGATTATCAAAATACATTCATAACTTACAGTAACTTTTGCGAGAGACTCCGGTGTGCCTTGCTCTTTTCCAATGAGAAAAACTAGAAATGCTTTAGAGAAGAGAAATGTGTGGGTGTATGTGTGTATGAGAGAGTGAGAGAGAGAGAGAAAAAAAAGGGGGGAAGGCAATCTAAAAAGGTGAATATAGACCTCCTGGGCCATCCCCTCAATAGTTGACATTTTTGTCTCATCTCTCACAGCTAGTTCGATATCGGCAGGGCACTAATGGCAATCGTTGGACCCAAGAACACTAGTGTTATATGTTCCCCCCCCCCCAACTCTCTCTCACACACACGCGCGTGTGCGTGAGCTCACGTATACACATAGTCGGGAGGTGAGCTGTAGCTCCAAGGGAGCAATTAAAACAAGAAAAAGCAAAATAGAAAAGGGAAATGTGCAAGCACTATACGAAGCAACTACATTTTCATTATAAAAGAAAGAGGTGATAAGTTTTACTCTCTCGGACGCATGAACAGGGGCGGATCCAGGGGGCCGAATCGCCCCCCCCCCCTCCCTTTTGAATCCGAGAACTAATGCCGAGGGATTTTTTCTTTCTTCTTCTTCCTCTTTTTTTTTTTTTTTTTTGCTTGTCAGCAAATTTTTTGGAAAACCGACATCTAAAAAAGCCGACCCCCCCCCTTTTGAAAAATTCTGGATCCGGCCCTGAAGAATGACCTCGGCACCCTCAAAATTGTTTGCCCATTGCGCTACTGCTGGCCTTAATAGGTCATAATCTTTAATGGATAAACTGACACTAAGAACTTTGAACTCACCCGATTTGATGCTTGGCTATCTCCCAAACATCTCGAACGAAGATATTTTCCGACAAGCAAAAAAAAAAAAAAAAAAAAAAAAATGATTAGAGTGAGTTCGAAATGCATCGATAAGGGTTCTGAATAGTTCACTTCAACGGCATAAGCGCTTTGGTCATTTGGTTATTTGTATTATGGAGATAAATGTGGAATTCAAAAAAGGGGGTGGTTTGGTTTTATCCGGGGGGTTTTATAATCCGGTGCATATATATGGTTATGGCACTTACGTGCCTTGCTTGTACACTGTAACAATTCTACAATCACGATATAGTTGTGTAATGCCATGGGTAGCTCGATTTTTATGATTCCAAGCATTTTTTCCTGTGCATGTAGTTATCTTGATAGCTAAAAAGCTACGTGCACAAAGTCTCAGTTACGATCTTTCCCTATGAAGTCATCGTTGGCCAGGGACCTCCAAGAAAGTGACTAAAATCATACATTACTTGTTTCCTAACGTTGTTAACCTGCATCTAGGGGTACAATTAAGAGACTAAGGAGACTGTTATTTAAGAATGTGAATATGATGCTTGCTACAAAGTTATTTGCGTTATCCATCATGTCTGGGGCATTATCAGCCTGGTCAGCAACCCAGACAGCATCGACATCATTCGGAAGTTGGAAATCAATCTGGACTGGTAAGTCTAAATTAGATATTAGCTATCTTGTTTTCCATAGAAAGCTAATATTTAAAGCGGTTGTTTAATGAATACGTAAGATTTCGTTAACAAGATATGATTTCAGATTCGACCCACTATTTGGCAAAGGTTTATGTTTTATAAGACACAGAAGGTCAGGAAGCTATAACATTCTTTACTTGAATATTAAACTTCCAGTTTCACACATTGTTCAGTGTTGGGGAGCGAAAAAACCGAAAAAAAAAACACTCGAAACTTTTAATATGTAGAAAGTTGTCCTGAAAATATATTACTCAACAAAATATGAAAATTACATAATACAGGCCCCTCGGGCACCGCCTCACTCGTTCCTACAGACGGAGATGGAACGTGTAAGTTGAGGCAGAATTTTCATCTATAAAGTAGTCTGATGAGCTTTTCGGTCAAGTTGGCTATGTTTTACAGTGTTACAGTGTGTTCATGCTTATCAACATAATCATTCACTGTTTTAACCCATTCATGACAGGAATTATTTAAAGCCTAATATGATCAACTTTTATTCTTCAAATTGGCAACACCAACATTCTTATCTTATTGCTACATTTTTCTTATAAAACGTCATGTATGTGAAATGAATATAAATTGACAGAAATTATGATGAGAAGTCAAAAAGTTGCCAGTTTGCAGGGGAAAATGGTGATTTTAAACTTTCTATCACATTCCCAATTTAAGGATTTTAATGCTTATTTTCCTTTAAAAAAATTTCAGCATCAAACAATGACGCAACCAAAATGGGGACAGTATGTGTAGAATTTTTGGCTCTTCTGCTCATGTATTTGGTATGATTTTTTAGGGCTTTGCATCAAAAAATATTAGGCCAAACCACAAAATGTGGACCCTCTGTCACGAATGGGTTAAGACATCCGTTCTTCTCTCTTCAAGCGATGATAATACTAACCATTACCATGATCACCATGGCCTATGTGTCTGTTCCTGCGAAATTTGTCAAAGTGCATGGCAAGAAAGAAACAAGGCCAAATTGTTTATAAATTGTAAGAGAAAAAGTATGTCTAGCAAACGCAGTTTAGCAGTGGTCCACTGATTGATCGCCTTGGACAGTGGGCTGAGCATTCTTAGTCAAGATATTGCCAGGACAAGGACATGATATAAGATGGCTGCGGTCTAAATGGGTATATATATATATATATATATATATATATATATATATATGTGTGTGTGTGTGTGTGTGTGTGTGCGTGGGTGTGTGTGTGTGTGTAAATTAGCAAGGCAATCGATTAGATTAAAATACTTTTCCAATTTCCATTCTTTTTAACATTTGCTTTGGGAGTAGCTACCCCGAGGCTACCTGCTGTCATGCATCTGGGCACCGTCGTATAAAACTCATCATTAATGGTAACTTTGCCATCAGTGGTAACTACCGTGGTAACATTGCTCAACAGTCAGTCAAATTCAAGGTTTCCATAAAAGTTACCATTGACGCAAAGTTACCATCAGTGGTAGGTTTTATGAAACGGGGCCCAGGTTTCTGCCCTTTGATAGCCTTTACAGTAAGGGTTAAACCTGACATGTACTAATGACCAGTATACCCTCTTTCAGGATTCCTCGCTACTGCTGCGGCCTGCATATCTATCCTGCTCTTGTGGATCCCGACCCTCCGTCCATCTCCCCAGCAAGGAGTCGTATCGGTCCTGCATCATCTGTACTTTGCCGGCAAGTCTTACATCAGAGGAAAGTTTCTACTCCGTCAATTGAGAAAAGGATGGAAGAACTCACGTTTTACTCAGGACCAGTTCCTTATGAGAGTTCTCAAGGAAAACGGAGATACAGAATACGGACGAAAACATAAGCTCAGGAACATTATTACAGCGGATGAATTCCGGAAACGTCATCCTTTGACGACCTATGAACATTACCAACCATATGTCGAGCGAGTAATGGCTGGTGAAAAAGGTGTCATGACCCAGGTGATGCCAAATGCTTTTATTCAAACCTCAGGCACGACTGGCCCCTCGAAGTACTTCCCACAAAAAGATCACAGATATCTTGAAACAAACCTGTTAGATATTGCCTTTACGAATCTGCTGGAACTGTGTCCACGCCTGGGGCTTCTTCAGAAGAGGATGTTCCAATACGTCCAGCCAGTGATGACTCGAGCGAAAAGCGGAGGGAGTATCAGGTCAGCCTTATCTTTGTACGAGGACGGTTTTATGGCATCCTGCTATACATCTCCACCTGCGGGTTTTCGCATCCAGACCTTAAACGATGCCAGTTACATTCATCTACTGTTTGCTCTCCTTGATCCCAACATTGGTGTGTTGTTTGGTGGTTTTGCGGGCGCTGTTGATACTTTGATGAAGCAACTTGAGCAATGGTGGCAAGACATCGTCTATGACATTGAGCATGGAACCATCAATGGGAAGGTGAAGTTAAAAGATGCTCACATCAGATCAACCCTCGAAAAAGCTCTCGGCGGAGGTAACCCGGAGAGGGCGGGCGAACTTACGAGGCAGTTCCAAAAAGGATTTGACGGTATCATGAAAAGGGTGTGGCCGAACCTTGAGGTAGTGATGGCCGTGGATAATGTTGGAATCTGGCCCGACCTCAAAGCGAAGTACGCAAAAGGTAGGTAAACAGGTTCTTTGCGTTATCTTCTGCTTAATTTCAGTGTAGGCCTTAAGACTCCAGGATGAGTTACCAGTGTCCCCGTGGACATTATATCTTCTCCTGTGGTTAAATACTTTGAATTGCATGGTTATTGTCTTTATCGTAATAAACTCGAAGAGAGAGCATGCATGGAGTTGTTTATTCTCGGTTTTTGCTTTTGCTTTGTTTTCTTTTGTTTCTATGTAAAAGAAAGAAATTCCCTTCAAGAGGAAATTCCCTTTTAACCTTCATCTGATACGGCTATATCATGCGCAACTTGACCATAACCTAAGGTTACGATGAGGCTGGGGACTTGTTTCCTCTTGGGGTCTCCGGCTGGAAGACCGGTCAACTTGTGTTAAGAGCGTACAATTTGGACATTTTAGGTCTTTAGGGAACGGACTGCTCGTTAAGACACGTTGATGCTAAAATTAAGGCCCCCCCCCCAAAAAAAAAAAAATAAAATAAAAATAAAAATAAAAATAGAAGGAGTCCCGATCAATTTTACATTGTAAAACGACGCCAACGTACATTAAATGTCCAATTACTCAATTACCAATTTGATTTAAGATGTACAGTTCGTGAACTTTGGATACGGAAATTCCGAGGGCATGCTTCAGGCTATCTCCCCGTGGCTACATGAGGACAACAAAAGCATGGTGTTCTGCCCCGACATGGCCTTCTTTGAGTTCATCAAACTTGAAGACTCGTAGGTATACTCTAATGTTTTTAAAGAATGTGACTTCTATTAAAGATGGCGGGCTTGGAGCCTCATGAATATCATTGCTTTCAGTAACCAACATATTAAGACCATGTTACTTCCAACAGAACGCTACCTTTCGGTATCGATTCCGGGATCTCTCTGTTCTCTATGGTGGCCCTGAAGTACGCTCGACAACAGGTCATGTGCGACGTGAATTTCGCATCCCAGGTCCTGAACTTTGCATCCCAAGTCGTGAAATTCACGACCCGCGATGCGAAATTCATGACCCGTGGCGCAAACTTTGCATCCCAAGTCGTGAAATTCACGACCCGCGGTGCGAAATTCAGGACTGGGATGCAAAGTTCGCGCCACGGGTCCTGAATTTCGCACCGCGGGTCGTGAATTTCACGACTTGGGATGCAAAGTTTGCGCCACGGGTCATGAATTTCATGACCTCGGATGCGAAGTTCAGGACCTGGGATGCGAAATTCACGTCGCACATGACCTGTTGTCGAGCGTACTTCAGGGCCACCATAGTTCTCCCACTGTTAGCCCCTCCTCAACAATAAACAGTTTTCACTTTGGCACCAAACACTAAAAAATCAAGAGTGGACACAATAGGGTATGGTAGCGAATTTTTCTGGTAAAAAGAGACACCTGAAAGAAAAAAAAAAGTTCCTTTTTTTTTCTTCTTTTTTATTTCCATTTTGGTTTTTGCTTTGCTTGACAGAAAATTTGGGGGATAGAAGGAGACACCCTCCCCCATCCTAATATAAAACGGATTGACGCCCTTGTATGCAGTTCTTGTTTTACCAGTTCCGCGTAAGGGAAAAGACAGAACGAATGGATGAAGAGGGCCGAGTGATATTTTTTATGAGAATGCCGTTTCATTATATAATGTAGAAAGCATATAATTGAGCGTTGCTTTTCTAATTACCGTTTTTATTTTTATTAATTGAACAGAAGAGAGAGTCAGCCTCAAACGTTACTCATCGACGAACTGGAGATCGGGAAGGAGTACGAGCTCGTCCTTACCCAAGAGAGCGGACTCTATCGATACAGAGTAGGAGACGTAATTCGGATAACTGGTTACCACTATAGTTGCCCCACATTCGAATTCATGTATCGGTGGGTGTTATTAAGTTGGCGCTCATGTAACAACTGAGTTAGCTCTAAATATATCTGTAATCATTCACCACAGAACTCCATACGGAGCTCAGTATCATTCACCCATAATGATTATGTGCGAGCCATTGAAATTTCTTCCAGTTGGTGATACAGAAAAATAAGAAAGCGCGCCCCCGCGCCACCCCAGGGATCTGCTAGTAAGTGAACGTCAACACAACTGGGCCCCGTTTATAAAACTTGTTATCAATAACAAGTTGCAATAAGTGTTATAAGCTACTGAAATCCATGCATCTGATAGGCTCAGAGCAAATTTGTCATAGAAATGTGGCAGTTGTTTAGTGATAACAATTTTTAGGAAACGGGGCCCTTGGGTCGCTAGTATTCCAGTTGAATAATAATATAATCGAATTCATTTTTTTTTTTAAGTCCAGAGGTGACATGACATCCGCGCCGATGTTCTTCACACATAAGTCGGCCCTCTTTACGAGCCAGGCAAATGATTTCCATGTGCCGCACTGTATCTGTGATGAGATTTACCGTAGTCATTATGATTATTAATGGTTACTTTTATACAAAATCGTTCCATACAAGGTTTCAAAGGTTGCCATGCATCTGATACAGTCCGGAAATGGGGAATTTCGTTATCTCTTTAGTGTTGACGACAGAGCAATCCTGCTGCTAATTTGTGTGTATTGTTTTGTGCCGATAGGCACATGTGAGAAAGTCCCTAACGTTCCGTTGGGCTCAGAAAGCGATCGAAGTGTTAATGATAGATCCACCCAACGATTAGTTCCTTTCTTCTTAAATTGGCCAAATTGCTCTCTAGGCTTGGATGGACTGGTATATGCTGTGTACTTCCCCGGGGGGTCACTCTCCACAGGCCTGCTACGCCCCGCGTCCAGAAAAAGCGTCGAAAAGTGTCCCGTTTCAGGCACTCAGGTGTCGTCGACGTCTTTGGCAAAAAGGGTTGCTTTTCACCACCATTCGCTGGTAAAACGCCTCTTAGGGTAGCCTTTTCTCACTCTTCACGCCATTTAGGGTTGCTAATTTGGTTATACAGATTACGCCATTTAGGGGTGCAAATTTAAGTAGATCTACGCCATTTAGGGTTGCAAATTCAGTCAAGGAAAGCAACATTTTCCACTTGCATTCATTAATTAAGGCTAAAAGATGGTTATTCAAAGTGGCTAAGAGAGGTGTCCTTGAGAGTAATCATGTTGGCCTTACTTTCAATAACTTCAAAAAATGGAATTTATACCTGTTGTATTTAAAGTCAATTTAACATCAGTCATCAATATGGTATCAAATTAATCGATTTCGATGTTTACGCCACTTAGGGTATCAAATTAGGGGATTTCCCTGTTCACGCCACTTAGGGTGGCTTTTCTCATGGGTTACCCCATTTAGGGTTGCAAATTTGGTTAATGTAGTTACGCCATTTAGGGTACATTTCAGAGGTTGTCGGACATGGTTGGGTAGCAGGCCAGGTGGAGAGTGACACCCCCCCCCCCCCCCGGGGGGGTGTACTTCCCTAGTATGCATAATATTATGTCAATTGTTTGGAGATGTTCAACGAAGCGTTATTATTCTGTTTTCTTCTTTTATTTTTTTTTTCATTTATTTCATTTTCTTGACCATGCTATGATAGACTGGGCCTGATACTGAACCTACGGTATGAGAAGATGAACCAAGTTGTTCTTAAAACAGGACTCCAGTCGGCCGTGGGAAAATGTGATGGTGTCAGGTTGGTCGAGTATGCCGTGGCTGAGAGCACACTAATTCCGAAATCGTCCTTAGGTACGTCGCTGTCCTCAATCACTTCTTTTGATATCCTTAAGCGTAACAAATTGTGCATTTTCCATTTTAACTTTGCTATAATAATATTATATCGACCTATATTAGACACTAATTAGCCAATTTCCTGTACAAGGAATAACAGGATGATGGAATATTCCCTGTACAGTGAAAGTGGGAGGACACCTTTTGTCCACCAAACACAAGAAGCCCCTCCACTTTCACTGTCCAAGGCAGACGTTCTCTATGGTGGCCCTGAAGTACGCTCGACAACAGGTCATGTGCGACGTGAATTTCGCGGCCAACTTTGAGTCCCAGTCGCGAAATTCGTGACCCGTGAAGCGAACTTTACATCCCTGTCGCGAAATTCACGACCCGGGATGCGAAATTCATAACCCGGGACGCGAAATTCATGACCCAAGACGCGAAAATCGCGACTGGGACGCAAAGTTCGCGTCACGGGTCGCGAATTTTGCGACTGGGACGCAAAGTTGGCCGCGAAATTCACGTCGCACATGACCTGTTGTCGAGCGTACTTCAGGGCCACCATAGTTCTCCCACCTCTGCAGATAAAACAAAACTTTAGATGATCGTACGATTGACTTTTGCGATTAATCGCACATAGCGATCAATGCAATTAATCTCTAGCATCGACTGTACCGATTTAAGCACCTCCCTCTTAATGATTAGGAGTGTCACGACTTTTCTTTCTTTTGAATGAACTTTCAAAATTGTTCCCTGTATCATTTTTATTACGCTTCTTCAGCATTCGAAGAGATCGAAGACATGCCCTATTACGTGATATTCTTGGAGCTTGACCAGGCTGAGAACACGGGCGGAAATAAAAGCACCGGGACCATAAATATTACGGCTAATGAGATTATGACATCGGTAAGAGACTCATTTTTTTCTTCTTCTTTCTTTCTTTCTTTCATTTTAAATCTTGGGTCAATTATTTTTAATTGAAATTATGTGGTTTATGCTATGCCTTTAAAAAAATCGAATGTCAAATGATTTTGTAATCATCATATTTCTAATAGATCGATGCCGAGCTCCGTAACCGTAACAGCGACTACAACAGACTGCGAAGAGAAGGGGCCATTTCAAATCCTCGTGTTCACATCATGAAACCCGGCACGTTTGAAGATTTGAAACAATACGTCGTAAATACAACGAACACTACGGCAAACCAGTACAAAGTTCAGCACAGAATCCGCACTGTTGATACATTTAACTTCATGTATGGTCACTTATCATAATGTTACCTCCATGATTATTCTATCTGCATAAAACAGGTTGAAATGTGTTATTTTTTAAAGCTTTCTCTTTGTCGGTAACATAAAGCCTGTTAATACAAATATGCCCTTTTCTCTATTTCCTTTCTCACTCTCCCTCTATTATCAGGATTATCATATTTTGTAAGACAGGTCTATCTCTTAATTATTCAGTGATCCTTAATTGCAAAATATGTAGCGATCGAAAGCATAAGACAACAGACTAAATGAAAATAAGTCAACCAATGATTTCCTTTGAACATTTCTTTACAAATGGTACGTCTGTTTTAATGAACTTCAGATATGTGTTACTGTTTTTTTTTAATCAACGAAACACATACATAATCGTGTCGTAGAATATCAAAGTAAAAGCATAATGTAGCAATAGGAGTGATATTAGTTATTCATATAGCGCACGTATCCACCAAGCAAGATGCTCCATATTACCTCGGCTCAACTACGCTACCAATTTTAGTGCTCACAGCATTCACGGAATTCCTTCCTGCTTGTAGCCATTTACTCCTTGGTGGATAGTGCAAATGTAGATTAATGTCTTGAAAAGGACATTGGTGCCGCGGTGGGATTCATACCCCGGACGTCGTGGTTCATAGTCCAGGGACTTATCCAGTGATCCAAATGAGGGTGAAGTTAGCGTCCTCCCCCAATTAGAGGTTTAGTAATCCAGTAAGATAACTGGAATGTGAAAAATATACTCTCATGTTTACAAACAATTTATGAATTTAAATTGCTCCAATTTTGATTAAATAACATGCAAATCTAAGAGGATGTAGGGTTTGCTAGATTTTTTTTTTTACACATACTGATAATTTATATTTTGCTGCATAAAAGTAGTTTTTTTTTAATTTGTGCTCTGGGCCGTACGCAGGATTTTTTTCCTCGGGGGGCAAGACGCGCAAAAATTTCGAAAAAACTCGAAAGCGGGGGAGCTGGTCATGAGGGCGCTTTTGCATTTTTGAAAGTGAAATTGAAGGATTTGGTGCACACTTTTGTTGAATTTTGTGTTATAATTTTCAGTAAAAGAATGTAAGTTTTCAAAGTGTCGGGGGGGGGAACTGCCCCCCCCCCCTGCGTACGGCCATGTCTGTGCTAGCAACTAGGACTTTTTAAGGAATCTTTGAATGCAAAGACAGAATATCAGTGTTATCAAACTCTCCAATACAATCATGTATATAAAGTCTATTGATAAATGTAAGTGAATGTTATCAAACTCTCCAATACAATCATGTATATAAAGTCTATTGATAAATGTAAGTGAATGTAATCTTGAAAATGGGAAAGAAAAATCAATACGGTATATATGCAGTGATTTCCATCGGCGTAATCAGGCTCATGCATCCAGTTGGAAAAATACAAATAAATTAGTTATGAACTGGACTATTAATTTGAACAATTAAAAAATTGACGTGATTTGCAATAGCCGGAACAGGAAGTTTATTACTTTCATTACTAATTGTGTGAGAGATTCTGATGTGCAGGGGTGTAAGCTTTGGGGGCGTGCGCGTATTTTCCATTGTCACGTGTGCATTGCCATAAACACGAATACATAATTACACATTCCTTATCTTGGACAAACTGAATCTTGGAATCTTGAACTCCACCACTAGTTCAACAAGTTATGCTCTGTCATCCCCTGAATCTTTTTTATCTGGAAAAAATCGGTCGGAATGAAATCTCTGTCACATTATAGCTGAAGTTTTGCTAACTAGCAGTTGTAAGGGTTTTTTACCGTCGAATTTGCTGACAAAAATTATTCCCATACGATCAACAACCCAGATAGAAGGACATATGATAAAAAAGTACTCGGTAGGGGGAAATGTCTTGCTTGTTGGCAAAAATAGACAATTTTTTTTTTAATCCGCTAATGAATAATTTAGGAGGGTTTTTTTCCCAAACAGATATTCTGAGTTTGTTATACCCAACCTACCCCTAATCAACGCAACAACGTCTGCTAACTATTACCTTGTTTTATTATCTGAACTTTTCATGTTATGGAAACATATCTATATAGTTAATGCAAATGTTATTTTTCCTTACGTGACAACTGCCCACATTTTGTGTTTGGCTTATCAACTTCCCGTTCAGAGATAAGAAAGTTTATCACATACGTGAATACAAAGAGCAAACAAACTCTGCATGATCAGCATTTTTTTTCATTTCCTTTTTGTTTGTTTGTTGTTTTTTTTTGTAAGATTCGTCGACGCCGAGATACAGCGTACTTAAAAATGACACCGGACTCTCTCATACCCAAGAATTGGAAACAGTCATGTAATATAGATTTGTTTGGAATGATTATTTTCATGGAGCCCGAGATGGTATAGGCTGACGCTATCTGCCCTCGATCTAGCAGGAGTAGAAGTAGTAGTACTATTCTTTTATGCAAAATTGGCTGTTAGTAGACTTTTCAAGTTTTTCATGAGCTATAAAAAATATACAAGATACAAAATAGAAAGAGAAATTTTTTTTTGCATATTCTACACATTTTGCTTGAGACATATTGAGTTGACATCAGCACTCAAATACGAAGTGTTCTATTTTCATCATTTGTCATAGCTTTTAATTATTATTTCTGATAAGAATCACCAATTTGTGAACTTTTCGAACCTTTCCTGGTTTGTTCCTAGACACTTGGCTCATTATTAAAGCAATACAGACATTTTAAAAGACTATATCATCTGACAGGTGAAATGTCAGCCTTTAACAAAGGACAAGAAAATAATAAATTTAAGCATACAGTACAAAATATTCAACCGATGCAAAGATTTAGTTACTGTATTCGATATTTGCCACGTTACCAAAACTTGCTTGTGACTCACGTTCCATCTTTTGTGTAAGCTCAATGGCTGCGCTACAGGGGGTGCAGGGGGCACCGCACCCCTCCCCTATGGTTTCTCAAGTTATAAAAAAAAGATAAAGAAAAAGAAAAGGAAGGAGAAGAAGGAAGAGTATGGGAAAGATGGGGCAACTATACAATAACCCTTTTTATTCATTTAAAACATAAATAAACTCACCTGTAAGTCATCTTAACCCCTATCAAAATACCCTGGCGCCGCCCCTGTATAAGCTTCCTGTCATGATGTATCTGTTTACTCAAAAGTAGTTAGGGATTATGAATCCGAAGGTGATCCGGGGGTCTGTCCAGTTTGACACATGCACAGAGATAAAGTTATTTTCACACATCCTTTCGACACTTCATCCTAGCTGTAACTGGCTTCGCAAGTTGTACTGTTCACATATATCATACGGCCTGCATTTAGCTAAAGGATAGATAACCAATTAATAAAAAAAATGATATATTTTTTTTAGTCAAGAGATTTTGTGAAGTAAATTCTACGATATGCTTGCTTCAAAGTTAGTTGTACTTTCGATTATTTGTGGGGCGCTAGCAGCCTGGTCTGCAACCCAAACTACATCGGCATCATTCGGAAATTTGAAATCAGTGTGGTTTGGTAAGTAAAAAGGGATGCAATGGACTTTTTACTTTCATGTACAATGAACAGTTGCAGGTTATTTTTCAATAAAATTCTACATATTTGGATTGCAAGATATGAAATTCCCTTCACAAGAAGTTCACGGTATGTTTTTTTAACGACCCAATTTTGTGAAAACGGATCAACTACATCTAGACCACTTCATCTTTTTCAAACAGGTGGAACTAAAGATGAGGTTTGTTATTTATGCACTCCCGAAAATGAATTTCAATTTAAATTTTAATGAAACATTTATTTTCTTCCAATTTCACTTGAGTTTACAATCATTTCTTCTTCGTTTTTTGTTCGTTTGAGTACATTTTATACATAGTAACAACATGATATATTTCAATAACTTAGTAGGAAGAAGGCGAGGTCTCTAAAAGCAGGTGCTTGTGACGGGCTCGCCTGAATAACTTAGCACAATAATTACAATATATAGGAGAGCGGAAGGGAAAGAGCTTGTTAGAGTAAAGAGAAAAGAAGAAACAGAAGTAGTAGAAGAAGACTGCAACAGTATCCCTGCATGAAGTAGGTCGGTCATAGCTTGAATATGAAAGGATTTGACATTCAAGTCATGTACCAATTATCTACACCTGTGTGGATAATAGATTACCCCCCCCCCCCACACACACACACACACACATATTTATATATACATATACATACAAATCTACCAATTAATTGGTATCCTCATAAAAAGCGGAGTATGCAAGAAATACCGTGCACATTGTACTGTTGTAGCGAATGTACAAACATTTATTAGTCCGTAAAGCACATCTTGATTATCATGGGATTTCAGGCACTGATGAGAAATCAACAAGAGAAGATAGCCTTGTATTGTTTAAGTAGAAGATCATAAACAGCATCGATAAAGTATCATATATTTCCCGCCATAGCCTAACACACATCTGTGTTTGTTGTCTTTTTCGTGATTCTGTATTTTCACTGGCTAGATTGATACGGAGCTCCGTGATCGGAACAGCGACTAGAAGAGACTGCGAAGAGAAGGCGCCATTTCTCACCCGGGGGGGGGGGGGCACTCAGTATATAATGCGTGGTGGGTATATGCCGCGGAGAAGGCCCTCATTTTTACACTCAAATTTCCGTTCCAAAGGATAGGATTTTTATCTTATTGAGAAAAAGAACAAAGAAAGTCGTTCCAAAGCATAGCATTTTCTTCTTATCGAGAAAAAAAGAAGAAAGAAAACCTTTCCAAAGCTTCGCATATTTTTCGTTACGCCGTTCCGGCCGCATTGATCAGCTACAATGAGCTGCATTTTTGGTGAAAAGCGGCCCGCAGAGCGCTGTCCCACTATCTCCTCTGCGGGAGCGCACCCGGCGGCCGTGCCGCCGGGCTAGCTGCATGCACGTATGCCCGTTCCATAGGGATACATACGCACTCACACACAGGCGAACCGTTCCAAAGACCCCGGTTTTCACAAACATTTGTAGTTCCGAAGCCCGTTCAGAAGACCTTCCCTTTTCACAATAAGCCCGTTCCAAAGCCCCCGTTTTTCGTCTCGCCCGCGGCACATACCTACCACTTTTGGGGTCGAGTACCTCCCCCCCCCCCCCCCCCGGGATTTCTCACCCTCATGTTAACATCGTGAAACCCGGAACGTTTGAAGATTTGAAACAACACGTGTTGAATACCTGACGACAAGCACTACGGCAAATCAGTACTAAGTACCACGAAGTGAACGCATTTAACTTCATATACGATCATGTATTATAATCGTGATAACAGGTTTCTTTGGGGGGTTAGCAAACAGTGTGTACTGTAGGCCCATTTGTGATACATAGAACTTGGTGCAAACTTACACTGCCTGTCATATAAACAAAAGTATATAATTTAGGTTTATTTTGTCTGGATATGTCTTGCTCATGCCTTTTAAACATGATGAAAATTAAAAATATTCTTGCTTGGAATAGCATAATGTCTCGTAATGAGAAAATGCCCTACAAATTACCTTAAACCGTCTGCTAGCGAAACATCGTTTACAACTAGCTGAAGGATCTTTAAATACAAATATAATTATGATAACTACATACGCAGTTATTTTTGCCAGGTTTATACAATGTACATGCCCATGTGAATATTTGGTTTAAAGGAGAATGAAACCATGGGGGAAAAAGCAATTTTCATGAAAAGAGAGGATAGACAGAAGCAATTTCAAAAAAATTCCATCAAAAACGGTTACGAAATGAGAGTTATGAAAGTTTGAAAAGTCTCAATTTACTTTATATGGCGATCCTCAAATTGGCAATGTGGCTTCAAAATGGCAGGTTTGGAAGGACAATTCTCAATATGTTTTGTGCACAAAATTTCATGTTTTCTCCATTATCTCTAAAGATACTACTTATATCTTTGTGAACTCAACATATGTTGTGTAAATACATTTTCCCCATCATAATATATCTTGAGCTAAGAAGGAGACAAACTGCACCTTCAGAGATAATGGAGAAAATATGAAATTTTGTGTACAAAACACATCGAGAGTTTTCCTTCTAAACCTGTCATTTTGAAGCAAAATTGTCAATTTGAGGATCACCATAGAAAGATATTGAGACTTCTCAAACTTTTATAACTTTCTCATTTCGTAACCGTTTTTGATGATTTTTTTTTTTAATTGCTTCTCTCTATCCTCTCTTTTCATTAAAACAGATTTCCCCCCAGGGTTTCATTCTCCTTTAAAAGATATCCTCATTATTTTCTTGTTAATCATTTTAATCAAAACGTTCTCTCGCAAACGTAAAAGATTAAAGACAAACATATGGCAAGTAAAGTATTTGGTGTTAGGTCAGTTAAAACCATAACAGCAACCCGTAAGAGAAATTTTAATAAAATTTGATAATAAATTTTGTTGCACATTTACTACATGAGCTTGATTATTAAAATACATTCATAACTTACGGTAACTTTTGAGAGACTCCGGTGTGCCTTGCTCTTCTCCAATGAGAAAAACTGGAAATGCTTAAGGGAAGAGAAATGTGTGGGTGTATGTGTATATGAGAGAGTGAGAGAGAGAGAGAAAAAAAAGGGGGAAGGCAATCTAAAAAGGTGAATATTGTAGACCTCCTGGGCCATCCCCTCAATAGTTGACATTTTTCTCTCATCTCTCACAGCTAGTTCGATATCCGCAGGGCACTAATGGCAATCGTTGGACCCAAGAACACTAGTGTTATGTGTTCCTCCTCCCCCCCCCCCCCAACTCTCTCTCTCACACACACACGCGCGTGTGCGTGAGCTCACGTACACACATAGTCGGGAGGGGAGCTGTAGCTAGCTCCAAGGGAGCAAAACAAGAAAAAGCAAAATAGAAAAGGGAAATGTGCAAGCACTATAAGAAGCAACTACATTTTCATTATAAAAGAAAAAGATGATAAGTTTTACTCTCTCGGACGCATGGACAGGGGCGGATCCAGGGGGCCGAATCGCCCCCCCCCCCCACTTCCCTTTTGAATCCGAGAACTAATGCCGAGGATCTTTTTTTTTTCTTCTTCTTCTTCTTCTTCTTTTTTTTTTGCTTGATAGCAATTTTTTTTTTGTAAAACCGACATCTGAAAAAGCCGACCGCCCCCCCCCCTTTTGAAAAATTCTGGATCCGGCCCTGAAGAATGACCTCGGCACCCTCAAAATTGTTTGCCCATTGCGCTACTGCTTGCCTTAATAGGTCATATTCTTTAATGGATAGATACTCATGACTTATCTTGGATAAACTGACACTAAGAACTTTGAACTCACCCGATTTGATGCTTGGCTATCTCCCCAACATTTCGAACGGAGATATTTTCCGACAAGCAAAAAAAAAAAAAAAAAAAAAAAAGAGAAATGATTAGAGTGAGTTCGAAATGCACCGATAAGGGTTCTGAATAGTTCATTTCGTTGATTATTTGTATTATGAGATAAATGTGGAATCAAAAAAGGGGGTGGTTTGGTTTTATCCGGGGGTTTGATAATCCGGTGCATATGGTTATGGCACTCACGTGCCTTGCTTGTACACTGTAACAATTCTACAATCACGATATAGTTGTGTAATGCCATGGGTAGCTCGATTTTTATGATTCCACGCATTTTTTTTTCCTATGCATGTAGTTATCTTGATAGCTAAATAGCTACGTGCACAAAGTCTCAGTTACGATCTTTCCCTATGAAGTCATCGTTGGCCAGGGACCTCCAAGAAAGTGACTAAAATCATACATTACTTGTTTCCTAACGTTTTTACCTGCATCTAGGGGTACAATTAGGAGACTAAGGAGATTGTTATTTAAGCATGTGAATATGATGCTTGCTACAAAGCTATTTGCGTTATCCATCATGTCTGGGGCATTATCAGCCTGGTCAGCAACCCAGACAGCATCGACATCATTCGGAAGTTGGAAATCAATCTGGAGTGGTAAGTCTAAAATAGATATTAGCTCTCTTGATTTCATTAGAAAGCTAATATTTAAAGCAGTTGTTTAATGAATACGTAAGATTTCGTTAACAAGATATGATTTCAGATTCGACCCACTATTTGGCAAAGGGTTATGTTTTATAAGACACAGAAGGTCAGGAAGCTATAACATTCTTTACTTGAATATTAAACTTCTAGTTTCAAATATTGTTCAGCGTTGGGGAGCGAAAAAAGCCAAGAAAAAAAAAACACTCGAAATTTTTTATATGTAGAAAGTTGTCCTGAAAATATATTACTCAACAAAATATGAAAATTACATAATACAGGCCCCTCGGACACCCCCTCACTCGTATGTCTGGCAAACGCAGTTTAGCAGTGGTCCACTGATTGATTGCCTTGGACAGTGGGCTTAGCATTCTTGGTCAAGATATTGCCAGGACAAGGACATGATATAAGATGGCTGCGGTCTAAATGGGTATATATATATATATATATATATATATATATATATATATATATATATATATGTGTGTGTGTGTGTGTGTGTGTGTGTGTGTGTGTGTGTAAATTATCAAGGCAATCGATTAGATTGAAAATACTTTTCCAATTTCCATTCTTTTTAACATTTGCTTTGGGAGTAGTTACTCCGAGGCTACCTGCTGTCATGCATCTGGGCACCATTGTATAAAACTTACCATTAATGGTAACTTTGCCATCAGTGGTAACTACCCGTGGTAACATTGCTCAACAGTCAGTCAAATTCAAGGTTTCCATAAAAGTTAGCATTGACGCAAAGTTACCATCAGTGGTAAGTTTTATGAAACGGGGCCCAGGTCTCTGCCCTTTGATAGCCTTTACAGTAAGAGTTAAACCTGACATGTACTAATGACCAGTATACCCTCTTTCAGGATTCCTCGCTACTGCTGCGGCCTGCATATCTATCCTGCTCTTGTGGATCCCGACCCTCCGTCCATCTCCCCAGCAAGGAGTCGTATCGGTCCTGCATCATCTGTACTTTGCCGGCAAATCTTATATCAGAGGAAAGTTTCTACTCCGTCAGTTGAGAAAAGGATGGAAGAACCCACGTTTTACTCAGGACCAGTTCCTTATGAGAGTTCTCAAGGAAAACGGAGATACAGAATACGGACGAAAACATAAGCTCGAGAACATTATTACAGCGGATGAATTCCGGAAACGTCATCCTTTGACGACCTATGAACATTACCAACCATATGTCGAGCGAGTAATGGCTGGGGAAAAAGGTGTCATGACCCAGGTGATGCCAAATGCTTTTATTCAAACCTCAGGCACGACTGGCCCCTCGAAGTACATCCCACAAAAAGATCACAGATATCTTGAAACAAACCTGTTAGATATTGCCTTTACGAATCTGCTGGAACTGTGTCCACGCCTGGGGCTTCTTCAGAAGAAGATGTACCAATACGTCCAGCCAGTGATGACTCGAGCGAAAAGCGGAGGGAATATCAGGTCAGCCTTATCTTTGTACGAGGACGGTTTTATGGCATCCTGCTATACATCTCCACCTGCGGGTTTTCGCATCCAGACCTTAAACGATGCCAGTTACATTCATCTACTGTTTGCTCTCCTTGATCCCAACATTGGTGTGTTGTTTGGTGGTTTTGCGGGCGCTGTTGATACTTTGATGAAGCAACTTGAGCAATGGTGGCAAGACATCGTCTGTGACATTGAGCATGGAACCATCAATGGGAAGGTGAAGTTAAACGATGCTCACATCAGATCAACCCTCGAAAACGCTCTCGGCGGAGGTAACCCGGAGAGGGCGGGCGAACTTACGAAGCAGTTCCAAAAAGGATTTGACGGTATCATGAAAAGGGTGTGGCCGAACCTTGAGGTAGTGATCGCCGTGGATAATGTTGGAATCTGGCCCGACCTCAAAGCGAAGTACGCAAAAGGTAGGTAAACGGCTTCTTTGCGTTATCTTCTGCTTAATTTCATTGTAGGCCTTAAGACTCCAGGATGAGTTACCAGTGTCCCCGTGGACATTATATCTTCTCCTGTGGTTAAATACTTTGAATTGCATGGTTATGTCTTTATCGTAATAAACTCGAAGAGAGAGCATGCATAGAGTTGTTTGGTCTCGGTTTTTGCTTTTGCTTTGTTTTGTTTTGTTTCTATGTAAAAGAAAGAAATTCCCTTCAAGAGGAAATTCCGTTTTAACCTTCATCTGATACGGCTATATCATGCGCAACTTGACCATGACTGAAGGTCATGATGAGGCTGGGGACTTGTTTCCTCTTGGGGTCTGGAAGACCGGTCAACTTGTGTTGAGAGCGTACAATTTGACATTTTAGGTTTTGGGGAACGGACTGCTCGTTAAGACACGTCGATGCTAAAATTAAGCCCCCCCCCCCCCCCGAAAAAATAAAAGGAGTCCCGATCATTTTTAAATTGTAAAGCGACGCCAACGTACATTAAATGTCCAATTACTCAATTACCAATTTGATTTAGGTGTACAGTTCGTGAACTTTGGATACGGAAATTCCGAGTGCATATTTCAGGCTATCTCCCCGTGGCTACATGAGGACAACAAAAGCATGGTGTTCTGCCCCGACATGGCCTTCTTTGAGTTCATCAAACTTGAAGACTCGTAGGTATACTTGAATGTTTTTAAAGAATGTGCCTTCTATTAAAGATGGCGGGCTTGGAGCCTCATGAATATCAATGCTTTCCGTAACCTACATAAGACCATGCTACTTCCAACAGAACGCTATCTTTCGGTATCGATTCCGGGATCTCTCGGTTCTCTATGGTGGCCCTGAAGTACGCCCGAAAACAGGTCATGTGCGACGTGAATTTCGCATCCCAGGTCCTGAACTTTGCATCCCAAGTCGTGAAATTCACGACCCGCGATGTGAAATTCATAACCCGTGGCGCAAACTTTGCATCCCAAGTCGTGAAATTCACGACCCGCGGTGCAAAATCCAGGACCCGCGGGTCGTGAATTTCACGACTTGGGATGCAAAGTTTGCGCCACGGGTCATGAATTTCATGACCTCGGATGCGAAGTTCAGGACCTGGGGTACGAAATTCACGTCGCACATGACCTGTTGTCGAGCGTACTTCAGGGGCACCATAGTTCTCCCACTGTTAGCCCCTTCTCAACAATAAACAGTTTTCACTTTGGCACCAAACACTAAAAAATCAAGAGTGGACACAATAGGGTATGGTAGCGAATTTTTCTGGTAAAAAGAGACATCTGAAAAAAAAACAAGGTTCTTTTTTTTTTCTTCTTCTTTGTTTCCATTTTGGTTTTTGCTTTGCTTGACAGAAAATTTGGGGGATAGAAGGAGACACCCGTCGGGAAATATCTCCCTCCCCCATCCCAATATAAAACGGATTGACGCCCTTGTATGCAGTTCTTGTTTTACCAGTTCCGCGTAAGGGGAAAAGACAGAACGAATGGATGAAGGGGGCCAAGTGATAATTTTTTTTGAGAATGCCGTTTCATTATAATGTAGAAAGCATATAACTGAGTGTTGCTTTTCTAATTACTGTTTTTTTTTAAATTAATTCAACAGAGGAGAGAGTCAGCCTCAAACATTACTCATCGACGAACTGGAGATCGGGAAGGAGTACGAGCTCGTCCTTACCCAAGAGAGCGGACTCTATCGATACAGAGTAGGAGACGTAATTCGGATAACTGGTTACCACTATAGTTGCCCCACATTCGAATTCATGTATCGGTGGGTGTTATTAAGTTGGCGCTCATGTAACAACTGAGTTAGCTCTAAATATATCTGTAATCATTCACCACAGAACTCCATACGGAGCTCAGTATCATTCACCCATAATGATTATGTGCGAGCCATTGAAATTTCTTCCAGTTGGTGATACAGAAAAATAAGAAAGCGCGCCCCCGCGCCACCCCAGGGATCTGCTAGCAAGTGAACGTCAACACAACTGGGCCCCGTTTATAAAACGTGTTATCAATAACAAGTTGCAATAACTAACTACATCTACTTTAGAAACATACATTCTAAACATGTTCTCAACAACAATATTTTCATAAATGATATACCTCTCTGAAAAGGAAGAAACAAAATTCTTAGGTGTTACAATCGATTCAAACCTAACTTGGAATAGCCATATTCGTAATATTTGCTCGTTAGTTTCTAGAGGCATAGGCATTTTGTATAGACTAAAATACCATCTTCAACCTAAATCATTACTCATGCTCTATAATTCATTTATTCTATCCTACATTTCTTATTGTAACATAGTATGGGGAAATAACAAAACGAAAATTATGGCAATATCTCACCTCCAAAAGAAAGCACTTCGGATCTGCACCCCTTCACATTACTTAGCCCACACAGATCCAATATTTCATAAATTAAAAACATTACAAATTGCCGATATTCACCTATTCCAAACTGCAGTCTTTATGTACAAATTTTCGACAAATACAATTCCATTGCCTTTTTGTAATATTTTCACGTATAATATAAATATTCATTCTTATCCCACTCGACACTCCACTGATCTCCATTTAACCAACCCCAAAATAATTCTTGCCCATAAATCGATTAGACACCATGGTCCAGATGTATGGAACAATTTACCTCCCAGTATAAAACATTCAGCATCACTTTATTCTTTCAAAGCACTAATGAAAAAATATCTTTTATCCAAATATTTGTAAAAATGACCAGTTCTAAAAAAAAAATAAAAAACAAACATACGTATTGCTAACCTTTCACAGGCTTTCACCCACTTGCACGCACTTGCAACTGTTATTATTATTTTTTTTTCTACCCTTTCGTTCTGACAAACTCCCGTTTGTATAAGATTTTTCAAATATCGATTTTAATTACCACATGTGACACCCTCAAATGCGACTTATAATGTATCATGTAGCCCCCATCTCCCGGCTGCTATCGACTCAAGCCTTTCGGCTTATGATAGCTGGCCCCTGCATTTATATTTATTTCTTCATTAAAACCAACTCTATTATTTTAATATTATCTAAGTATACATATTTTTCCTTTGTATATTTGTCACTCTTAACTTGTATCAATTTGATTTGTATCGTTATATTTTCCAATGTGTGTATCTTTAATAAATGCAGAAACTTCTGCTAAAAAAAAATAATAAGTGTTACAAGCTACTGAAAGCCATGCATCTGATAGGCTCAGTGCAAATTTGTCATAGAAATGTGGCAGTTGTTTAGTGATAACAATTTTTATGAAACAAGGCCCTTGGGTCGCTAGTATTCCAGTTGAATAATAATATAATCGACTTCATTAAAAAAAAAAAAAAAAAGGCCAGGGGTGACATGACATCCGCGCCGATGTTCTTCACACATAAGTCGGCCCTTTTGGCTACATTGAACTGAAACTATTTATACTGCAACCATCTAAATATATCGTGTGTAAACTCTTTATGAGCCAGGCAAATGATTTCCATGTGCCGCACTGTATTTGTCACGAGATTTACCGTAGTCATTATGACTATTGATGGTTACTTTTATACAAAATCATTCCATACAAGGTGTCTAAAAGGTTGCCATGCATCTGATACAGTCCGGAAATGGGGAATTTCGTTATCTCTTTAGTGTTGACGACAGAGCAATCCTGCTGCTAATTTATGTGTATTGTTTTGTGCCGATAGGCACATGTGAGAAAGTCCCTAACGTTCCGTTGGGCTCAGAAAGCGATCGAAGTAATAATGACAGATCCACCCAACGATTAGTTCCTTTCTTCTTAAATTGGCCAAATTGCTCTCTAGGCTTGGATGGACTGGTATATGCTGTGTACTTTCCTAGTATGCATAATATTATGCCAATTGTTTGGAGATGTTCAACGAAACGTTATTCTTCTGTTTTCTTCTTTAATTTTTTTTTTTTTCATTTCATTTTCTTGACCATGCTATGATAGACTGGGCCTGATACTGAACCTACGGTATGAGAAAATGAACCAAGTTGTTCTTAAAACAGGACTCCAGTCGGCCGTGGGAAAATGTGATGGTGTCAGGTTGGTAGAGTATGCCGTGGCTGAGAGCACACTAATTCCGAAATCGTCCTTAGGTACGTCGCTCTCCTCAGTCACTTCTTTTGATATCCTTAAGCGTAACAAATTGTGCATTTTCCGTATTAACTTTGCTATGATAATATTATATCGACCTATATTAGACACTAATTAGCCAATTTCCTGTACAAGGAATAACAGGATGATGGAATATTCCCTGTACAGTGAAAGTGGGAGGACACCTTTTGTCCACCAAACACAAGAAGCCCCTCCACTTCACTGTCCAAGGCAGACGTTCTCTATGGTGGCCCTGAAGTACGCTCGACAACAGGTCATGTGCGACGTGAATTTCGCGGCCAACTTTGAGTCCCAGTCGCGAAATTCGTGACCCGTGAAGTGAACTTTGCATCTCTGTCGCGAAATTCATGACCCGAGACGCGAAATTCGCGACTGGGACGCAAAGTTCGCGTCACGGGTCGCGAATTTAGCGACTGGGACGCAAAGTTGGCCGCGAAATTCACGTCGCACATGACCTGTTCTCGAGCGTACTTCAGGGCCACCATAGTTCTCCCACCTCTGCAGATAGAACAGAACTTTAGACGATCGTACGATTGACTCTTGCGATTAATCGCACATAGCGATCAGTGCAATTAATCTCTAGCATCGACTGTACCGTCCATTGCTATAAATTTGCGTTATGGGTTGTTTTACGCCCCTCCCTCTTAATGATTAGGAGTGTCGCGACTTTTCTTTCTTTTGAATGAACTTTCAAAATTGTTCCCTATATCATTTTTATTACGTTTCTTCAGCATTCGAAAAGATCGAAGACATGCCCTATTACGTGATATTCTTGGAGCTTGACCAGGCTGAGAACACGGGCGGAAATAAAAGCACCGGGACCATAAATATTACGGCTAATGAGATCATGACATCGGTAAGAGACTCATTTTTTCTTCTTCTTTCATTTTAAATCTTGGGTCAATTATTTTTAATTGAAATTATGTGGTTTATGCTATGCCTTTAAAAAAATCGAATGTCAAATGATTTTGTAATCATCATCTTTCTAATAGATCGATGGCGAGCTCCGTAACCGTAACAGCGACTACAACAGACTGCGAAGAGAAGGGGCCATTTCAAATCCTCGTGTTCACATCATGAAACCCGGCACGTTTGAAGATTTGAAACAATACGTCTTAAATACAACGAACACTACGGCAAACCAGTACAAAGTTCAGCACAGAATCCGCACTGTTGATACATTTAACTTCATGTATAGTCACTTATCGTAATGTTACCCCCATGATTATTCTATCTGCATAACAACAGGTTGAAATGTGTTATTTTTTAAAGCTGTCTCTTTTCGGTAACATAAAGTCTGTGAATACAAATATGCCCTTTTCTCTATTTCCTTTCTCATTCTCCCTCTGTTATCAGGGATTATCATATTTTGTAAGACAGGTCTATCTCTTAATTATTCAGTGATCCTTAATTGCAAAATATGTAGCGATCGAAAGCATAAGACAACAGACTAAATGAAGATAAGTCAACCAATGATTTCCTTAGAAAATTTCTTTACAATGGTACGTCTGTTTTAATGAACTTCAGATATGTGTTGCTGTTTTTTTTTTTTAATCAACGAAACACATACACAATCGTGTCGTAGAATATCAAAGTAAAAGCATAATATAGCAATAGCAGTGATATTAGTTATGTATATAGACCAATTTCACGGCCGGTTTATGTATTTGGCCCTCTATCGGCGACGCCATTGCTGCTGTGGGCAAGCGCGCTGACCGCGATTGGCTCTGTGTACAAAATGAATGTAAGATATGAGATATGCCCCGATATTGTTCCATTTACTTTATTCTAGATCAATAAAATAAAGCATGGATACATGGGTAGATGAGGTAAGACAATGGTCATATCTGACGGATGAAGGTATGATGTATTTTTGTAATTTCGATGGTTTTTCAACTTAGTTTTGTCAGTAAAAGTTCGATTGCAGCATAGAAGCCGTAGTAAACGGGAGCCCTAAATCTTACCCTGTTTACAAAGTCAAGTTTTCACTCATTAAATTTCACGCCAAAGTACATAATGATAATGTTTCTTGACTTAAAAGTCCCTTCTGTTGATGTTTTTACCCACTGGCGACGAATTCCTTCACATTGCTTACGGATAACCTGTGTAGGGACTACGGCTTCTCACACAAACAGGCTTCATGAGTCAAAAGCGAGTGAATTTCGCACTCAGTTAGCTTCCATTTTTTAGTCTTTCTCTAATCCTTGTGGCATTTGAGGACCGCACAGCTGCGACCTGAACTTCCCTGATAATTTCTCATTGCAAATATTAAAATAAATCTGCATATACTGGTCAAAATAGACAAAAAATCGAACGAATGTACATAACGCGCTATTGACTTGTGTACTATAAAAGTTGGAGCGCCCACCCCAGTATGTCGAACTGTGTCGAACAGTCTGCTGTCCTCTTGCGTTGTGAAATTGGTCTATAGCGCACGTATCCACCAAACAAGGTGCTCCATATTACCCCGGCTCAACTAGGCTACCAATTTTAGTGCTCACAGCATTCACGGAATTCCTTCCTGCCGGTACCCATTAACAGCTGGATGGAGAGTGGCAGATGTAGATTAAAGGCGCTAGGTCGTGGGCTTTCATGGGGAATGGATCATAATTTGCTGACACCAGACTTTGTGAAAAATACCTGTACTAGAGCTACATTTCTGGAGCACAGCAAAACAAGCTGTCCCACCACAAACATTCTTCGGCCTGCTTCGGGCATTCTCGGGCCAGGGAAAGTGAGATAGTGACTTTGCCATATGGGGAAAGGGTGAAGATACAGAGCATTACATAAGGTCTGTTGGTCATAAAACTCACAGTGATGGACAACACCTGTTACTGGGTAAGCACCCATGGTGTCAAATTCCCCATGAAAGCCCACGACCTAGCGTCTTTAATGTCTTGAAAAGGACATAGGTGCCGCGGTGGGATTCATACCCCGGACGTCGTGGTTCATAGTCCAGGGACTTATCCAGTGATCCAAATGAGGGTGAAGTTAGCGTCCTCCCCCAATTAGAGGTTTAGTGATCCAGTAAGATAACTGGAATGTGAAAAATATACTCTCATGTTTACAAACAATTTATGAATTTAAATTCCTCCAATTTTGATTAAATAACATGCAAATCTAAGAGGATGTGAGGTTTGCTAGAAGTATTTTGGACACATACTGATAATTTATATTTTGCTGCATAAAAGTAGTTTTTTTTTTAATTTGCGCTCTGGGCCGTACGCAGGATTTTTTTCCTCGGGGGACAAGACGCGTAAAAATTTTCGAAAAAACTCGAAAGCGGGGGAGCTGGTCATGAGGGCGCTTTTGCATTTTTGAAGTGAAATTGAAGGATTTGGTGCACACTTTTGTTGAATTTTGTGTTATAATTTTCAGTAAAAGAATGTAAGTTTTCAAAATGTCGGGGGGGGGGGGGAAACTGCCCCCCCCCCCCCCGCTGCGTACGGCCATGTCTGTGCTAGCAAAGCCTGTTCGGACTTTTTAAGGAATCTTTGAATGCAAAGACAGAATATCAGTGTTATCAAACTCTCCAATACAATCATGTATATAAAGTCTATTGATAAATGTAAGTGAATGTAATCTTGAAAATGGGAAAGAAAAATCAATATATGTATATATGCAGTGATTTCCATCGGCGTAATCAGGCTCATGCATCCAGTTGGAAAAATACAAATAAATTAGTTATGAACTGGACTATTAATTTGAACAATTAAAATTGACGTGATTTGCAAAAGCCGGAACAGGAAGTTTAATACTTTCATTACTAATTGTGTGAGAAATTCTGATGTGCAGGGGTTGTAAGCTTTGGGGGGCGTGCGCGTATTTTCCATTGTCACGTGTGCATTGCCATAAACACGAATACATAATTACACATTCCTTATCTTGGACAAAACTGAATCTTGGAATCTTGAACTCCACCACTAGTTCAACAAGTTATGCTCTGTCATCCCCTGAATCTTTTTTATCTGGAAAAAAATCGGTCGGACTGAAATCTCTGTCACATTATAGCTGAAGTTTTGCTAACTAGCAGTTGTAAGAGTTTTTTAACGTCGAATTTGCTGACAAAAATTATTCCCAAATGATCAACAACCCAGACAGAAGGACATATGATAAAAAAAAGTACTCGGTAGGGGGAAATGTCTTGCTTGTTGGCAAAAATAGACAATTTTTTAAAAATCCGATAATGAATAATTTATGAGGGTTTTTTTTTTCCCCAAACAGATATTCTGAGTTTGTTATACCCAACCTACCCCTAATCAACGCAAACAACGTCTGCTAATTATTACCTTGTTTCATTATCTGACTTTTCATGTTATGGAAACATATCTATATAGTTAATGCAAATGTTATTTTTCCTTACGTGACAACTGCCCACATTTTGTGTTTGGCTCATCAACTTCCCGTTCAGAGATAAGAAAGTTTATCACATACGTGAATACAAAGAGCAACAAACTCTGCATGATCAGCATTTTTTTTTTTCATTCCGTTTGTTGTTTGTTTTTTTTTTGTAAGATTCGTCGACGCCGAGATATAGCGTACTAAAAATGACACTGGACTCTCTCATACCCAAGAATTGGAAACAGTCATGTAATATAGATTTGTTTGGAATGATATTTTCATGGAGCCCGAGATGGCATAGGCTGACGCTATCTGCCCTCGATCTAGCCGGAGTAGAAGTAGTAGTACTATTCTTTTATGCAAAATTGGCTGTTAGTAGACTTTTCAAGTTTTTCATGAGCTATAAAAAATATACCAGATACAAAATAGAAAGAGAAAATATGTTTGCTTATTCTACACATTTTGCTTGAGACATATTGAGTTGACATCAGCACTCAAATACGAAGTGTTCTATTTTCATCATTTGTCATAGCTTTTAATCATTATTTCTGATAAGAATCGCCAATTTGTGAATTTTCGAACCTTTCCTGGTTTGTTTCCTAGACACTTGGCTCATTATTAAAGCAATACAGACATTTTAAAAGACTATATCGTCTGACAGGTGAAATGTCAGGCTTTAACAAAGGACAAGAAAAAAATAAACTCAAGCATACAGTACAAAATATTCAACCGATGCGAAGATTTAGTTACTGTATTCGATATTTGCCACGTTACCAAAGCTTGCTTGTGACTCATGTTTCGTCTTTTGTGTAAGCTCAATGGCTGCGCTACAGGGGGTGCAGGGGGCACCCCACCCCTCCCCTATGGTTTCTCAAGTTATAAAAAAAAAAAGATAAAGAAAAAGAAAAGGAAGGAGACGAAGGAAGAGTATGGGAAAGATGGGGCAAGGTCTTGCAACTACACAATAACCCTTTTATTCATTTAAAACATAAATAAACTCACCTGTAAGTCATCTTAACCCATATCAAAATACCCTGGCACCGCCCTGTATAAGCTTCCTGTCATGATGTATCTGTTTACTCAAATCTGTTTACTCAAAAGTAGTTTGGGATTATGAATTCGAAGGTTATCCCCGGGGGTCTTTCCAGTTTGACACATGCAAAGAGATAAAGTTATTTTCACACGTCCTTTCGACTCTTCATCCTAGCTGTAACTGGCTTCGCAAGTTGTACTGTTCACATATATCATACGGCCTGCATTTAGCTAAAGGATAGATAACCAATTAATAAAAAAAATGATATATTTTTTTTAGTCAAGAGATTTTGTGAAGTAATTCTACGATATGCTTGCTTCAAAGTTAGTTGTACTTTCGATTATTTGTGGGGCGCTAGCAGCCTGGTCTGCAACCCAAACTACATCGGCATCATTCGGAAATTTGAAATCAGTGTGGTTTGGTAAGTAAAAGGGATGCAATGGACTTTTTACTTTCATGTACAATGAACAGTTGCAGGTTATTTTTCAATAAATTCTACATATTTGGATTGCAAGATATGAAATTCCCTTCACAAGAAGTTCACGGTATGTTTTTTAACGACCCAATTTTGTGAAAACGGATCAGCTACATCTAGACCACTTCATCTTTTTCAAACAGGTGGAACTAAAGATGAGGGTTTGTTATCTATGCGCTCCCCGCAAATAAATTTCAATTTCAATTTCAATGAAACATTTATTTTCTTCCAATTTCACTTGAGTTTACAATCATTTCTTCTTCTTTTTTTTTTGTTCGTTGAGTACATTTATACATAGTAATAACATGATATATTTCAATACATAGTAGGAAGAAGGCGAGGTCTCTAAAAGCAGGTGCTTGTGACGGGCTCGCCTGAATAACTTAGCACAATAATTACAATATATAGGAGAGCGGAGGGAGAGCTTGTTAGAGTAAAGAGAAAAGAAGAAACAGAAGTAGTAGAAGAAGACTGCAACAGTATCGCTTGAAATTCGTAGCATGCCTTAAGCATAATGACTATGGCAGATTATGGTGTACAGTACGGTTTACAGTATACTTTACTGTTTTCAGGAAAACAAACAATGGTGATAGGGTTCATTCCCAGCCAGGAGTTATCAAATGCTATTGATAATTATTTTAATCCAGAGTAATCATTAGTGCGTATTATTTATAATTTCGGTACATTTCCAAACAAGTCACAAACGATACAGAAAACTTTCAATCGGTTGGGGGTAATCATATACACAAGTAGTTTAAGCTTCTATCAACCTTAAATTTATATGCAAGCTTTCGTCCCACTCCTGTGGACTTTCTCAAGCCAAGTGATCAGTCACACTGTTTCTAGTTACTGGCTGCTGTCTTGCATCACTGGACCGAAGAAAGGCGACAATGAGTCTCCAGAGTCTCTATTCAATGTAGGATTTATCCTCTTTATACAAATAGACTCTTTCACACTTTCTTGACCAGTAACTAGAAAACAGTGTGACTGATCACTTGGCTTGAGAAAGTCCACAGGAGTGGACGAAAGTTTGCATATAAAACTCAGGGTTGGTAGAAGCTTAAGCTACTTGTGTATAAGTCACAAAACGATTCAAGGAAACTAGTCGCGTATCATCCAAAAATTTTGAAAATCATATCTTATTTGACAGAGAAAAGAACTTAATATTTTATCATTTTCGATTTTTTTTAATTAATATTTACCAGTGTTTTGTTTAAAGTTCCAAAATCAAACATATTTCGAGCGTAGATGATTTATTGGCTTGGTGGGACTGAGCCCTAGTCATGAATTGTAATTAGATATCTGACATTTCTTCAGCTTCCAAGTGAAGCTTACAAGAGGCAGAGATTTTCTCATAGTTTCAGATAAGTTATTCCAGAATTTTAGACCAGTAAAAACGGACGATATGTTGAAAATAAACTCATGTGTTTGGGGATATAAATGTTGTCAGTCGATCCAGTGTCATACTATGGATATCTGAAACACGTTCGAAAAGTTCGCAGAACTGAGATGCATATGGTAAGTTTAGACATTTATACAAAATGGTACACTGTTGAGATTATTTATATTTTGAATGCGGAGTAACTTAAGAGATTTGAATAGAAAATGAAAACAATTTTATATTCTAGAATGCTTGACAAGGGAGCAGACCCCCGATCACAGAAACCAATCTCATTCTTTCCCTGGTAGAGACATATTTGATGCAAAGTCCAGCCCTCTAGAGTGGGTCATATATCTCGAGATGATCATTACAAATCGACAACTTTTTAGCAGGCATGAAAGCTCGATGACTTTATCATCCGTCATTCTCTACATTTATCCAGGATTCCTCACGGTTGCTGCGTCCTGCATATCTGTCTTTTCTTATGGATCCTGACCCTGCGTCCATCTCCTCGACAAGGAATCATATCTGTCATGCATCACCTTTATTTCGCCGGAAAGTCTTACGTCAGAGGGAAAGATCATCTTCGTCAACTTAGGGCGTCATGGAAAAAACCCTCGTGTTGCACAGGAGCTATTCCTTATGAGAGTTCTCAAGGACAACGGAAGATACAGAATACGGACGAACACATAAACTTAAGGACATCGTCAGTCGCGAGGAGTTCAGGAAACGTCATCCGTTGACAACCTATGAGGATTACAACCCCTATGTCTATGAGGGTTATGGCTGGTGAAAAAGGTGTGATGACTGAAGGTAATGCCTGATGCTTTTGTAAGACCTCTGGCACGACCGGTCCCTCGAAGTATTTCCCGCAAAGAAATCACAGGTATCTACTGACAAAAACACTAGATATTTTGTTTGCCAACCTCCTGGAAACTATGTCCACGCTCTGGGGGCTTCTTCAGAAAAGGATGTTCAACTACGTCCAGCCAGTGATGTCCCGAGCAAAAAGCGGGGCAAGTATCCGTTCAGGCTTATCTTTGTACGAAGATGGATTCATGGCATCCTGCTATGCAACACCACCTGCGGGTTTTCGTATCCAATCCTTTCATGACGCACTTTACATTCATCTCCTATTTGCTCTCCTTGAAACCAACCTTGGTGTATTCTTTGGAGCTTTTATGGGTGCCTTCGACAAACATGATGAAGATCCTTGAAAAACAATGGGAGGACATCGTGTGTGATATCGAACATGGAACCATCAATGAGAAGGTGAAGTTCAGCGATGCAGGCATCAATCAAGCCTCGAACAGGCTCTTGGCGGAGGAAACCCGGAAAGGCAGGAGAGCTTAGGCGGCAGTTTGAGAAAGGATTTTCACGGTATCATTAAGAGGGTGTGGCCACAGCTTGAAGTATTGAGTGGCGTGGATAACCTGGGATTTGCCCGATTTCAAAGCAAAATATGCGCAAGGTAGGCTATTCAATTACAATTCAGGCCTGCAGAGTGCAGACCCCCAAATGTATTGAGCGTACATCTATTAAATCTTGAATTGCCTATGCTTTGCTTCTAAAATGTTGACATCTTGAATATCATCATGTCAGGCAAAATGTCAGCCAAACTGCTAATCCTTGATCATCAGGATAAAAATGATGATCATAATGATAAAATGCATAGTTCTATCAGTTTCCCTTCCCTCCTCAAAAGGTTTGTGGACTAAGCGCAGTCCAACTTTGGCCGAAGTGAAGTTTGGCGATTGGGTAGAGTGCATGAACCGTGCAGTGAAGAAAATGTGATTCCTGGAAATTCACGAGATTTAATCCCATGGTCCATCCATGGTCATAATCATCATAACATCTGCATTAATAATGGGGTAGTCTTACATATACCCCTGAAAAGTATAAACTGGCCAGTGCCCGGTTCAAAAGGTGGATTGTCACTTGGTCTACTCCCACTTTTTCTAATGCCCGTTTGGTTTTATCACACATTGTCTGATCCCATTTCGTCTACAACCAGTTTTTTTCTAATAACCATGTGGTCTAATTGCCACCTAGTCACATTACTATTTCGTCTAATTTCCCGTGAGGCCTTGCCCATTTCGTCCAATACCCACTTGGTCTAACACCACTTAGTCCATCTGATTGG
>CM057167.1:13706701-13755810 GCA_029962745.1 Echinometra lucunter
TTGGACGAGCTGGTAATAGACCAAACAGTCATTAGACGAAATGAGGAAAACTAAGTAGACGATCGAGGTGGCAATTAGACCATTTGATCATTAGACAAAATGACATTTAGGCCAGGTAGGTATCAGATGATGATTTGACCAAACGGAAATTAGACCAAAACGATAGAAGACCAAATGGGTTTAGCTATGGTGGTGTCAGACGGTCTGGCAATTAGACCAAATGGTAGTAGACTTGCCGTTTCTGTTTATAATTGTCCATCGCCAGCTAATCTTGTTTCTTACATGGCAGCAATATCAATGTCATGGCTAAAAGCAAATTAGTCAGTGAAAATCACCGACAAAATTCTTCATGAAACGCTCCCCAGATGGCTATACACCGTTTAAAAAAACAAATTGTAGTACCTTTAGTCAGTGTTCGCAAAGACGAATGGAAGATTTTTTTTTCACCCGAGGAGGAGCACACTTATGAAAATAAAAACAAGATATGAGACTTTTGTAGGACCGATAGATCTTTGGCTTGTGTATTAAGGTGTTCAAAATGAGTTTTAAAAGGGTACATGGGCCGGTTTAGCCCCCCCCCCCCCCCACCAAGTTGCGTACGAAAGGGGAAGTTTAGGGTGTGAAATACCCCCTCTGCCTTGTAAAAAAAGATATGGACGAAAAAGATAATAGAAAAGAAAAGAGAAAAGAGAGGAACGAAGAGGAAGAGAAAGGAGATGAAAGAAAAGAAAAGATGGAAAGAGAAAGAGAAAGGGAAGAAGAAAAAGAACAGAAGAAAGAAAATGAAAAACCTGGAATCACTCGGTCGCTTCGCTCGCTCGCATTTTTAGTATCTTAACCTATACCGACTATATTTGGTAATCACTATTCTTCTTGTGTCTCTATAATGTTACTCATAGAATGTTAGTAAATAATTGCAAGGAAACCAGCTGTAAGTTGACTGAAAATAGATACTTTCGAAGTTGAAAAAGGAAGATGCCGATAAAATAACGATAATGGAGTTACAGCAAACTAGAACCGGTTCTCATTATCAATTTTTCCTCTCGCTCACTACGTTTGCTCTTAAAATCTAGATAACCAGTCGGTAGTCTACTGACATTGCAAGATAAAGGGAGTGTTTCGTCATTACCTCAGTGTTCATCTTGAGCTGATGTAGTTCCAGATATTCTTTTCTCCCATGTTCAAGCATAACAGCATCCATGAAAGCCGGAGGGTGAGAAAAGGATTCCAGTCTGCAGTAGGGGGCCACTTCTTCACCTCTATCAACATAACCCTGCATTGTCTCCACCCTCTTCCTCAACTCCTTTATCCAGTCCGGCAACAAGGTCCTGCTTGGTGGTACACTGTCCCTTCGAAGAGTTCACCCACTGGGGATTATGTTGCAGCTGAGAGCAGTAAGGACCTCACTGACATACGGTGTCAGGGCGGCCTCTCCTACCACTGCCTTAAGAATAAGATCAACATCTGCCTGGCAGCGGTGGGATGCAACGAGAGAAGGAACTTGGGAAGGGACTGACTATACAAGGTCTGATGGACAGGTTTGCAACGCTCAAGGGCTTGAAGAGCAGAAGACAGGTATCTGTAAAGATCAAAGAGAGGAGCGGCTATCGCAACATAAGTGTTGAACATGCTTCTTCTCCAAAGAGAGGTGAAACCTGAGAAGACCAGATTTAGTTACACACTAATGAATGTTTATCAAAGGAACACTAAAACCTTGGGAAGGACTAAAGATAAAGGTCTGGAGAAACAGGTCTCTAATTCTCTCAAGCTTAACGAGCATCAGACAGATACTTGCGTCTGCAAAGATCAGATAGGGAAATCAAGAGGAGGCATTCCATTTTAATACACAACTTATTCCAGCAAAATGCTTCTCCCGAGAGTAAGGACGAAGACCTGAAGATGGTTTAAGGATTCTTGAAATAGTGGTGGCAGCAGTTGGATATAAGAAAATTCTTCCATTCATTTCGCGAAAAATTTGCATTTTAATATTTCAGTTTATAATGCATTTCAGTTTATTAACCATCTAAATTTGTAAACACGATAGCTTATGACTTCTCTACATGCATATTATTTCTTCATGCTTCCATTACAAAAATTGAGAATGGAGAGATGTTGAAAATTTGTGTTTGCATCATCAGCAGCAAATCAAATTACATCCATGAAAATAGTAGTTCTCATTTAAGCTAATACCGACTTTCTGTAACTGTCTCATTTTGGACTTTCCAAGCACTGGGTGCTAAACCAAGGTGAGCTGGCTCCACACCATCCTGCATTGTACTGAAAATATGCTGGAATCTCCTGGCAACCATGTTACAGTCGGAGCTACCGGACCACCTCCCTCGACTAATCTTGGTCCCAAGGGATGCAAGAAGAGAAGCTGCTCCCATGGATAACGGCATTTTCTGAACAAAGAAATATAAAATACATCAAAATTAGCAGCATTCCAACTTCCAACATCAAATAATCATCATAAATTGTCATTTGAAAGTACCTTCCCTAAAGAAGATGAGTGGTGCAGCTGAATGTTATAACTAGCACAAGTGCAACAATCACTTCCAACATCAAGTAATCATCATAAATTGTAATTTGAAAGTACCTTCTCCAAAGAAGATGAGTGGTGCAGCTGAATGTTATAACTAGCACTGGCGCAACGATCACTTGATGAACCCTACATAGACTGGGGCCCAAAGGGCCCCTTAGACAATCTTTGCTGCAAAATTCGAACCACTGCGTTTCACACCACGCCAGTTTCTGACATTTTTCTTTCAAGTCTTGCGCATCTTTTGACACAAACTTTACAAAAAATCAGTTGTACCGTTATCAAGTCACGTGACCGTTTGTGACTTCGTGTCAGCCCGAAAACAGAGAATTTCTCATTTTTGTGTAGCCTACAAAACGAACAGGAAACTGCATTTCCTCATATTTCTTCATTATCACCTATAATTTCTTTTCTTCTTAAAGCTGTTGTTATCATCTATTGTAACTCAGTAGTGGTCCAGATAACACGCTAAAATTTGATTTTTTTTTAAAAGTACATAAGTTAAAGCTGAAAAATACAGTAGAATATATAACAATTAGAATTGCTTTCATATTTTTCTTTTGTAGTAAAATTTGTAATATGTCAAACCATCATGAAAAAACAAATCACAAATTAAGATCTATACTTTCAAAAAAACATGACTAGTTTAACATCACAAATAGCTCTTTTTCTAGGCACCACTCCGTCCAAACCATTGACAACGAATCCCACTCCGCTTGATTCTACACAAAATGAATTATAAAACATACGAAAATATGAAACAGATTAATGGGAAAGACATTTAGCTTCAACTTCTTGAAAAACTGTATATAGGTGATGTAAAAATTTCTACCATGAATAACTGAATTCAATCTATCCAAATCACCAGTCAACAACCAACAAAAAAAAAAAAAACTCATATGAAATAAAAGGGCTTTGGGTGGAGGAAATGTCTTGCTGATTGCCAAAAAAATAAATACATTTTTGGAGTTTTTCCCCCCAACAGATATTCTGAGTTTGTTATATCCATCAATCAACGCCACAAACGTCTGCTAATTATCACCTTGTTATGTCATCTGACTTTTAATGTTAAAGAAACATATCTGAATTTATAAAGTTAATGCAAATATTATTTTTTCCTAACGTGACAATTGCCCTTATTTTGTATTTGGTTTATCAAATGAATTCCCTTTCAGAGACAAGAAAGTATATCGGATACATGTACATGACTGCAGAGAGCAAAATTTTTTGCGCACCCAATACATTTTTTCGTTTATTTATCATTATTCTTTGTGAGATTAATATTGAGTTTGACACCACCATTCGAAAAAAGGCTTTAAAATTCAAATCTTTTCAGCATTTCGACATCCTGAAATATTGGGTGTTATTTTCCTTTTAAAGGCATTGGCTAACTTTGTGAGCAGCTGATTTAAAAAATTCTCAAACTAAGATGAAACATGTGTATGAGTACTTGTATTTATACTCAAAAACCCTGAAACCAACCATAATTTGGAAGGAAAAGCTGTAAGTTAGACGAAAACCGCGATTTTATTAGCTTTCGTCTCGAGAGACACTGAACTAAGAGGACCGTTTGCGCGAATTCAAAAGTACCGTTACTTGCCTTCCGCCGCGTGATACGTCAATACACACAGTGCGGTCCGTTGAGTCATGCGCGCATGCGCACTCCTTACGTTGGGTCTATGCAACCGACCCTCGTATTTTTTTCAAACATTGGTTCACATTTCTAATATTTAAAAATACTTCCCGTGGATATTATGCTCTGAAACTTTCACACTGGTATTTTTACACTATAACCCTAATGTTTATCCCATTTTTAAGTAACAAAATGAGATTTTTTTATAATCATAACAATGTTAGCCAATGCCTTTAATTATTTTCATGGACTAGGAAAATATGCCGAATACAAAAAGGAGCAAATATTTCTGCATATTTTGCATATTTAGCTGAGACAATTGCATTATTTGTAATAGCTTTGAATCCTTATTTTCTGATAAAAATCACCAGTTTGTGAACTTTTCGAAGTTTTCATGGTTTGTTCCAAGACATTTGGCTCATTATTAAAGCAATATAGCAATTATAGTGTCTGACAGGTGAAATGTCAGCCTTTAACAAATTCCTTTTGTGATAGAGGACAAGAAAAAAAAAGTAAACTCAGGCATAAAAATATTCAACCGATGCGAAGATTTAGTTACTGTTTTCGGTATTTGCCATGTTTAAAGACGTTAGGTCGTGGGCTTTCATGAGGAATGGATCATAATTTGCTGACACCAGACTTTGTGAAAAATACCTGTACTAGAGCTACATTTCTGGAGCACAGCAAAACAAGCTGTCCCACCACAAACATTCTTCGGCCTGCTTCGGGCATTCTCGGGCCAGGGAAAGTGCGATAGTGACTTTGCCATATGGGGAAAGGGTGAAGATACAGAGCATTACATAAGGTCTGTTGGTCATAGAACTCATAGTGATGGACAACACCTGTTACTGGGTAAGCACCCATGGTGTCAAATTCCCCATGAAAGCCCACGGCCTAGCGTCTTTAAGCTTGCTTGTGACTCACGTTCCATCTTTTATCATGTTTATGTAAGCTCAATGGCTGTACTACAGAGGATGCAGGGGGCACCCCCACCCCTCCCCTATGGTTTCTCAAGTTACGAAAAAAAAGACAAAGAAAAAGAAAAGGAAGAAGAAGAAGAAGAAAGAAGAGTATGGGAAAGATGGGTCAAGGTCTTGCAACTATACAATAGTCCTATTTGCTTATTTAAAACATAAACTCACGTGCCATCTTTTTATAAGCTTCCTGTCATAATATATCTGTTTACTCAAAAGAAGTTTGGGATTATGAATCCCAAGGTTTATCCTGGTGGAGGGGCCTAGCCAATTTGACATATGCATAGAGATAAAGTTATTTTCACAAGTCCTCTATTGACTCTTCATCGTCGCTGTAGCTGACTTCGGAAGTTATACTGTTCACGAATATCCTATATTCGCCTTCACTTAGCTAAAATACATAGGCGATTAAAAAGAAATTTCTTATACGTTTTGAGTCAAGAGGTTTCCTGAAGTAAATTCTACAATGCTTGCTTAAAAGTTAGTTGTGCTTTCTATTATAGGTTTACCCGGTCAATTTCATACTTTTTTCATTCCAATTCATGAACGTGCATTCAATTTCACGCAACGCACGCCTCGCGAAGACATTCGGGCTTTCAAATTCCGAATCCGATCGATCAATTTCATTTATGGGCGCTCTTATTCCCTTTCCGTAAAATCAAAATCACGCATGTGCATTCAATTTCCAAATGCGAGCATTGTATTTCCTACTTGCGCATTCAAATTCATCTCGTAGTCACGATGACGCTGTTTAGGGCGTTCAATTTCATTTTCAGGCGATCAATTTCCTACTTCGTGCACTCAATTTAGTAGAAAAGATAAAAAGGGGGTTATGAGGGAGAGAGAGGGACGAGTGTTGGTTGTTTCTGATAAATGAGCACACTTCGAATAAGGATTAGTCAAAATAACTATTATGTTGGTGTATATTGTCCGACCAAAATTTTGGTGAAGATTGACCAATATGATGATGGTCATAATTACCCAATTATTTGTTGAAAATTAATGTACCCAAATTTTGCTTGATTTTAACTATTTTTTTTTTTTGTTCAGACACAAATTCACCAACATATTGGTTATCTTGACCAATCCCTTTTTAGAATGTACACAATATACCCGCACATCCCTCACCCCTAACAAACATATACCCAAGAAGAAAAAAAATCCCATTTTCGTAGGCCTCTAGTATGCTTATTCTTTTTTTAAGGGTTCTATATTGTTCTGAATTTGTATCCACTTACAATGATATCCATAATTATTATGGGTGATATGAATAAACAAAGATAGGAAGAAAACTCCGATTAGAGTTATAGTGTTGAGTTTCAAATTTTCGACTTGTATTTAGATCATCCTCAGGAACTGAGGTAAAACAGAACAAGAACTGTTTTTGTATACACTGATGTTCTTATCAAACATCAAAATGTTCAGTTTTACCTACAATTTCTGAAGATGATCTAATCAAAGGTCGAAAATGTGAAACTCAACACTATCATAACTATGAATCTCATTGAAGTTTTCTTCAAATCTTTGTATATTTACAATGATATCATGCCCTTTTATGCTCATGTATACTTCAATACTTTAACAGCATAACGATAGAATTTCTAACTTACACTCCTTGATGACGCCACCAAGACAAAATCACAACACTAACCACACAATGCGTCAATTACAAAACCAACTGACAAACAACATGATCTCAAAATCTCTCATGTGGAAGCCTAAATAAACAGCAGTTTGAAATGTTTATAATTTCCATGTTACCAGTTTCAATGGAAGCATTTATGGCATAAACCTAAAATAGTGGACTTAAACATGATAACATTATGACAAATGTCTTGCCAAAGAAGCCCAATTTATTCCAAACTAGGTGTAAAACACCCACAATGACCCCAAGCTAACTAAATGCAATGAATCTTTTAAATTGAATGCACTTATTTGGAACTTGGTTGCCTTTTCACGAATATGAATGACCAAGGAGATTCGGTCGCCGGCTTGAAATGAATTTGATTGCCCATTTATCAAAAAGCATGCTCCTACTTTGATTTGAATGACCCAAATGAACAATTGATTGCTCGGATAGTGAATCTGAATGACCCTGAATGAATTTGAAAGCCGCTTCAGAGCTGCGAGCGTGAAATGCGGGAAATTGAATGCTCGGAATATGAACTTGAATGACAAAATCATGAAATTGACCAGGAAAACCTATATTTGTGGGGCGACAGCAGCCTGGTCTGCAACCCAAACAGCATCGGCATCATTCGGAAATTTAAAATCAGTGTGGTTTGGTAAGTAAAAATGTACAATGAACAGTTGAAGCTTATTTTTTAATAAACTTCTACATACTTCGTTTCCAAGATATGAAATCACATTCATAGGAAGATCACCTCTTTTCTGTTTTTTTAAATGACCCAATTTTGTAAAAACGGATCATCTACATCAATACCAATTAGACAATAATTCTCTTTTTCAAACAGCTGGTACTAAATATGAGGTTTGCTTTCTATCCGTTCTCGCAAATAAATTAGAAAATGAAAATCAATTTGATATTCTAGAATGCTTGACAAGGAAGCAGACTCCGATCACAGTAACCAATCCCATTCTTTCCCTGGAAAAGTGATGCAAAACCCAGCCCTCTACAGTAGTCATATTACTCGAGATGACCATTACAAATCGACAACTTTTTAGCATTCATGAAAGCTCGATGATCGTCCGTCATTCTCTTACTTTTTATTCAGGATTCCTCACTGTTGCTGCGTCCTGCATATCTGTCTTTTTCTTGTGGATCCTGACCCTGCGTCCATCTCCTCGACAGGGAGTCATATCTGTCGTGCGTCACCTTTATTTCGCCGGAAAGTTTTACGTCAGAGGAAAGTATCATTTTCGTCAACTTAGGGCGTCATGGAAAAACCCTCGTGTTGCACAGGAGCTATACCTTATAAGAGTTCTCAAGGACAACGGAGATACAGAATACGGACGAACACATAAACTTAAGGACATCGTCAGTCGCGAGGAGTTCAGGAAACGTCATCCGTTGACAACCTATGAGGATTACAAACCCTATGTCACGAGGGTTATGGCTGGTGACCGGCCCCTCAAAGTATTTCCCACATAAAAATCACAGGTATCTACTAACAAAAGACCTGGATATTTTGTTTACCAACCTGCTGGAACTGTCCCCACGTCTGGGGCTTCTTCAGAAGAGGTTGTTCAACTACGTCCAGCCAGTGATGCCCCGAGCACAAAGCGGGGCAAGTATCTGTTCAGCCATATCTTTGTACGAAGATGGTTTCATGGCATCCTGCTATGCAACACCACCTGCGGGTTTTCGTATCCAGTCCTTTCATGACGCATTTTACATTCATCTCTTATTTCTCTCCTTGAAACTGATCTTGGTGTATTCTTTGGCGGTTTTATGGGTGCCGTTGACACTATGATGAAGATCCTTGAAAAACGATGGGAGGACATCGTCTGTGATATCGAACATGGAACCATCAATGAGAAGGTGAAGTTCAATGATGCAGACATCAGATCAAGCCTCGAACAGGCTCTTGGTGAAGGAAACCCGGAGAGAGCAGGAGAGCTTAGGCGGCAGTTTGAGAAAGAATTTGACGGCATCATAAAGAGGATGTGGCCAAAGCTTGAAGTGTTGTGTAGCATCGATAGCACTGGACTTTGGCCAGATTTCAAAGCAAAATATGCGGAAGGTAGGCAGAAAAGCGTATAACATGCTATTCAATTACATTTCAGGCCTGCAGACCCCAGAAATTGAGCCTACATGTACAAATATTTACAATCTTGAATTGCCGATGCAAAATAACTAAAGTGCTAATCTGTCGTCATTATGATAAAATGGTGATCGTGATGATGAAATGTTATATGACTTTGCTTAATAGGTAATTGCTCAATAGGATTTTAGACGAACCGCAGTCAACTTGTGGTGGAAGTGAAGTTTGGTAACATTAGGCCATTGGGGAGCGTGCATGAAAAAAGTAAATTCCTGAAAATTTCACGAAATTTAATCCCAGTTCATACACCCACGGTCATAATCATTATAACATCAGCATTAACCAATTATACTAGTAAATGGGGGGGGGGGGGGCAATTATACCCCTTATAAGTATACTCCTTAAAGGTATACAACTGACCATGTCCGGTTTATAAAAAAACAAATTGCAGTAACTTTAGTAGAGACGGATGAAAGATTTTTAACCTAAGAAGGAGTGAACTTATGAAAACAAAAACAAGTTGTAAGAATTTTGATCAAAATGGTCTAAATTGGAGGACTTGTAGATTTTTGGTTTGTGTATTAAGGTATTAAAAATGAGTAAGAGAAAGAAGAGAAAAAGGAACAGATGAAAAGAAAAAAAGAAAGAAAAATGAAAAATCTGGAATCAATCGCTCGCTTCGCTCGATCGCCTTTTAAGTATCTTAATCTATGCCAATTATATTGGTAGTCACTATTCTTATGAAAGGAAATTGGTTTACATCTTGTGTCTCTATAATGTTACTCATAAAATGTTACTCTGCTCATGGAATGTCAGTATATAATTGAAGGAAACCAGTTGCAAGTTGACTGAAAAATAGATACTTTCGAGAGATACCCACTTTACGAAGTTGAGAGAGGAAGATGTAGATAAGATAATGAGAATGGAGTTACAGTACACCAGAACCTGTTGTCAGTATACAAAATTCTATTTTCTTTTTCTCCCTCGTTCGCTGCGCTTGCTTTTAAAGGAATAATAAAGTGCGTATCAATAAAAACGTTACACTTTTGAAAAATCTGTCATAATTCCATTTCAAAATATTTAGAAGATTTTTCATGTCGATAGTTGCCCAGTAGTCTCATCTGTCAAGTACCACTGGCAATATAAATTTTTGTTCACACTTGGGCGAACACTGACTGTTTTGTTCAGAGTGTGAAATATGATTTGCGCCAAATTGAAAGAAGAGGAAAAATTAAACCAGCAGTCTGAATAAGTACTCCGATTAAAAAAAAATTGCTCTTTGCCACAGAAGTGACCGACTGCATGACTAATCGATCGTGTGAGTAAATGAATTATTAATTGATCAATCAATGGAATGATTGTTGATTAACTGATTACCTTATTGATTGACTGGTTGATTGACTGGCTGAATGGCTGAATGACTGACTGATGCATTGATTGATTAAATGAATGACTGACTGATCTATATATCGGTTGATTTATTGATGAACTGATTATTGATTGATTGATTTTTTGATTGATTGATTGAATGAACTGAAGATGCATTATTTAACTTGACAAATGACTGGCATGTGGATTTGATGTGTCTGTGAATTGTGAATACTGCGCTTTGAAGATCTTGTAATAATTTTTGCATATTAATTCCCACTCATTCATAAAGCAATGGAATCATTAAAATCATGATAGAAAATTGACACGAAATTCCTAGGCTGTCATAACATAATCATGAATTTATGCAAAAGAGCGTTTTAATTGAATGGCAGTACTTATTCAGACTGCTGGTTTAATTTTCTCTCTTCTTTCAATTTTGCGCAAGTCATTTTCGCGCTCTGGACAAAAACAGCAGTGTGCGCCAAAGCATGAACGAATTTTTTTTTGTTGGTGGTTTTTGATAGAAGAGACTATTGAGCATTTATCAACCTGAAAAAAAAATCTTCTATATATGTTGGAGTGTCATTTTGACAGAGTTTTCAAAAAGTGTAACGTTTTTATTGATACACCCTATGTAGTGGTGATTCTACGTTCGGGATGAAGCCGAAATCCCCGACCGTTATTAACTGTTATACACAGTCAATAAGGAACACACACGCAGCACCAAGAATTGCCGACAATACTTTTCACTCGCGCAGAAGTAGAAAAAGTTTGTTAATCTTTGCCTTGATGTATAACTCAATACCAAGAGATATGCTTTCGAAGTAGTCGCAAGGGGATCGGCCAACATCTCAGAGCCCCATAATATTGCGACTATAGTATCCCTTTAAAATCTAGAAACAACATGTTTTCTTGCAACAAGCACCCTCAGCTAGCTTTATTCCAGCAGTGAGATATTAGAATATGATCATAATTTGGGCAACGAGGAGGCCGACTATCCTTGTATTCTACAGGAAGATGAACATTATGAAAATCATCTACTGTATTTCGGTGACGAAACTACGATTTTGTCGGTCACTCGCTCGTGGAAAGAGAATAGTTCCGGACGGCGAATTAGGTTCCAAAATAGAGTCTTATTCGGCAGTCTTCTACCGTGCAAAAGAGTGTATATTTTCGCTCGCTTGGTTAATACTCAATACAGGAAGGTTCGCAAAGCAACGAATTCGACAATTGAGATGACCGAATAATGTAATCTATTATTTTATAGGCCCATGATGTATTTTAATGATGAGTTATCACTTCTGCCACAAAGTGGCTGTGTTTTCCTCCGGCTCGCTTCGCTCGCTCGTAATACTTAGAACACAGTGTGCTTTCAGACACCGAACAATAACTGTACCAGCATGGTGCCAACATAGAGTCATATTTGGCAGCGAGGTGACCAAATACATCATTTAGATATCTCATAGGCCTGTAGTGTATTTTGATAACAAAGTAACACTTTTTTCACTTCTTTCGCGACCCTTAAACATTCCATTAAAGTAATAAAGATTTAAGGCTGAGATATTGTTTAAAATTGATTCCAAAGTTTAATCGACTGGAGTATATAACAGTCAGTCCTTATTTCCTTAAAGAAGAAACAGGTTAGGAATCATGTCAAGAAAGCCAGTCACTCTCTCTCTCTCTCTCTCTCTCTCTCTCTCACTCACTCTAAAATCTTGTAACAGATTTGCAATTAAAATCGTCAACAGATCAATACGAGAAATATTCTTAACCTCGGTTACGAACCAGAAGGTTAAATTTCCTCATGCCATAAAGGTATCTAATGACATTCAAACATTTTTAGGTAGTTAATATTGAATAGTCCATAACTGCCAACTTTTTTTTCTCTCCCTTTACGCTTTTATTTTAGGACCGAAAATCGGAACGTTCCTATTTTCATGGCAAAAATAAATTCTGAATTCCTTCATGATCTCCTGACTTTAATGTATAGTGTCAAGCGGAGCTGAAATATATCCCTTTTATTTCTGGCGCCAAGATAATTCATCGTCTTCATTTCTTGCGTCATAAGGAGCCGACGGATTCCCTCTTTATTATAACATGACAATAAAAGACTTTTGAATACATGTACTCCAATTGCAGTTTACTATCTTCTCCATATTGTCAACTAAATATATTTGATGTGGATGAACCGAGCTTGTTAAACCAAGAAAGCATTTTCACTGTTAACTTCTGCTTGAAAAAACAATACATTTTTAGATGCCGAGGTCTAGGGAATGTACCTTCTGTTCACCGTTTTTCACATTATGGTAGGTATTTAGAGAAAGTTGAAAAATACATTGCTGAAAGACGTTGTGAAATAGACAGAGATAGATATGCATTATTGTGAGGACGCACGGCGATGGAGTATTGTGGGGCATCTACGAAAAAATGTCATTTAGCCCGTTAATCAAGAAAAGCACAGATTTCTGTAAAGTTAGAATTTCAAATATTCGCGAGATCGGGGAAATATAGCCTCTTCCCCCCCCCCCCCCTTTGGTCGCTTCGCTACTTTGTCTGGCCAGATAAATGATGCCATTCAATTTTAAAACACCCCTCCCTCTTGAAAAAAATCCTGCTTACGCACTGCTACCACCCATTAATTTTTTTTTTTATTGTAAACAGCCTCTGTATTGTTTTTAATGTTCTTGATGTTTTTTTTTTTACTTGCCCTGTGAAAAAAAAATGATTCGCCCCTTTAAAAGCTCTGACTGCTAGTTCGAGTTTTTGCTTGCAGGTATTCCGTTTGTGAACGGTGGATACGGGTGTTCTGAGGGAATGTTTCTAGGAATCTCTCCGTGGTTCCATGACGACAACCACAGCATAGTGTTTTTAATCAACGACGCTTTTTTGGAGTTCATCAAACTTGAAGACACGTGAGTGATTTTTTTTTACATTTATATCCATGTATGTTTACTTACGATGATGATAATGATATGGCCTTATTTATGCAAGGTAGCCTTGTCAGCATGAATAATGTTTTTTCAAGAAGATCCTGTCAATGACACACAGTACACTGTATTACCCAGAATGGCCACTTAGATTTGATTTATTTGTCAAGTTCAGATATACATAGTGATAAAGAGCACATGGTATACATGAAGAAGAAGTTCATGAAAGCTTGACAGGATGACCTATAAAAGCTCGAAAGCTTATTTACAATGGGGTCCTAAAGAGAACAGAACAACTTGACTGCTGGTAACATGGCTGGTAAGTATTATAATGAAACATATTTACAGGAGTTTAACAGCAACACAATTAGAACGAAAGAAAAAAAATCAACACAAAGAACGAAATAATACATACGAATATCGATAAGGTAGAGAAAAGAATACTGATCTGTATGTCTAAAGCATATCATACAATAATTGTGTAAATCATGTCACTTGTTTCTTTCTTCTTAGACTCAAGTGATTGGAACTCTGTTAGTAGTCTTCGAAAATGTGTAAAGTTTTCTACTGCTTTACTATTATTAGGGCGTGTAAGAGAATTCCGGTATTTGATTGCGTTATAATGCAAGCAGTTGCCAATACTGCCTACTCGTTCGGGCAAGATACAATTATATTCACTATATCTTGTATCATAATTATGTATATGTAAGTCTGTAACAAGAATAAAATTTCGGCCAATATAATGATTAGCCCTCGAGTTGTATATTTTGTGTGCTTGGTGCCAGTGGCGTAATGAGCCAAAATATTTGGGGGGGGGGCTCAATCTTTGCGAGGAGCGAAGCGACCAACCCTGAGGGAGTGCAGCGACCGAGCCGGGGTACCCCCCCCCCCCCTTCACGATACGGAGCTTTTTCATTTTTTCGACTTAAATTCCAACTTCAGTTCAATTTTTATTTTCTCTCATTTCCAACAAAAGGATTTCATTTTAGTGGGGCGGTAGTGAGCACGCAAGCGAGTGGTTCACTTAATGAGCGCGGGGGGGGGGGGGGGGGGGGGTGCAGGGAGGGGGGAGTTTCCCCTCTCCCGCGCGAAGCGCGGAAGCTCCGACGTTTGATGACATGTTTGATGACATGTACTCTTATGGATAAACGTGTCATGAATCTACCGACCGGAAAAGGATATTTTTTTCATGAAATTGGAAACATGATTATGAAAACATGCAGCCCGAATAATCTTCTTAAGTTTCAAACAAATGCCAGCGTTACACAAAATACTTTATTACTTATGATAATAATACAGACAAAGACACTATGAAATAAAAAGGACGAGCATGGAGAGGGTGTGATGCGGTGGGGTACCAGGGTTTCACTCCCACAGTCATGACAGTGGCGTAGCTAGGATTTCATTTTAGTGGGAGCGGTTGTGAGTGCGCGAAGCGTGTGAATCACTTACTGAGCGCGCTCCCTAGGGGAGGGTGCAGAGAGGGGGGAGTTTTCCCCCTCCCGCGCGAAGCGCGGAAGCTCCGATGTTTCTTTGAATTGTTCCTTGTCTGCTCCCGCTCTTCTTACGTTCTCTTACCTTTTTTCTTTTCTCGCTTCTGCTTTTTTTTCATTCTACTTTTTCTTTCTTTTTCTTTTTGGTGTTTTGGAGGGGTGACCGTCCCCATCGTCCCCCCTGGCTACGCAAGTGCATTCCCATGGTAAAGGAGTTTTTTTGCAGTATTGATGGTTTGCAACTCTGTAAAAGAACACTATTTGGGACTGCAAACTTAAAGCACGTGTCTAGTTTTGGTAAATCTAAGAATATTCATTATCAAAGATTGAATCCATTGTCAGATATACAGATAAAACCAAGTGTTATCTCATAAAACACATTAGTATTGATATTATGCGTGTTTTCTGCCTTGCTATGCATGCTATTTGGGAAATTGTGAATGCGTTACTTAACAGTAGAAAGGGAGTCTAGGGAGAAGTAATGAAATTCGTGTGATAACACTTATATAAAATTGAAAATAAACCAGTACGCCATTGCTTGGTGCAGTATAAGTTGTTTTGATCTTTGATGGACATCAAGTAAACCGACTGCTGAGAGCTGCTGCTGCTGCTGATGATGATGATAATGATGAAATGCTGCCTCTATGTGCAACAGGAAGGAGAGTCAGCCTAAGACGCTTTTCATCGACGAACTGGAGGTCGGGAAGGAGTACGAGCTCGTCCTTACCCAGGAGAGTGGACTCTATCGATACAGAATAGGAGATGTCATTCGGATAACTGGCTTTCACTCCAATTGCCCCACATTCGAATTCATGTATCGGTGAGTATTAGTACCTCATCTGAAATGATATCATTGTCGACAAGGTTTTGAAAACAATTGCTTCGAATTAGAGAACGGAATTACTAGAAGAGGTACTCGTATAGCCTTTATGCAAGACTGAGAAATGGTTGAACTTACAGCAGGTGAAGAAATAGCAAGGATTTAGGAATAGGGCACGTTATGATCTCGGACGGCTGTCTTATAGAATTACATGTATTCCCTAGTCAGCGCCAATTTCATCCACAGTCCGCCCTTTTGACTATGAAGTCAATGACATATTAGGTGTACTCATTAAAAGAATTTTGTCATCTACGCGCATTACGTCTGTGCCGAAAAGCTAAAGTCAGCATAGCAGCTGGTGTCGATAATTCCTAAATAATACAAGTTAAAATGAAGTATAATAATAATAATTCTATTTAATAAGAAGAATTCTATTTAATGAGAAGAATTCTATTTAATGAGAAGATATCTATAAAATAGCACTCGTACAAGTCTTCAGAGGTTGGCATCTTCAAAGCAATCACTCACAGAAGATGACATGTTTCCAAGAATAAAAAGTCACACATTTGACAGAAAAGACGTCAAGTACCAGTATCAATACCCGCTGCAGATAGCGTGGATTTCATCGACCGTGCTAAATACACGTATTTACAGACTCGTGAGGTTTTCGTGAAGAGATTAAAAGTTTAGTTTCGTTGCTTTCTTTTCCTCAGAGGTTCAGTATGTTTAATATATTCTTTTAGAGTCGACATTGCACAAAGCTTCTGCACTGGCGGGATACGCTGGTAGATTTACAACTTGCTTGTTGATACCCTTTTGGGGCGTGGAAGTCTTTAGTAGTTCCCTGACATCAAACATAGCAAAGTTCGCAGAAATCTGCAATGAATTTATGTCTAGAGTGTGTGTACGTTGAGCAGAAACAAGGGCCGTTAAAGCCTGTAACTTTTTGCTTAAACTAACTAGAGAAAAGTTCCCATTTTCTGGAAGTGAAGAAAGATAATCTAACACAGAGGATAAATTCCACGTATTATGATACTTTGATTTAGCCGAGGGTCTTTATCAAAATCCCCTTTCAACAGGCGAACATTTAGAGAATGTTTTCCATCAGAAAAAAACCGTCAATCGTCGGTAAAATAGACGAAACGGCTGAAGGATAGGAGTTAAGAGTTGGAAACGATTTTCCTAAAAATGCGGATGACCAAGGAAATTAACATCGCTATCTATAGGGGTTGTAAAAAATCAATCGACCGTTCATCACGTGTACCAATTTAAAAATCAAGAGTACCATACAGAACATTAAATGCGACATAAATGACATTCATTACGCATCAAAATTATCACTTGACTTTTGCAAAGCTTTTGATTTCTCAAATTCAAGAACACGATAATGCGATTTTGCCCGGTGAAAAGGCGTCAACATGGTCCAAGAACGAAACAGTGAGGCCAGTAAACTTTGCGAGGTCTCGATCTTTGATTGCTTGGTTACGAAGAATCGCATTCCCAAACGATTGAAATTGCTCTGTCTTTTCGAGCGGTACACCGATTGACATTTGCATGGAATCGACGATGAAACCAAGAAAGGTGATGGATGTTTGGGATACTAAAAAACTTGACTTGGTATTAATTGCGAAGCCTAGAGATGACAACACGTTTTACAACGTATAACGTGTTATCTGTGCTTTCTTGTCTAGATCGAGCAAAAATGTCATTGAATAAATCATTACCCTCTTCCTCGAATTGAGGCAACAGCGGGTTTCATATTTTGGTGAATACCCGGGGTGCTGCCTGAGCTTTCCAAAAGGAAGACAATGAAAACAGAAAAAACTTTTTCTCCGAGGAAAAGAAAGGTAGCCATGTTGGCTAACATTATCAAGATTATTGGTATGGGAAAATACGCGTCTTTAAAATCAGTTGTAATCAGAAAATCATTAGAAATAATTAACTCTTTTTAAAATGGAACATTTCAAATTGTTCGCATATCACGAATTCGTTCAAGCTTTTCAAATTGATTATTGGTCTCACACCGCCAGACTTCTTGTTAACAGAAAAAATTCTTGACAAATACTTGCAATCACAAGATTGTATTTCTCTTATTGCCCGTTTCTCGAGGAGATCAGCAATTTCTTTGTTGATTGCGGTTTTCTCCTCTTGTGTAAATGCCATGGAGGGCAGTACTGAAGGGAGTAGATATAAAATCTATTCTTTACCCTGAAATCCATTTTGGAATACATAGGTCGGAAGTGATCTGAGACCAAGCATCTTTGAAAAACCTGAGTCTTCCCGCAACAAAGTTTGGGGTACTCACTACTTTTTTGCCTTCAAAAATTAGGAGATGAAGAAGATTTGCGACGATTCTGAGTCGATGGAAAGCGAGGAGGTGATGGCGCTGGTCGTGACACAGTTGCTGGAGGTCGAGGACGACTCCATTGTGGTGGTCGTTGTGTCTTAAATTCACGACGACGTCGTTTGTAAGACTAATCGACATGTTTCTTCTGGGTTTGATAGCGACGCGGAGCTTTCCCGTTTATAGACCTTTTACTCAACATTGTAGGCCTCGGCGATAGTTTTTCAGGGTATTTTGTAGGTCGTTTCCAAATAATTTCTCATCCAACGGGGTATTTCGACTGCACAAACCCCAGTATTTGGGATTCAAATGGGGTTTCATCTCGGCTCTGTGATGCATGCTCAGTTCGTATGAAACGTGGCCACTTAAAGTTAAACTATGAAGTAAGGCCATCAAGAGAGAATTCTTTGATGCGTTGTGTTGACTGGCATTTTCTCGGTAGATTTCCCCATTTGAAGGGAACGAGACCTTGCACAACACTCTGTTGCAGCCTTTGAATTTGAACATCAACAGAATGAGCTTTGCTTGGAATGGTATTTCAAATACCAGGTATCGCGATATTTTTTTTTCCAGGCTCTCCATCTCAGGGGACAGAGTTACCGATTTAGTAACCCTCTCAGCCAATTTCTCTAACTTGGCTAGACCCACATTCATTCCGGTGTCATCAATATCGACATCTTCTTGAATGTCAGGCTATGTAGTTTTAGGGTCGAATTCGACGTCTGGATCGTTCGTAGTGAGGCACGTACATGGGCTTATCCCAGCGGATCCATCCTCTGATAAGGCGTCCATATCAGTGGGCCCGGCAAGAAGGCTCAAGATAATCATCATCGATCTGGGCCCCGTCTTAAAAGAGTTGCGATCGATTCGAATCAATCTCAACTTTGAGATTGATCTCAACTTTGAGATTGATCTCAACTCCTATCTCTTAAGTACACAGTTGAGATCATTCTCAAAGTTGAGATTGATTCGAATCGATCGCAACTCTTTGTGAGAGGGGCCCTGGATAATCAGAATGCTGGTGGACAGCGTGCCAAGCACGTCTGTCATCATGTTTGCTTGGAGCTGGACCTTTGTCCAAGTACCGGGACAGCGTCTCGGTAAAAGCCGCCTTATTTCCGCCACCTGAGAATTTAGGCGATGGTTTTTCCTCCCCCGCGGGGAGGTGCGGCTCTGGTCGATCCAGTTGGACGTCTTCACTGGCCATGTAGACGAGATGTACCATTAACTTGAACTATAGTCACTGCCTGCACAAAAGGAAAACATGAATACCGCACAAAACGCGGGCCCTTTTACATAGGGATTCGGGTTCGATACCTCATTTGCATTTTAAATTACTTTGAAATTTTTTTTGTGATTCTAAAGCCTGAACCAGGGATACGCTTACTTCTGATTACTTGTATTAGTGTTCTAATAGAATTTATTCTACACTGAGATAAATCCCAGAAATCGACGTCAACCCATGGAATGGCATAAGCATTTGAACCTTTAGCCTAAATATCCTGGTTCATATGAATCAAGTAGAATTTTTGTAGAAATCCACAATAAGTAATTGCATTCTAGGTTCTTTTGATCATTTCATAACAGAATGGGCTTGGTACTGAACTTGCGATATGAAAAGATGAATCAGGTTGTCCTAAAAGCAGGACTCCAGTCGGCCGTAGGACGATACAGTGGTGTTAAGCTAGTCCAATACACCGTGGCTGAGAGCACACTGATTCCAAAATCATCATCAGGTATTCCAGTTTTCTTGTTACTTTCTTAGTCCATAAAATATCTCAAATTGTATTACCACAAATACTGTGTACGTATTTATTTGCCTTACAGTTGAACCAGTCTTCTGTCGCAGTTTATCAGCCTGAGTATCAAGATATTTCCTCTGCCAGAGAAATCATCAATATCATCCGACGTAAAATACGAGGGTTTCGTACATTCTCCCACATTGCTGTCTTATGTAGGACAAGTCGTTTTCACAAGTGTTTGTAGGAGGGCGTTAATGCAATTCAATATTTCCCACAATCGATACTATAGCATTCGAAGAAGACGAGGATATGCCCTACTACGTGGTATTCATGGAGGTGGACCAGACTGGGAAAACACATGGAAACAAAAACACCAAGATCGCAGAGCTCTCGTCAAATGAGATGATGACATCGGTAAGTACGTGGCTCATGTGGGGTTTTTTTTTTTCTTTCTTTTTTTCTTTCTGATGTGATCCGTTGCTATCGCTGGGGAAATCTGGATTTTTTTGTTTGTTTGCTTATTTTGTTTTTGTTTTTACTAGGAAGAGGGAACATTTTTTAATACGCCTATCACGGCATTGTATTCGATAATTATGACTAACAAAAAGATTGTCATATTTCATAGGCATGATTTTCTATCAAATATTTGACAAGCTGAGGCACGCGCTTTTGGTTTGTGTATACGAAAGTACAGAAGATATTTTTGACCAAATGAAGGCGATGTGTCTTCTTTGCACCCCCCCCCCCCCCCGCCACGTGTTAGTTTTTTCACACCTAATGCAAAACACCTTGATCTGAAAGTGAAAATTAAATAAGTTTTCAGAGAAGCTCTAGGCATCCCCGAACCTTGCACAGAAGTAGATGCCGGGGCACAAGAAAAAGAGTGTTGTTTCAAGATGAGCTGAAGACAAATTTTCAATAATTCACAATTATCCATGTGAAAAGACATTCATCAAACTGATTTTCTCGTTCTTCCCACCTTTTTTTTCACATTTTTATACTTCTTTATATTTTTCTCACCATACTTCATGTTTACATCTAGATCGACGCTGAACTCCGTGATCGTAACAGCGATTACAACAGACTACGAAGGGAAGGCGCCATTTCAAATCCTCGCGTTCACATCGTGAAACCCGGCACGTTTGAAGATTTGAAGCAGCACGTGTTGAGCACAACCAGTACCACGGCTAATCAGTACAAAGTACAGCAGAGAATCCGTACTGTAGATATCCTTAACTTCATGTATGATCATGTGATGTAGTCCTCCTTTGTGCCCTAATCAAGGTACCTGGGCCCCCGTCTCATAAACTTGTTATCAATAACAAGTTGAAATAACTGTTAAAAAAGCTACTGAAATCCTTGCATCTGATTGGCTGAGAACAAATTTGTCATAGAAATGTGGCAGTTGTAACTGAAAACAAGTTTTATGAACGGGGCCCTGATGATCGAACATAATTATCAGCCATTTCATTACACACTTCCAGCCAGATTTGTGGCAATCGCCATTCTCCCTCCCTGACCCACAAGATGTCCTCTGCCCATTGTCATTCTCCTATTACCAACTGCACTGGATATTTCTTCTTCTTCTTCTTCTTCTTCTTCTTCTTCTTCTTCTTCTTCTTCTTAACGTGGAGGGAAGTGTTTCGTGTGAGCTCGTAAGATTTTTCGTTTTTTACCGATTTATTGGGCCTTTTCTGGTCCTATTTGTTGTTATGAGTAGTATTTAGTGTTTTTTTAAGGCAAAGCTTTATTTGGTCCACCATTGTTGGGTTGTAATTTTCTGTAAAATTGTGTAATTTTCAAGTGTTCTTTTTCTTGTTGTGAGTGAAGTGGCCATGGCGGCTGATGCTGGGCGGGAGGCCCGGGACCTTCCCGGGACTTCAGCCCAACAACCCTCGGGTGTTCTACCTACCCGAGTCAGTCGAAAGAATGGTATATCTTTTGTTTCGTCTCCAACTATTTCAATTCATGAATATGTAAAGGAATTTGCTAACGCATGTGTACCAGCTGACTGTATTGTCTCGGCATCTCGCATCAGCCAACAGAGAATTGCAATTTATTTAAATTCTCGTACGGCGGTGCTGGATGCCGTAGACAAAGGCTTTACTTTTCAGAACTCGTTTATTGAATTGTCACCACTTACTTTGCCCACTACTCGTTTGACTTTCTCGAATGTATACCCTGAAATACCCAATGATTTGTTAGTGAAACAGATTGCAGCCTTTTGTAAGGTCGTGTCACAAATTCGTTCCATTCCATTGGGTTTCAAAGATAAACCATTTTCCCATATCTTGTCCTTCCGGCGACAAGGTCAGGTCCTTATTAATCCTAATGTTACCCCACCCGCCCATCTCGATTTCTCTCTTGAGGGTGTGAACTATCGCGTCTTCGTTTCTACTGACGAAGTTCGATGCTTTGAATGTGGGGAAATGGGTCACCTTAGCCGGACCTGTAAAAAGACAGACCGTCAAGGTCTTACCGAGAGAGTATCGGATAGGGGCAAGGTAGGTCCAAAACATCAACCAAAGGGATTTAAATCTCATATCACGCATAATGTGCCTCTTAATGTAGAGCCCGTTCATGGGCAGAAACAGAACATCCTCCCAGAAAGACCCTCCAATCACGCCAATTCTGTCGGTTCTGAGGGGTCCTCTGCGATAAACGAGTCTAATACTCCCAAATCGCCAAAGTCCTCAGAACCCCTGTTACCTTTTCCTCCACCACCCACTAGACTTTTCTCTGATATTGTTGCTAAAAGGAAAAGAACTCTTTCAAAATCTTCTCCTGACACCCCGATTCTTACTCCCCTCACTTCGAAAACTCCACCAAGGAAAATGAGGAAATCACCCCCCTCTACACCTTTTTCAACAGGCCCCCCTCCTTCACCTGTCCTCCAGTCCTCGCCTGCCCCATCGTCCCCCAACATCTTGTCCTCTTCAGCTCCGCCCCCACCCGTCATCCAATCCACTACCGTTCCCCCCTCACCCGACATCCAATCCTCTTCAGTTCCACCCTCCCCCGCCTTTCAGCCCTCTTCAGTCCCTCCCTCCCCCGTTATTCAGTTCTCTTCAGCTCCTTCCTCCCCAAACCCTTCCACCCCTTCTTCGTTGTGGGATGACGCCCTGTCTGACGACGATTCGGTCGATTGGGCGTCATCTTTTCCGTCAAGTCAGGGCCCACTGTCTGACAAAGATTTGTTGAAGTTTCTAAAGACAGTCAAAGCAAGAAAAAAAACAATTGAAATTGCCCGGAAATTCACTTCGAATGTACCCGGCCTTGTTAGGCAATTGATTCCTTTACGGAATAGTCCAGCCTTCAAGAAAAGTACCCAGCAGCGGGTACAAAAATTAATCAGAAAGTTAGAAGACTGTGCTTAGTTTTTCTTTTTTTTTACATGCTTGGTAAGGCCCTGTATGCTCTCCATCTTGCAATGACTTTGTCATTCCTCACGCTGAACACTGGAGGATGTTCTGGTTCAGTGAGAACTGCCTCTATTCATTCTTACATTGAAAAAATTGCACTTAGTCCTGATGTTATTTTTCTGCAAGAAACATATGATTTAACGCCACTTTCTTCTTGTTGGAATTTATGGAAATCATATTATGTAAATTGTTCTTCCGGTATCTCTCGAGGTTCCGGCATAACCACTATTGTAAAGAAGAATCTTGTTGGCTCGTTTGATAGCTTAGCTATAGTTGACAGTCATATACTATATTCAAAAATTTGCATTGATGATACATTTTATCACTTGTATAATATTTTGATACCACAAGATGATAATTTTGCTTTAAAAGCCATTAAATCACTTCATAATCATTTGTGCACGATAAATAATGGTGTTATTGTGTTAGGGGGAGATTTTAATTGTACCCTTAACCCCGCTCTTGATCGCCTGAGCATGCCAAAAGAACATAGACATAAAATCTCTACACAACTTGGGAAAACAATTGAATTTTTCACCCTTTGTGATGCATGGCGCAGACTCAATCCTTCTCAAAAAGCTTTTACCTGGCATAGGCGAAACCCGCGAAGCATTCATGGCGTCTCGCGTGCAAGACTAGATCGCTTTTATCTGCCTGTTGGTCTCATCCCTTCTATTCTCAAATGCAGCATTTTACCATGCTCTCTTTCTGACCACGATGCGGGGTATTTAGAATTAAAACCTCCCAAACACAAACTTAGGGGAAGTGCATACTGGCATTTCAACAACTCTTTACTTGATGACGAGAATTTCAAAAATATTATTGTACATTTTTGGACTGATTGGAGGCTTCACAGAAATGAATTTGTGAACATTTTGATGTGGTGGGATGCTGGCAAATCCCATATTAAAAGCATTACTCAAATGTATGGAAAAAAGATGGCTAACGAAAAACGGGCTGCCTTTGTGAAAATTAATAACACCATTGAGCAGCTCCAATCCAGTTTTAGTTTGTCAAGTGATACAGAACAAGAGATAATCAGAAACAGAAAAGAACTTAATAATTTGTTAAAATATGATGCCAAGGGTGCTTTGATTAGGTCACGCTTTAAACTTATCCAAGAGGTTGATACGAGCTCGTCCTTCTTTTATAACTTAGAGAAGTCGAACTCTTCACGGAAAAGAATTTCTCATATCCGCCTCCCTTCGGGACGCACCACAGTAAATGAAAATGAAATTAAGAACCATGTGTACTCTTTTTACAAGGACCTTTATAGCTTTTCTCCCATTGATGGTATTTCTGCTGAGCTTTATTCCAACATTAAATGTTTGGATAAGGATGAACAGAAAAATCTCGATTCGCCTTTTTCAGTAGAAGAATTAACACAAACGGTTAAACAATTAGGAAAAGATAAAAAACCGGGTATGGATGGCCTCACTACGGAGTTTTATCAAACTTTCTGGCCCACGTTTAAGAATGATTTCTTTGAAGTCTTACAATTTTCTATTTCAAATGGCAGTTTACCACGTTCTTTTCGTAGGGCAATCATTAGCTTGATCCCCAAAAAGGGAGATCTTGCTGAGATTACCAACTGGCGTCCTGTCTCACTTCTTAACGTGGACTATAAAATATTTGCAAAAACCCTTGCCAGTAGATTGAAACTTTGTATTGGGAGCATTATTCATGGGGATCAAACCTATTGTGTCCCAGGTCGTACCATTTATGATAACATCATTTTAATAAGGGACATTATTCATTATGCAAATTCTACCGATATCCCTCTTGCCTTGGTGAATCTTGATCAAAAGAATGCGTTTGATAATATATCTCATGAATATCTTTTTGATACAATGAAGGCAATGGGATTCGGATACTCTTTCATCTCGAGTGTTAAGTTGTTGTATTGTCATGCAGAAAGCTTTGTTAAAGTATGTGGTTCATTAACCGCACCCTTCCGTTTCCAAAAAGGGATTCGGCAAGGATGCCCTCTTTCGGGCATGCTATACTCAATAGCAATTGAACCCTTTCTCAACTTACTTAGACAAAATCTGGCGCAGTGTAATTTTAAAATACCCGATATTAATTTGAATGTATCTGTTTCGGCCTACGCTGATGATGTAACAATATTTTTATCTTCTGAAAATGGTTTTGATATTATTCAGAATGATTATAATACGTACAGTAAGTCTTCTAATGCTTGTTTAAATTACAGTAAGTCAAAGGGCCTTTGGGCTGGATCGTGGTGTCGACGAAATGATAAACCACTTGTTTGTCAATGGAGTAATGAAGGATTAACTTTTCTTGGAGTTCACTTAGGTAACACCAATACTTATTACCAACAAAACTGGGTGATTTGTAAGAATAGACTAAATAAAACACTTTCTCGGTGGACCCCTCTATCTAATTATTTATCATTTAAAGGCAAGATTCTCGTAGCTAACCAACTAGCTGCCACAAAAGTTTTTCATTTTCTGGCTACACTATCGGTCCCCAATCACACACTCAATGAACTCCAAGACATGTTGGTCAATTTTGTTTGGTCTAATAAACGTCATCTCATTAAGAAACAAATATTGTCTTGTGAACCCAACAATGGTGGACTTGGTTTAGCTTCTCTCCAAGCACGAGTCCACACTTTCCGTTTCTGTTTTTTTTCAACGCTTTCTTAATTTTTGCTCTCACCCTGCTTACCTATTGTGTTCTCTCAATCTTAAAAAATACAGGGGTCTAAACTTTGATTCCCAATTGTGTTTTATTGATTTAGACCCCAAATTTCTCACCAATCTGCAATGTTTTTACTCAGAATTATTAGTTGCTTGGAGGGCCTCAGGAGCTCACATTGACACTACTTCCCTCTCTGTTAATCATGTCTTAAACATGCCGCTCAATTATTTTCCTTTAATTCCCCCATCGCTAGAAGGCAGCACGGTCTTCCCTGCACGGCTCTTTGTGTGTCGAATCACGCTCATTAAGCACATCATTGACCCCATCAACGGCAAATGGCGCACAGTTGACAGTCTTCAACTCCATCCAGCCTACGATGCAAGTCGTCAACGCCTTTCTCGACGTTTGATTGGACAAGAACTTTCCATCCTGAAATATCGCCTATCTGCCATCTTCCCTACTATATTTACTTTAGCTGGACTCAAAGCCCCTCTTCGTCAACTTTGCAGCTCACCCACCCCTTTAGTGATTAAACTGGTGAGAGGGACAGCTACAGCTGAACTATCTACAAAATCTATTTATCGTGCACTGAAACGCCGATTGAACAGTTATGATTTATCACTTCCTTCACACTGGCATGAAAATGGAACTCTCTCAAGTAACAAGAAAATTAACTGGACACAAATATATGCCCCACCTACAATTAAAAAAGACGGAGACATACAGTACAAGCTTCTCCACAACGTTTTACCGTCTCTACCAGTACTTCATCATTTCAACAAAGACATTCCAATTCAGTGTGGATGGTGCGGTGAGACGGGAACCATCTTCCATCTCTTCATACAATGCCCGGCCATCCAACAATCACTCATCGTTCTACATCATCTAATTAAGCGTCTTATTCCGAACATTATTATCGACTTTGAATTATACTGGGCGCTGGTTCCGCATGTTTCGGGCCGCTGCAGGGAAGCCGTGCGTTTATGTAATTTTTTGTTTATTAGTTTCAAACGTACCATTTATTGGCTGTATCGTTCTTTGAATTTCTCAGTTCCCCTATTGGTTTGGAAATCCAAAGTGAAAAGCAGGATTCTTCTAGATTATGAGTTTTTAAAGTTACAAAATAACGTCTCTGCCTTCTCAAAGCGATGGTGCGTGAACAATGCTCTTTGTTCTGTCGGCACCTCTTTTGAATTAGTTTGGTCTTTTTGAATATAGGAATGTAAGCCTACCTTACTTTACTGGTTGTTTAATGTTATGGTTTGTTTATATGAGTCATTATTTGTACTTACAAAGTATATTATTCTGATATTTTATTTGTATATATGTTATAGTTTGATTGTAAATAAAGTTTCATTTTGAAAAGTCTTCTTCTTCTTCTTCTTCTTCTTCTTCTTCTACTTCTCTTCTTCTGTTTCTTCTTTTTTTTTGGGGGGGGGGGGGTCATTTGTTTTCCATGTCCTCTTTGCCTTTCTTCCTGATTACTGCATCAAAATAGTACGTTGGTATATATACTTGTATATACTTTTTTGCAAGTGTACACGTCCATTCCCTTCTCATCTAGCATCCTAGAGTAGTTTCTCGTTTCTTGTGCTAGTTGATTCCTTTACTTCCAGCATTTGCATAATGGAAACATCCTCTTTTGTTGTTGTTGTTGTTTTCCATTTGGTTCATGATCTTCTTTAGTTGCAGCAGTTTATCAACAAGATACAAGTCTTGCTGCTGAACCTTAGAATACATCCCTCATACCCACGACTTTTGGTCGACCCGTTTCTTTGGGTTGAAATAATACCTTGTACATTTTTGTTTGCATGTTTGTTTCGTTTCTTTTTTAATACACACTAAGCATGATCATTCTTTACCTTTTCCCTCAACCTCTCTCTCTCTCTCTCTCTCTCTTTGGCCCAAGTTCCCCTGCCTTTCCTCTCTCTTTCTCTTTATTTTCCTCTTTATAATACAATATGCACTATTATGATCAAGTAGGCCTATTGTTCTACACCTTTCTCTCACCGCCTCTCTCTTTTTCCTGCACCTCATCTCACCCCCCCCCCCTTTCATCTCTTTCTCTTTCCTTTCCTCTGACAGAAGTGTACATCTTAGGTATATCTTTCTTTTGCTCGTCTCTCCATACTCACTTGATTTGTCATTCGTATACTATCTATATTATCAGAGCCCTTTTGTATTCTATTGTTAACTTTCATTTGTCAAGTAGTACAAAAAAAATAGGTATATTTCGTATCCACCAAAGCTCTGATTCATCTTCAGGGAAGCGTTTCATGAAGTGTCTTGTCAGTGACTTTCAGTGACAAATTTGCTCTCAGCCAATGAAATGTAAGGATTCAGTAGCTTACAACAATTGACGGGAAAAAGCACTGATAAGACACTTGATCAAACACTCCCCTTTTCCCATGACTTTCTGTTTACTACATGTATATAAGTAACTGACAAATCCATAAAACAACCAGTTACAAAGCATGAGACCATACAAAGGCAAAATTATCACATCTTCACAAAATACTTCAAGATCTTACAATGTTAAGGTATATTTATCACACAACAAGCTCTTGCATTCAGACAAATACAAACTGTATGATAAACACTCAGTGCGATATATCTTAGTTATCATACACAGAAACAGAAGATAAATGTGCATAGACTACATGGATGGAATGTGGTAGTTTTTCAAGCATAGCTTTTACAATCAGAACCGTTTTTTAAGAAAGACATGGCACATTTTGTTGTTGTTTTTTTTCATTATAACAAGAACTATATACTCTAAAATAAATAAATGCTACACCATATTAACACATTGCAAACTGTACACAGCATGGAAATATAAGTACTATTTTTTCTTCAAAGGGTCATCTCATATTTACAAATGTAGTCAGGCATCAATTAGAATCCATCCTCTTCTTTTTCCATAATATGTTGATTAACATTCTACATCTCTAAACGCCCTTCTCAAAAAGGAGGAAACATAGAGAATAGTTATCAATGAATGGTAAGATTTGTGTCTCCAAACTATAAACATAGAAATTCTTTTTCATTCTTTTTTATATTGTAGAGTTTTGACTGGCAGGTACAGAGTAACCATGAATATCGCCAAAATCAGTGTTCTTTCAATAGTCTGTAGTAACAAATCTGAAGTATTCCTGATTTCTTAACTTCATTTTCAACTCTAGCTTCATTTAAATACCTTAGCTGAAAATGAAATTGTTGAACATATATTCCAATTCTCCACAAATCATAGTAAATACATGAACCTTTGAATCAATATTTACCAATAAAACTGTGTTTGTGTAGCATATCTTCAAAATTCTTTAAGCATCTCAGTTTTCATATACAGTGTAGTATTTCACAATAATATATACAGATGATATATATACATGAATTTAAAAATGGAGGGAATTATGGAATAATACATTTATCATTTAAACTATAGAATACTTGCATTATGTTCACTTGTACTCAAACTCAACAAGTGTTTCCGTTCCAAGCCAATCAACATAAAGGCTCCTTGATAATTCACACACAGGCTGTACATAGAAATGAATAATACATCCACAGAATTTACTGCCACCAATACGGATGAAAACATATTGGGTGTCTGAAATATTTCATCGGAATAATTCATATATTTTTATGTATCAATCAAGCGATCAAGTCTATGATTCTCAAGGTGTTATATTTTTGAATAGAAATTTCATAATCACGCATAGTAGGATAATTATACATATGTAAGTATATTTCTATCTACTACTCACAAGGCACACACTTGGACGGAATGATATTTCCAAACTGCTTGTTAATTTTTTTTAATACATGACATGAAATGAATCTCATGGACAAAATACATTATGTATCTTCACAAGATGCATGTATTTTATATTCGCATATAGCATACGTAAAGGGTTAATGACATCCACCGGCAAAAATGGACTGAAGTAACCTCACCGTGTAATTAAAGGTAATTTGTCAATCTAGTAACACACCCGGGGAGGGGGCCACTGCCATTACAAGGTGCACACCATGCTCGTACACAAAAACACGTAAAAAGGGTTGTTTTTCACGGACTGGCGACGTACACGCGTGTCATGAAAAGGGTATAAAATTGCAAAAATCAGGAAAAAAGGGTTTACTTTTACAACAGCTTGACTTGAAATATACTTGTTTAGGGTGTGGAAAAATGACAAAATACTTGTTTAGGGTATTCTGAGATCAAAGGAAAATTACTTGTTTAGGGTCCATTTTGATAGTCCATGTACGAGCATGGTGTCCACCTTGTAATGAGAGTGGGCCCCCCCCCCCGGCATAACACAGCCCACAAGTATGCTGTACTGCAGAAAAAACTTAACTTTTATTTACAAGTGCATTTGAAAAGAGGTAATTTGTCATAGAATGAATTTCAACTGTATTGTAATAGTGACAAATGTACATTAAATGAAACATTAAAACAAATTTATTGATTTCGTTTCTGTCATTTTTAACAGACCCTTCTCATGGTTTATTATATAACAACAAGACTATGTTGTCTGCAGTCTATGAAATGGACATGTAGTTGTTTGTGATCTATGGAAAATAATTAAGGATTCATGACGACGATGTAGCATAGACTCTCTTCAGTCTCCACATGTTGGCATCCAGAGTGCAGGGTAGGTCCACCTTCATCACCACTTCACTCCTGCAAAGCTCCTCTGTCAGTAATGTTCCACAGTGGACAGGACACGGGTAGGTGGAGAGTGGTGATCCCTTCTCACTCCTGGTATCTTTGTGGTTTTCAATAACTGTGGGCTTGAGCCAAACTACAGGGAGAGGAGAAGAGTGGTGGGATGTGGAGGAAGTGTTCGGTAGCTGGATGAGGGAGCGTTTGGAGTCCCAGTGTGCATTGTGAAGGGTGAGACCCCACAGGTAGACTCCATGATCAGGAGCCTTCGGTGGACATTTTTCCATGCCCGTCACCTGGATTTTGAAAGAAAAATACAAACATACATGTACACATCAATGTGAGTTACCTAAATTTTGTAAGAAAACAATTCAGTATATTTGACCACATCAAAAACAAAAAATATATTATCCATCAACGGAGTGAAATACCAGAGTTTCTATGAAAATTTCAGTAAGATATAGAGCACAAATAGATATTTTTGTATGATACTGTTACATGGAATTTCATGACACACTTTCTTCTCCAAGAAACAAGTATCAAGTATAAGTATTTCTTAAGAAGGAAAATAGTCCGCACTTATCAAGAGAAACAGAATATACACTATAACATTTATAAGAAAATACTTTTTACCTAAACAAGCACTGCATAATAGTTATTAGTGTTCACACCTGATCACATTATACGTGACAATCTACTCAGGAGAAAACATTCCCAAAATATGAGAACCGTGGAAGGTATGCCAAATCACAATCACAACTGATCACAATGCTTCTGGCAAATTTCCGGGTCTACAACTCTCCCAGGTATAAAGCACCAATTTGCATTCATGTAATGCAAAGGAATGTTACTGCTGAAGCTATAATCTGCAATGTAAACTTGATAACCAATAGGTAGTCTACTGACGTTGCAAGATTAAGGGAGTGTTTCATCATTACCTCAATGCTCATCTTGAGCTGGTGTAGTTCTAGATATTCTTTTCTCCCATGTTCAAGCATAACAGCATCCATGAAAGCACCAGGGTGAGAAAAGGATTCCAGTCTGTAGTAGGGGGCCACTTCTTCACCTCTATCAACATAACCCTGCATTGTCTCCACCCTCTTCCTCAACTCCTTTATCCAGTCCGGCAACAAGATCCTGTTTGGTGGTACACCATCCCTTTGAAGGGTCCACCCACTGGGGATTATGTTGCAGCTGAGAGCAGTAAGAACCTCAGTGACATACGGTGTCAGGGCAGCCTCTCCTACCACTGCCTTAAGAATGAGATCAACATCTGCCTGAACTCTTTCAAGGAGATTTGACACGATGGATATCTCGGTGGAGATGAAGTTCTGAAGATGGTTCAGGGATTCTGGAGCTGGAGATGGCAGCGGTGGGATACATGAGAGTTCTTCTTCCAATGAGAGAAGGAACTTGGGAAGGGACTGACTATACCAGGTCTGATGGACAGATTTGCAACGCTCAAGGGCTTGAAGAGCATCAGACAGGTATCTGCAAAGATCAGAGAGAGGAGAAGCTATCGTAACATAATTTATAAGACTGCGACAGAGTGCTGAACATGCTTCCTCTCCAAAGAGAGGAGAAACCTGAGAAGACCAAATTTAGTAACACACTAATGAATGTTTATCAAAGGAATTGCTAAAACCTTGGGAGGGATTGGTGATTAAAGTTTGCATAAACAGGTCTGTAATGCTCTAAAGCTTGATGAGCAGTAGACAAAAATAATAGCCTCACTAGCTATGTAGCGCATGTTTTTCAGTAGCGACAGATAGGCAACGTGCTGCCTGCGATCACCGCAGATATGCAGGATAATATAAACACAGTACCCCATGCACGTTACCTCGTGTTTGAGAAGGAATGTCACACCGCGTTTACCTCAGACAGTCGTCTGGCGTGACACCAAGTAAAACAGATATAAACGGTATAATACTGACCTGCTTGATCTCTCCTCTTGGACCTTCCCGGCATTGGTCGCTAACCCAAGGTGAGCTGGCTCCACATCATCCTGCATTGTATTGAAAAGATGCTGGAATCTCCTAGCAACCATGTTACTACCGGAGCTACCGGACCGTCTCCCTCGACTCATCTCGGTCACAAGGGATGCAAGAAGAGATGCCGCTCCCATGGATGATGGCATTTTCTGAACAAAGGAAAGATAAAAGACATTCAACTTTCAAAATCAAGTAATCATAACATCATAATTAGAATTTAAAAGTGCCTTCTCCACAGAAGATGAGTGGTTCTACATTAACTAGCATGGGTGCAATGAACATGTAATTAACCCTAAATAGACTGGGGGGGGGGAGCTAAAGGGCCGTATTTCACACCACACCACTTCTGAATTGTGACAAGTAGGTCTCATCATCACCAGAGGTCTCGTAAATCAAGCATCTTAAAACAAAGCGTGATCACTAACCTTGAGACTTGCCCATGGCTGAAGGAGGCTGTCAATCAGGGAATCAACGATCTCTGCGTCATCCAGTATGTCAGCATGCCCACCATACACCAGGTGACTAATTAGTGTTCTTAATGTCTTAATACTCTCCCAGGGGGATTCCCGTTTGTTGCACCAATTAAGACAGGACATCATAGCCTTCAGGTCTGACACTCCCCTGGAGAATGATGCAGGTTAAAAAAATGAGTTTTTATATTCTTTTCAGCACTTTTTTTCTGTTCTTTACTCTTTAGTGCGTTTACAGGTTAGGAAAGATGTTTCTTAATGATTTATATTCCCTGTATTACCGTACCTTTTTTTCTAAGAGCATTTACAATGATCGAATGAAATGTTTCTTTTCTTTTTATGGTACAGGGATACTTCTTTTGAACAGGGGCTTTCCTAATTCTTTCATTTGAGTGTGCATGGATTTCTACACAAATTTTGTCTGAAAATGGAATTTGAAAGCTAGGAAAGAGTTTAAAATAACCCACTGAGGTACAACTGCATTCAATGACTAAGGCTCGAGTTCCAGGAGAAGGTGAAATTTAAATTGTGAGCTTTCTCCGTCTTTAGACGACAGTTTGGAGCATTATCATTGTAGAGATGTCTCCTGAAGAGGTTTACTCTTCAAATACCCTCACATTCTAAATATGACTAGAAATAGCTCGAATGATCAGCGTGAACATTGTGTTTAGTCTTACATATCCAGTTCTGTGTGCAGTGATTGTGCTTTTCGACAAGGGTGAGTTGATTTCTTGTCGTCGTGATTATTCCAAAATCTGAAAAATCTTCCAAAATTGTAATTAATTCTACCTAATCAACCTTCCCAATTGCTTTGAAATAGTGCTTTTTTCTCATCGTAAGTGCTTGATCAGAACTCTAGTTTATCTTTAAAGTTCTAAAGTGGAAATAATGACAAATTTACTTACCAAGAATAGTCTTTGTTGAAGCCAAGTTGATGGAAGAGTCTTCTATGTGACAGCACAGTGTGTAGCAAAGCCATACAGAACACCAACTCTGTCAAACTCTGATGAAAAAACATATCACAAATTAAGATATACACTTTCAAATACACATGACTATTTTGACATCACAAATAGGAGCTCTTTTTCTAATGTCGGTACCACTCCATCCAAACCATTGAAGAGCGAATCCCACTCTGCTTGATCTGCACAAAATGAATTACATGTATAAAAGATAAGACAATATGAAACAAGGCACATATCTTAATGAGAAAGATATTCAACATCAACTTCTTGAAAAACTGTCTTTAGCAGATTAAAGAGTTTGACTATGAATAATTAAATTCATCTATCTAAATTCACCAGGTAATTCAAAGGATTACTTGACTGCCCCTCATCCTATGAATGGCTAGAGTAATGAACATATTACTCCAACCTTAATTAAAAGAACTTCACTGGCTTCCTGTATCAAAGAGAATTGAATACAAGGTCCCGACTTGCCCACAAAGCACTCAATAATGCTGCTCCCGAATATATTAAGGATTTTCTCATAATGAAGCAGTGCCACTATCCTCTTCGATCTTCTGCCTCCACTATGCTTGTGGTCCCTCGGAGCAGAACCACCCACTATGGGGATCGTGCTTTCGGACATATGGCACCAGTCATGTACAACAGACTGCCCGGTGACATCAGAAACATTAATTGTCTCACAACATTCCAGAAAAGAATCAAACATTCCCTTTCCACTCAAAGCTACTAGGAAGGATTTTATTATTTATTATTATAATTATGATTATTATTATGATTATTATTATTATAAACCATATGGCGAATCCAATGCATGGGTTTATTTCATCACAACAGGGCAGGAGAGAGTTAAGGAGAATCGAGCGTGCGTTAAGGCGAATCCGAACAGGCGGCCGAGACAAAAGAATTCACCCTAACGCCACAGTAAGAGTTATTATTGTTATTATCATCATATTCATTATTATTATTATTAACATCATTATTGCCATTATCATTATTATCATTATCATTATCATCATTATCATCATCATCATCATCGTCCCCGGTCCTACCTTAGCCTGCGTAGTGGTGACCATGTGTTTATGCTGGTCTACAGCAGCCATAGCTTGGTTGAAGAAGGTTCTTAATGTTGCCTTGAAGTTAGAATTGGTCTGACAAGCGACCTGCATACCATTCTGAATCACCAACCCTGCAGTAGGAGTATTCCAAATCATTTTCCTCCTAAAATTCAATACTAAAATATCACCATGCAGCCATTTGGCTGAAATAATAATTCTTCTTCATAAACAGCAAATTTTCCCTATCGCAAATGCAAGATTCAACAGTAGAGGGCAACATTTCCCGCAAACCGCGCAGATGCACAGATCCAAATCCACTACTGACGATTTGACAATATTTCTTCCGGCTTCCGTAGAAAATGTACAGCCAGGTTAATAAATCCCTCATTTGACAAAAATATTGTTCAGGTTTCATAAACCCTCCTGATAATTTTATTAGATGCATGGAGTTAGCTTCAGAATTTGTTGCTTGCATTTTCTAGGCTCAAAAACGATAATTTTTATGGGAGTTAAGACTCTACCCATATATTTGTATGGAAACTGGCAGTGCCCTTGTCTATGCTGTGTGTGGGAAATATCGCCCTCTGCTGTTGAATCTCGTACTATAGAGAGAATTGATTTGAATGAAACTGAATTGATGACTCATTCATATTGAAAATTCGGGGTTGAAATTCAATGGCAAAGTCCTGTTATGTGCATATTGCATGTGTGATGCTCCATACACGTACATGTACTAAACAAATGTTTACAATTCAGAAGGGACTATTGTCTAAATATTCACTGATGTCAAAACATTAATTAAGCCAAGGACAAAAGGAAGTTACGTTAAAAGTTAACACAACTAAATTAGACAGAGCGATATCAATACCTGGCAGAGGACTCTTGCTATCAGCTGTAGTGATGAAGATAAGCTTGAAGTTAGAGTGGACCTCCATACCCTCATACATGCTAGACTGACTAGGAGCCGTCTGGGACATCACGTCTGTGGTGGAATCATCACGCTTGGTCTTCTCTACTGGCTTGGCAGGCAGGGTCTTTTCAACATTGGCTGCTGGGGTTACAAGGTGCTACATGAAAAAAAAATTACTATACTTCATTATGGTGCATAAGACAAGGAATTATCTTCTGCTGTATCTGTTGAGCCACTTTCATTATCTTCATTACAGATATTGTATCAGCGTCATTATAATTACCAGTGTTGTAACATTGTCATCATTATTATCTGAGCAATCAAGGGGTGTTCAGATATAAGGCAACATGTCCCCGCAACAAATCCCCACAACATTTTTTTAGTGCAACATTGTGGTGCCACTTATGTTAATGAAAGCACAATAAAGCATCAACTCTCAAATAAAAGAAAACTTTGTCAAAACGTGCGCAAACTCGTGACATATTTTGCGCCAACTTTTTTAGGAATTCGATTAGTGCACATTTTTTTGCAGCCAGGCAGCAAAAAAAATGTGTCCTGCCTCAGCAACATTTTTTTTTCGCCTCGTGCCCCATTGACTTGTACACTAAAATGTTGCGGGGATTTGTCGCAGGGACATGTCTTTCATAGCTAAATACCCCTTTACCAGTGTCATATATCACTATCACTGTCATTGTCAGAATCATTCATCTCCATCATCCTAATCAGTATCAACACCAATGCCATTTTCTATGTCAATGTCAATAATACTCTTGCTGTCAGTATCATTATCACCATGATTGTCATTTCTTCTTTGACTATAACTTCAATTTCAAAAGATGATTAATATATAATTGATATGATCTTAAGAAATCCCTATAATCTTTATCACCGTAAAACATGATGATAATTTGAACGAAAAATATTAACACTATACTTGATATTATTCAAAGAAGCACAAAGTCAAGTTTTAAGGTATACAGTAATCTGTTATTAACATGAAGAGCACAATTAAAGTTTACCTGGATGATCTGAAGGAACTCTTCACTCCACTGGTCAACAGCTTGGCAGTTGTTGAGGATCAGCCAATGACCATGCTGGACACATTCCTGCAGGGCATCAACAGCCAGACTCATCTGTTTCTCATTGCCCAGAGAGACAGTGTTGATCACTGTACGGACATCCTTCTGCTTGCAGTACAGAGTGATCTCAGCTAGAGGATCTATTACTGTGTGACCTTATGGTGGTATATCAGAAATGAGAAGGATTAGAATGAGGAATTTTTAATCAAATGTCTGTCTATGCTGTACATACACCTAAAGTCAAATTCTAAGAGACATTACAACTACATGTGGAACATAGTATCTGCCACTTATTCAAAGTGCCTACACCTGGCCTTTCCTCCAGCCTTTCTCAATAAATATTCAGCATTTTTCAACCCACCACTGACATTGTTCATGCTACAAGTTATTGGCACCGATCAATTCCAGGATATGATTGAATTGGATATGAACCCAAAAAAATCAAGTCACTGTTACCTTCCATTCCAGTCTGTTCCCCATCATGGTAACCTGCAGGAAGGACAAAAACCAGTGGAATATTCTTTGATGTTCTCTGAAGGACTTCCTCCGCATTATATACCTCCGGACGTGCCGTGTGGGCCCCGAGCTCATAGACCACCAGGTGCCTGCAAATTATAGCCAGCCGGTCAGGAAGGACTACTCGCCACAGCAGGGCCTTCTGGCAGAAGCTGAGCTCCTGGAGGTCTGGACCAGGCACTGGAGCCAGGAGGACTGGGTTACAGGAGAAGTACTCCTTCCATTGGCTGGTATGACGGAGCATGGACTGCCTCAGACCCTGGAAGGCTGGGATAAGCTGCTCTAGGTGACCACACTTGATCCAAATCTGATCAAGAAAATACAACAGTTAAGAGTAAGGTCACATTGATACTTGAACGTAGTGCTTAGACCATCGTGAAAGATACAGCCAAAGATGATGGTGGTTTTTATCATGGTAACACTGTACATCCTCTAGAAGATGAAAGATTTTGGTGGGGGCAATATTGGGGCAATATTTTGAAATAGTTCTATACACGAATGCACAGTTACATGCTAGAAGTGAAATCCACAGATGTTGGCAATATTTTCCCTTATGATACATGCACATTCTCACAGATGTGCAAGATGCTTTTCTCCTTTACATATTATATTTTATACAAGATTGACTTCTTCAGTACAGAAAAAATGTGTCATTGATACTTACAGTGATCAAGATTATGATGATGATGACTATATCATCACAATCACATATAATCAACAAAACTAGAAATGAAAGGTCATTATGACAACTGTTTAGACCAGTATTGGTATTGCAAAAATGTAACATGTATCATCAGGACTGTAAGCTGTATATAAGATCTATTTTTATCAAAATGAAAAAATGAAAATGAGCATGCACCTCGTTAGTAAGCCACTCTGGAATCACAGTACTATCGTTAGCCTCATCAAACACAGTCTCTCTTCCTCTAGGTACCACTCCATCCAAACCACTGACAAGCAGATCCCACTCCGCTTCTGATATCTCCCCTGATGACCGCATCCGCTCCATAGCAACCAGAAATACAAAGAGATCAGAGTGATGGTGGAAGAATCCACATGAGAGATGAGCATGGATCTCCTGTGTGAGAGCATTGCAGAGCTCTACCGCACGAGCCTTGAGCGAGGCAGTGTCGGTGCGGTCCTTCTCCCGTGCACGGAGCGTCTTGGCGTACCAGCGGATGAAGCGTCGAAGGGGGATGTAGTACGTTGGCAGGAGCTGCCAAATGCGCTTGATGGTGGAGTAGAGAAGAGTTCCGTGCTCTGCGACTGACTGATATGGGTGTTGTTTTTCCAGAAGTTGGTCAAGGAGGTTGCAGCTTTCCTTGAGGTGGGAGGTGGTGTCTTGGATGGTCTGGTGATGTGTGTTCAAGGTCTCACCCCATTCAGCATCCTCCAGAATTCCATGCTGCAATTCAATTACTTTGTTCAAAATATCCAGCTGTGAATTGTGAAATAACAAAGCAAATGAAAAGGTGAAAATTTTAAAGTGAAGAGTGTGGCAACAGTGTGGTATCAGTTTATGAAATTTAATATGTTAATACAGATTGTACAGTATGTACCTGATGGGATGTATCTTGAGAATATCTGAATGCACCCATTCTATACAGAAGGCAGGAAAATAATTCTTATCAATCCTACAAAATGTATACGGGATTAATTTTCCATTCATAAGAGTGCATTTCCAAGTGCTTCAAATGCACAGTTTGGCATTTTTTAAAGAAACAAAGAGCTAATGTCATATGATGATCCCAAGGCGATCAACCACCACCAACAACAAAAGAGGTCAAAGCACTGGTGCAATAAAGAAAACTCCATATTTTATAAACCAGAAGTAGAAAAAAAAATACACAGTAAAAGATATTAAAAGTAGAAAAAAAAAATGCGGAAGAGGCTAAAGGGCAGAGAGAAGGGAGGAGGGGAAGAAAAAAGGAAAACGACGAGGAAAGTGCAAAAAAAAAATAGAAAAGGGGAAGGACAAACAGTTATAAAAGGAAAGGGGTCAAGGGAAAGAAAGAAAAGCCAAAGGGAATCAAAGAGATAAAAAAAAATGGAGAAGAAAGAGGATAAAAGAGGAAGTTCGTTCTTACATCAGTTTCTTGGAGCATCTTGTTATGTCCACGTATATCAGCCTTGACAGAATGTTGGTGATTAGCAAAGTCTGGTCTTTCTGCATCCATGACATCAATGAGAAGACGGGTTGTAAGTCCTTCCTGGTTTACCGACATGTCAATCACTGAGAACTGATCCGTGTGGGGCTTTAGGAAACCAGCACCTGTGATAGCATTATAAGGGGACATGGCTTTAAAGATCTCAGCATTATGGATTAATCACAGAGATACACATTAACAGAAGTAAAATAAAACTTCATTATAGCTCTCGGGGGGCCTACATGTACTTGCTAGACCCTAATCCTGTCAATGCAACTAGTGTTTATCCATGAGGGAACATGGGATAAGAGATTAGCCTAATAATATGATCACATATTCAAATTAAGTGTCCTAAGGGTGCAATTCATTTCTTCATAGGCTGAATCATGTCACTAATTTCAACAATATTTCAAGAATTTTTTTATCTATTTTAATGTTATTTGTATACACAGAGTGGATTTGGCACGATATAAGTTATATATATTATTATTATTATTATGTACATTTTAAAGTGATAATATAACCAGCTTTAAAAGAAACCCTCTTTTAATAACTATGATTTCATTTATGTTATTACTGGTATTACTGCTTCCCTATTTCTACCATACTGTTATGTGCAGTTGAGTATATTCCTATAGAAACTGCATAATATGAAATTACAATTATCATTATTATTATCAGACTCACCTTCCAACTCCAGGGGTACAGTGGTAGTCAAGTAGAGGGCAAATCTAGTGTTGTAGCTATACATGTGGCTCCCTATCCTCACCGACTTCTCCCCTTCCTCATTCTCCACCACGTTCCTCATCAGGACGTCACTGAACTTCACATCAAAATCCTTCCTCTCCAGGTTTGTGACAACCAGACTAAGCCCCATCACAACGGACTGGATGAGCCTCTCCTCCAGGAGGAAGTCGTCGGCTGACACGACCCAGAGGTCAGAGAAAGGTCGCGCACCATCAAGGTCGACAGAGAAGGGATGGGTGGTCACAGAATGGTTGCTGGTGCCCACGCTGTGGATGTCGAAATCCTTCTCGCTCATGTTGTCCTTGGGAGTCACTCCACCATTCCTGTGAAAACATGGAAATGTGCATTATAATAATGATGATGAAAACGGTCAATGACATATTTTGCCTTTACCCTTGCATACAAAATAATCTGAGGTGAGATTATGAGATGAAACAAACTCTAAATCAATACATCATGTGTTATCACTACTCCAGTTTTGCTCATTTTAAAAACAAGTCTGCACATTACTTAAACTTTAAAAAACTACCAACATGGGAAAAGTTAAACAAAATTGTAATCTCTACATTATTGGCTAAGACACTATTTGCAATGGTGGATGTACTGATATGGTCTCTACATATGGTTTGCTCTTTTTTTCATATCTTATACAGAAGTGCAACAGATGGAAACTCCCTACGTAAAGAAATACAGACACATGATAATAATATAATAATAATAATATTGGATATTTATATACAGCTCATATCCATCAAACAAGGTGTTCAAGGTGCTACCATTATTACCCCGGCTCAGCTAGTGAGATTGTGACCGATTAAAGGCATTGGCTAACTTTGTGAGTAGCTGATTTAAAAAATTCTCAAACTAAGATGAAACATGCGTATGAGTACTTGTATTTGTATTCAAAAACCCTGAAACCAACAATAATTTGGAATGAAAAAGTGTAAATTAGACGCAAACGGCGATTTTATTATCCTTCGTCTCACGAGACAATCACTAAGAGGACCACTTTGCCTGAATTTGAAAATGCCGTTATATGCTTCCCGCCGCGTGATACGCCAATACACACAGTACGGTAAGGTGAGTCATATGCGCATGCGCACTCCTTATGTCTATTCTATGCAACCGACCCTTGTATATTTGTCAAATATGGGTTCACATTTTTGATATTTAAAAATACTTCCTGTGGATATTATACTTTGAAACTTTCAGACTGGTATTTTTACACTATAACCCTTATGTTTATCCCATTTTCAAGTAACAAAACAATATTTTTTAAAATCATAACAATGTTAACCAATGCCTTTAAAGGAATTGCAGTTGGTTCAGATCAGTTGTAATCATTCATAGGGCGTGCTACAATTCATGAGAGGCATCTCACATTGACCTGAATCATGACTTACGTGGTACATGTATGTGTTCTAGGTGTTTCAGGAAATTCTGTCCCATAGTCCGTCTCCCCACCCAGAGAACTTTGGTCTGCTCGACTAAGAGCAAAGTTAGAGGTTGCTACACTCTCCAGATTCCTGCTCTCCATCAGACGATCCTCTGTCAGATCAGGATTGTTCAGTTCTTCCTCCAAATCACCTTCCTGGACAAGAGACTCCTCTGTAAAGGAAGAAGTTAAAAGTCAAAGATTAGATCATCAGCCGAATATACACATATGACATCGAAAGAACTATTTGGACAAAAATATGCTAACTTTAAGATATATTTTAAGATATACAGATTATGTCTGGCCTTGTAGGGTGTAGGCCCCTCTGTTTGAAATAATTATTATGAATTATCTTCATGAGAAATAAAAAGCATAAAACAACAAAAAAATAGATACAGTGATACTAAAGACATAAGATGCAGAACAATGATAAAAGTGCACATAACAAAGAAACAATCAAAGTTACACAAAATATTGCCTAACTATAAAGGTAACTTGGATTTAGGAAAAAATGCACAATCTTACCCTCCTCTTCCTCTGCATACACAATCTCATGGAAGCTGGCCATTCCTTTCTCCTGTAGCTGTACTATCCAACTCAAAGCCTGGTTATCTGGATCAATCAAGAGTGGCCACTGACGCCGTCTTCCAATTATACACGCACGGGCATACAGGGCATTGTCTACTGCAAACTGATCGCACACCACGCTGCTGCTGTGCCTCCAGTTGATAAGCTCTTCCTTATCACCAAGGATATCTAATTTCAGGGAGAGTAACAGAAACAAAAACACAGAATAGTAAAATCCCACTAATGTTAGGGGTAAAATGTTAAAATCATTTCACAAGTTAAAAGATGCAGATGTTTCTATGACTAAAGATGAAAATACAAGTACGCTCCTGCTTACAGTCAAAACAAGCATGTCATAGGTGATATACACTAATTATGTGTGCAAATCTGAATATAGATGATATAAAATGCACACAATCCCTGTTCCCAATGAAGAAATACATCAACCATCACACATTGAACATCCAATGACACTCTTGGAGAACATACATTTCATATGCAGAGTTGTATTAACATCCAATATACATTTACATGGACAAATATTTTGATAAATTGAAATCTAATTGACAGAAAATATAAATGTTGTACATTAAACCACAATACAGGAATAGTACATATTATAGTTGTACAGTAGCATAATATGAATCCACCTCATCTTGATGTCATTTATTTTATCAGTGAATTGATGGAAACTAAATGTGAATTGTCAAGGGTTGCATACATGTAGTAAAAGATGATAATTCAAATTCTACAAATCAATGAAGAGGAACGAATTTTGCAATTGCTTCCTTGCTAACCTTCTACGTTAAAATTCTGCCTGATGGGTACGACAGGGCTGATCTCAGACTCTGGTTGCTCTCTCCTGGATGTCGAAGCATGGCTGCCATCATCATTGCCCTCATCGATGACAGCCAGCCGTCCGGGAAGCTCAACTTCTGCTGAGGGGCTGTCGTTGTCCGGTAGGATACCTTTGGTTGCATCAGCATTGACCTCCTGCACCTGGATGAAGAAAGAGTGAAGGATGGTGCTTCAGATTTAAGCTGTAAGCCATACTTCTACAATGACCCACTGTGCAAAAGTCAAGATGGACACAGTGCTTCAGACATATGCTGTAAACCACATTTCTACAATGACTCATTGTGCAAAAGTCAAGATGAGCTGATTCTCCACATCAATGCATCAAATTGAATCTTATACCCCTTTCACGCTAGTCACCCGGGAGATCAGCCGGAAGATTCACATGGAAATCATACAAGTAACAGCCCGAAAAGAAAATGGCGATGAGTTCTCAGGTGAATTATTCTCATATTTCTCATATTATGGTAATCCATCTGGCACACGTTTACCATTATGATGTCAAAATGGTATACATGAGCTATTTATGAAGTAGCATTATGTCAATCAGTCAATTTGATGCAGCATGCACCCTACTAAGCCTGCCATGCGCATTCTGGAGATTTTACCCGGGAGTTTAACCACAATGCCTTTCACACTGCAGTTTCACCCAAAAGTTTACCAGAGACGATTCAAGAGTAAAATTTCCAAAAAGTCTTCTGGCATTTTACCGGCCATTTCACCCGAGAGATCTTGCACACTGCAAGATCTCCCGGGTATACCCAAGTGAAATCTGCTTAGCGTGAAAGGGGTATTAGTAAGGTAGCTTACCAAAACAGAGTGGAACAAAAAGACGCATCCAGAACGCAAACAGTACAGAAAACAATAGAACTATCATCGCCGAGCCTTCTCTCCTCATCACCTTCTCATCTGGTTTACAGTCCTTTTCAGGACTTCACTCATTCCCAAGAAAGATACTCTCCACTCTCTCTTATTCTCTTTCCCAGCTCTCCATTTCTCCTTCCCCTCAACTTTCTCCACTTTTCCTCAAATTTAACAGTCCTTTTCAGGACTTACCACATCGTGAACCGTATACCTCATCCATGTTACATTACCATCGTGCAAAACTCCACCTTCTAAGATCATCTGAGTACTAAGCATTCTTTCATTTGGTTACCTAAACTTGCTAACTATTGAATTCTCTAATTCTCTTAGGTTTAATAAAAGATTCACCAGAATCCTACAGGCAATAGGTTTAAGGTATTTTCACTGGTAATCTTCCAAAATGATTGAAGGAAACTAAATTCATCACTGATGAATGTTCCAGTTTCGAATTTACATTTGCAGATTTTTGCACAGTTTGTCATTGTGACAGGTAGAGCTAATGGATTCTAAATAAAAAGCGTAAGAAAAAAAAATCATTCTGAAGGGGAACATTGCTTCATACCACATTAAGGGCGGGACTTGCAGCAAGGGAAGGCTCCATCCCACTCAGCGCGCTAGCCCTCCCCGCTCCCACTTGGTATCTCCCATGGCTGCAAGCATGCAGCCAATCAGCAAGCACCAGAGCTCTGGTGGTCTCATCCATTGGGCCCATGTAGGTGGTGCAGGCTGCTGCCAGGAGGGAGTCACCAGGGGCTGTCTTGAGGTGGTTGTGAGATAGGTCCAGGCTGCTCTTCCAGCTCTGATGCTGCTCTTCCATGTTATTCATCAGGTCACTAGCTGCTTTGATTTTAGCCTCAATGGCCTGGAAAAAATCAAAGCAAATGAAACATTAACAAGTTGCTTCTGCTTACAACAACATATGCAAGTAACGCAGCCATGCATTGTCCCTAAATTGCTCAATACTGTACTTGCGTAGAGATATTTTACTGTCCCATAAACACATCACCTAAAATCTTGTTCAATAAATTATTTCTGTATCAGCAAAAAAAAATGCAGTAATCAATAGCACAATACATCTTGCTTAATAAAAAAAGTATATTTTCAATATAGAAAAGATACCCAGATGACTGCAATATATACATGTATGGAATATTTGAAAACATGTAGATACCAAAATCAGATAATTACTGTCCAAAACATCACTTTTTTAAAGGCAAACAAGAGTGTTAATGTCAAACCAAAAGATACCCCTCCTCCTTTCTTGTCAGTCGTTGGTCAGCCTCTTAAAGATTTGATATCAAAGAGTTGACAGTACAGTTAAATGAGGCCATAAGAAAACAACTTATCTAAGGCGTTGAGCCACTGACCTGTATTTTCTTTTCACAGAGCTTGACCTGTCTGATACTCTCTTGGTATTCCTTACGCTTCTGCTCCAGGAGTCCTTTCATGTCCTGTGCCTTCACTCGTTTGCTGCCAAGATGTCCTTGTGCCTAGGTGTAGGTAAATGGTCATCACAAAAACAAAAAAGAGAACTTTGAAAGAGAACTTTACGATTTCATGAAAATACATTCCCTTCTGATTCTTTTGTGCCAAATTCAAAGTGAATGAAATTTCCTCTCATAAACTTCATCTTATCAATGACTTTACATAAGAAAATCTACAGGTGATTATGGAATCTGTAAACCTGACTCCCCTTTGAGAGGTACATGTAGGTATCAGTACTGACAGAACAAACCAGTATACACATCTAACCTTTTTTTTTTTTTTTGTATGCAACAGATAAAAGAATTAACCTCTAACACCACATTGAAAGCAACTTCATCCTGTCCATGCCTACATGTACAATCTTCATTCCTGATGACGGACAGTCAAGCTGTCGGGAAAGTGGAGTCTCTCTCTCTCCTAATCTCCTTCCCATCCGGTTTATAGTCCTTTTTAAGACTTCACCCACTCTCAAGAAAGATACTCTCCACTCTCTCTCAATCTATCTCACCTCTCCATTTCTCCTACCCCTCAACTTTCTCTACTCTCTACTACCTCGACGGTCCTTTTCAGGACTTACCACATGGTGAACCATAAAACCTCATCTACGTTATGTACAAACTTGTTTGTCAAGCGTATTCATGTGCTAACAATACTTTGTTGCACATAAAACTTGAATTGATTACACAGGAAAAGGAAGAAAGGTGAAAAAAAAAAGAACAACAGTGAGAAGAAGAAAAAGATGAGCAGGGAAAGGGTAAAATTGGAGAGGACTGCAGAAATATCACCACTGTGATGAAAACCGAATTATCTCACCTCCTGAACTTTGGCCTCAGCTTCTTCCACACTCTGCAGCTTAGGCCTCATATTCCGGTGGATGACTGCATAGGCATAGACAGCATGCACCCACATGCACAGCGAGCTGGCCGCGACACTGGCCGTCTTGATGACCTCTGGGTCAAAGGTCGGGTCTTGGATAAAGAGAATGTTGAGCTTGTGGAAGATGTCGTTAGGGATGGAGGTCTTGTCGTAAAACTCCAACTCCTGGAAGAAGTTCTTGCGGTTGATGAGAACCTTGCCGTTGGTCCAGCTGAAGCAACAAAAACATAGAAGAGTTAGGGGAGAAAAGCTAAAGTCATCAAACTATTCATTATCTTGTTCACAACCTACACCACATAATAAAGAATTATATTTGTGCTTGATAACTTGTGGCAGTAAAAGAGGTCTGTGTTGTCTATTACACATTAATTTATGTGGCAGTTGAAGAGTGTTGTGTAGTCCATTACATATTTTTTTTTGGTTGCTTGTTTGTTTAGTTTAGTTTTGTTTTCTTTGTGTTTTGTTCTGATTTCTCTTGTATTCATACATGTACCTGGCTTTATTGTTTGGGATTAGCCTTTCATAGGTCTATGACCTTTGCAAATCCCTCACAATCGTATTCTTTGTATTTCATGCCTGTGTGTTTGTGTATGTATATCACGTTTTAATGCAAATGTGAAATAAATCAATTGAAATGAATATCATTTTATGAGGCAGTAGAAGAGTACTGTGCAGTCTATTACTTATTACTGTACTTCAAGCAACAGTTGAAGAGTCTATGAGAACAGTCAAGACAAATTGTATTAAAATGTGTGTCTAACATGTATTTTTTTTTCTGTGCAGAGGGAATGCTATTTGAGAATACAAAAAACATTTACTTGAATTCTATCAAGAAATACAACACTTAAAAGCAGTATAGCTCAGAAGACAGTCTTCAAAGAGCGTACATGTACATGTACTAGCTGTATTGGATGACCACAATATGGACTAAATAGCCTAAAATTCAACTTCGACTTAAAAGAGAACTCTTCTCCAAAATCACAATGCCAAGTTGCCATGCGAAGGTGGGACAAATAAGTGCCAACCTTCATAAAGCAGACGAGAAATGCAGGTAGCTCAAGTTCTTTACCACCCTTGTGTGTGAAACTCTATGTATGTCTCATGTAAAATTACTGTGTTTGCTATCTAACTCTTAGATACTTATAAAGTGAATGTAGAGTGAACTTTCACTATCACATAAAGCTAAGACCAAAGTTACATTGTAAGGTGAAAACTTTCAATTAAGGTTTTACTCAGAAAAAAAAGCATTCCAGAGAGAGAGAGTCCGGTTGGAAACTACATGCATGGTACCCGAAGCGACATGAAGCCAATTATTTCCAGAGGGAGGCAGCAGTGCACTGCCAGCAGGAAATATCATCACAGTTGAGTTGTCTCTTGTATTCCAGAGGAACAACCTCCTCATATCTGCAGAACACAGTAGTGTGTCTGCCACCAAAGCAACTTTGACAAGAACAGAGACAAATCCAAGTGTTCATCAAAGGCTTGTGCTTGCCGCTGCTGGCTGAACAAGTGAAAGTGATGAGCTCCATTTCATCTTTTGTGGTGTTGACATTGATGCTACATCTTTTCAGAGCTTTGAAAGCAAGAAGGAGAAGATCCTCCAAGCCATGATTCAATGGCTGGATGTCGGGTTTGCTGATTTCCTACACAATCCCATCATTCTGGCATCAGATATTCTGGATGTAACCAACTTTTCTAATGATCCAGATGCATTCTACAAATTCAACATGGAGAGTGTTGCCACTTTTGAGGATCATTTCTCAAACTCTCCTGAGTGCAAAGGGCTGCAACTCATCACTCACATCAGTGGAATGGATGAAGCTGAAAGAGGACATCAAACATCATTTTATTAAAGATCAACCTCAAGAACTGTAATCTGGGATCCTCTGCCATAAAGCACAAGAATATCCTAATACTGCACATCTTCTTGGAATCTAAACTGTTCCTCCCTACTGCCACAGCCCAAGTAGAGCGACAATTCTCTACAATGAAGACATGTCAAGGGGACTGGCGGCTCAGTTTAAAGACATCAATCAGTATCATTACTGAGGGCCAGCCAGTAAAGTTCTTCCCGCCCATGTCTTCAGTGGAGAAGTGGTGAAACAACCAGCGGTCTCAAAAGCAGAAGCCTCATGGGAAGAGGAAGCATACCCCATTCAGCTTAAAATCTGACATTGATTCAGAATTATTTTCTTACTGTCAAGCTATATACATTACAAATTACAATACATGTATACTATTTTGTTCTCTCTTCCATCTTTCTCTATTTCTTTCTATAAATTTTTCTTTTCATTATCTATTTCATCTTTTTAACCTCAAGTGTCAAGATTCTGATTGCAAAGAAAAATAGTTATAAAAACTTAAAACTTTAACCAAGGAAAGAAAGGAGAGAGAAAAGAAATTGACAGTTACATATATAAATATACAAGAAGGTGAGGGGGCAGAAGTACATGTATTAACGTGAGGGTGACGGTGTTAGGAAACAAGGTGCAGGAAAGAGAGAGATGAAAATGGGAAGGAGAGGAGAAAGAGTGAGAGGAGAGAAAGAAAAAGAAAGAACAAAAATATAAAGAGCTAGGTAGAGGAGAAGAGAGAAGAACTTACTCCATTGGTTGTCTAAACATGAGGCATACAGCGTTTATGACATTGATGACCTTGGCTGGTGGAGCATGGAATGTACGTAGCTCATTCAGGGCTGCCTTGTCTAAGCTCCTCAGGGCATGGAGGGCTGCCTCATACACTGGGTTCACCTGAGTGAATAAGAAAAGTTAAATACATTACAGTTTTGTACGATCAGTCATCATTACAGACATTTTCTTCATCATAA
>CM057167.1:13756310-13795009 GCA_029962745.1 Echinometra lucunter
TTATATTACATAGACTATTTTATTGCCAAAAGAATGAAGTCTCTCCGTATTATTTACCATTCTTCTATACTCTCGCACACAGGCCCGTTATTTGCTGACATCAGACTGTTAAAATAAATGACCTACACCTATTTCGCTAAGGGCAATTATGTATAACTACTAAGCAAACACACTTCCACGCATCTTTGATGCAATGTTCCCCCAAATCGTTTATTTCATCATCATACCCAACTAGACGGTCCAACGAGTTTCACTTACACTCTTCAGAACCTTATTAGCTATAAGAAATATTTATGCATGTGGTCGAGATTCTGGAATTCAGTAAGTGGAGAGATTATAAATAGTCCATGCCTAATTCTTTCAAGAAAAAAACAAAAACGTGTTTTCTCAAATCCTACAGAAAGGTACAATAATAATACCTGTCAATCTTAAATTTTCATTTGGGTCTTCATCTCTCCCAAATTGATTATTTAACATCTTACCTTGTTGAATCACCATTATATTTACTTAATTTGTCGGTTTTGATGTCCTGATCTTATCATTTTCTTTCCCATTTTTCTTTTCTTGCTTTCCCTTTCCTTGTCACCTCGCGTTTGTTTGTTTGTTTTTTTCTTTTGTACTGTTCTGTTCTGTTCTGATATTGTTCCGTGTTTTTTGCTAGTCTTCATGGGCTAAATTTGCAACAACTTTATTTTTTGAGGGTTCCACAAACTACAAGCAATTGCTTTTTAGTGGAAACCTCAATTTCCACAGAAATCAATAACTTAATTTATGATGATTTATTCTAATTATTTACTGATATGTTTACTCATGAGGGAACCAAATATTATGTATATATCTTAATTTCATGATGATTATATCTATGTAAATGTAATTTTTTTTCGGTTGGAAATGAATAAACATGAATTTGAATTTGAAATTTGAAATTAGGTGCCAAATGATTTATGCAGGCTTATAGTGGATGATAAAAAATTAGCTTAGGGTTATAGGCATGCCTCATCAAGGATCTGTGTGTCTCCTGTTAATCTGTCTCAAAGACAGATTTACTTTATTGTATTCATCAATGTAAATCAGATCAGAAGAACATCCCATAAATTCTAATTCGTGCCAAGCACCAGACTGCTACTATCCCACTACATTAGTCTTACTGCTGCTTCCAGGGTAACCGTTAGTGGTCCCACCAAGAGTTTAGGGGTGAATACAAGCCAGTATTGTGTACTGTTTAAACATTTTTCCAAAGACAAAATCACTTTTGATGGCTGTCATCTAAATATATACTATTCATCGATCTCCATGATTTATGTAAGAGTGTTAACGAGATCTTAATGAGAAACATCCTTAACATTCTATCTCATGTCAAGCTCTAGACATTTTACCATCACTGCTGTTTGTACGGGTAACGGTGAGTGGTCCCGCCCAGAGTTCAGGGGAGAATAAAAGCCAGTATTTGTGTCGTTTTTTAACCTTTCCCAAGGCAAATTCATTTTTTATGGCTGTCATCTAAATTGTATAATATTCATCTATCTCACTGGATCTATAAAAATACGTCAACCAGATTTTACAACATCAAATTGCCCATAGAGTCTAAAAGTGCGTGCCAAGCACGGATTATTGACCATTGAACCCACCGCCCTGCCTGTTTGTACGGGTAATGGTGAGTGGTCCCGCCCAGAGTTTTAAGGGGGGAGAATACAAGCCAGTATTTGTGTCAGTTTTTAACCTTTTCCAAAGGCAAATTCACTTTGATGGCTGCATCTAAATTGTATAATATTCATCTATCTCAATTGATCTATCAAAATACAGTCACAACCAATTTACAAAGCAAAATTTCCCACAATTCTAAGTCGTGCCAAGCACGGATTATTGACCCCCCTGCTGTTTCTACGGGTAAGCCTGAGACGTCCCGGCCAGAGTTGCGGGGAGAATACAGCCCTAGACGTGCACCAATCCTGCTGGTTACATATAATTTATTTGATTCTTTGTTATATTCTTTATTTTTCTAGTGTTCGATAATAATCGTGTTTAGCTTGTTAAGAAATATAATTAAAAGCACAATTTCATGTGGTTTTACGTCAATTGCGTGGCTTTGCGCCTCAAAAAGTTCACTCAGAGCCATGAAAATGAGTTTGTTTCAGAAATGCCTTATGGTAGGAAGCTTTCTTCCCCTTCTTTCACAAATTATTTACCATTTAGAACCCCAAATGGTACAGAGTTGAAATTTCATACCGTGATTCCTTAGACAAATCAAGCATTTATCATTGTGTTTTGATGTTTTTATTGCATTCACTGAAGTTTAAAAATAATTTTTATTGTTGGTTTTTAACGCCCTCTATGATGATTTATTGGTATAGATGTATTGCTTTGTCAAAATGAAGTAAATTTCTGTCTCAGAAATCAAACCTGACTCTATATTTTCATTCCATTATAGTGTACAAATATTCATCAGGGATATTTAATCTCTCTGTCTTCTTTTAGAATGATAAGAAGAAATAGCAGTAACTTCTGGGGTATAATATGGTATATTCAAAAATACTCGAGGGTGCCTTTTGACATGCTTGATACTGATGTATAAATTTTGTTAATTTGGTTAACATGATTATGCGGACGGACTGATTAAAGGACAAAATCTACACCAAAAGAAACCATTTTCCTCTTCTAAATTAGTTATACACTATTGATCTTGTGTATGTTCAAGATTAGGCATTGTAACAAAATATCTTGAAAAGTTTGACGACATCACAAACACTAATTACTCCTTCCTAATCTTTCACTTTCTGTGTGCTTGGAATTGGGGATATTACTTAACTTTAATAGAAGATAAACACTGCCATAACAACACAATTCACATGTTTCTTCGTTTTTTGCTTTGTTTTGTTTTGTGGGGTTTTGGGGGGGCGGGGGTAAAGGATTTTCCGTGCAAAGTAGTGAAAAGGAGTGATATGCCCATTCACCTGACACAGAATTTGATCAAGTCAAAGTTTTACTGTCTTAAACAAGCATCACTTCATTAGATCAGGATATCAGATTATACTGAATCAAAGGAGAAAAAAGCAAGTCTCGGGCATCTCCAAATTAATGAAAATATCAGGACATCTAAAGAAAACAAATACATACTAGGCGAAAAAAATAATAGAGTTCTAAAGCCTAACTATATACAACATTAATGGATGAAATAGAAAAAAATATGAAATTTCTTTTAAAAGTTTTGATAACTACAACATAATGGGGACTAAATTCGCATACAGGAAATTATCAAATTTTGCTTACCATATAGCTAACTAACAAAGTATATAGTGGGTTTTGTTCGCCCTCTTTAATTTTGTCGATTTCAGGCAATGAAATAAGGTTACCTGAACTTATATTCATGTCCATGTTTCAAATCTGAAATTATTTGAGGTCCTTGTCGCCAGCTTTAGTGATATAAGAATTAATAGTGATATGATTATTCAGTATCTTCCTAATCGTGATGCCTCTAATTCCCCATGGATGCAGTGATGTACAAAAAGCAGAACACTTCTTAATGCCCTCAGACATTGGGGGGGGGGGGGATAGCCCCCTCCTTTTTTTTGGGGGGGGGGGTGGCGTATACAATAGTCCTCCCACATTTTCAGATATTTATTTTCTCATCCCTTTTTTAAAATCTGTGTGTACCTTTTGGAAAATTTGCTTTATTATTTAGAGACATTTTGTGCTATACCATTATTCTTTTTTTTTATGGGCTGACTCCTTACTCTGCTAAAACGAACAGACAATTTGCATGACAAAGGAATTAACAACACACATTGTTGACAATTTAAGAAGATACATGGTGTATTAGCGTTGTTTATTGAGGGTATAGGTTCATCAAATGAAATTGTTTATGATTTTGCAATAGTTTTTTTTATTAGCCTAATTCAAAAGTCTGATTATTTGCCTTCATTGAAAGGATAAATAGCCTGCATTCTACATATCACAACATATTCCAATGTGAGATATTTAGCACTTGTTTTCAACATCAACTTTATAGACATAAATCATAGTATATATTTTTGTTAATAATTCTTACCCCATTTGGAGATTATGATGTTCAACGTTTTTCATTCCCCAAATATTTTGTTAAGATGTGATTAAAAGTGCACACTTGTCTTCCCCTTCGATCAATGAAAAATGTATGGGACAGGTTATTTCTTGTATGAGGCTTTATAACTGGGTCAATTGATTAATATGTATGATTTGCAATAATTACTGAAATTTTGACTAGTTTGCAATCCTGTTCATAACTGCTAGGAAAAACTGATAAACCATGAAACAATCATTCCGGATGAGCCATGGTATTTTACCGAACAGTCTTTTGATGTTTGCCATACAAAATATAGGCCTATCAGGATTCTTTTCTTTATCTATTCTAAATAATGAACGATTACTTCCAAGAAATTTTCAAAATTGTGGGTGTAAACGCTTATAGGCCCTGTATGTTCAATGCTATATTTTCCAACTGAAATAGTAGTAGTAGTAGTAGTAGTAGTAGTAGTAATTAAAGTACTACGAGTAGTATAGGAGTAATAGCAGGAGTAGTAGCTGTAGTAGAAGTATAGTAGCAGCAGTAATATACCCCTATCATTATCATAGTTTTCTTGAATAACACGATTTAAAAAACATTTCATTATCTATCAATATAGTTTATAAACAATGGTGGCACGGCACCTTTGGGTCGTTCATTTCTTGTTTTATATTTGACTTCTGAAACTGTAGGTACATGTATGTTCACATTCTGGAAAATCCAATGTTATAGACGAACTCAATTCGAAGTAGGATTTCGCCAGAAATTTATACAAGCTAAAATATTTGAACAGACATGCTACTACTGTACTGATACATGGGTGCTGTGTTCTCTCCTTTCTCGTGTTGTAGCAGTCTCATAAATATGTCAGCATGAAGGTTCCTGAACAGCATAGTTGTGCTATTCAGCCTATAATGTCATTCCGGACTCATAACAGGATAAACTGTGACAGTTCAATTAAATGCATACTTTACAACCTATTCTGACAAGAAGAGTGGTTGATTTTACTTTTACTGATTTTTCTTGATTGATTTTATTTGCCAAGCCTCCCAAACACAACAATGGATATATAAATTGCAGAATAGCAGATCAGTATGCTTGAAAACGATAACCCACAAAAGCTTGCAAGCTTATTTCCAGATTGATTTGTAGACATGAACTTAAGGGCTTTAATCCATAATAATCTCACCTTTTTCCAACTTTTGGATAAATCACCCAAAGCAAATACACATATCGTGGAACGGTTCTATACGAGACTACGCGTTTCAGTTTGTTTGTCATTTCCGTTGTTGCCCAAGTAGAGTAAAACCGTGGGCCTGCAAATTTTGTATAGGCCTAAATGAAAAAAAAAATCATTTTGCGAAAATTAATTTGTCATGAAACACGCATTTTCCCAAGATGGTGCGACTTTTCTTACCCCCTTCTCTCATGTGGGGTATATTGGTATGTCTACGTTCATTGGATATACCACTGATTAAAAAGAATTTTTAATTCCTAACTTTAGATGAGCGTGCAAATAGGAAAAAAAAAAAGTTTTTGATTATTAGAGGGCGGGGTTGTACTAGTTCAAGGAATTCAATACGATTAATCCACTATATGCCCGTGAAATGCCATTATAATTTAGATGCCATCATGGAAAACGGTTGGAAAAATTATCGAGGAAAACTAGTAGGCATACGTGTTTTTCTGAATAATGACTGACTATTTTGATGAAGGCGCCTTGTGTGCAGGCTATGCATCTGGTGGCTTTTTTCTTTTCTTTTTTTTTTTTTTTTGGGGGGGGGGGGTCAAATCTCATAAATATGTCGTTATGAACAGATGAAAGTTCCTAAACGACATGAGTGACTTTCAAGCATGAATGCTGAGTTTTGGTCATCAGCCTTTTATCATTTCACATCCATTGCCTGCATTTAATATTATTTGCTGCTGTTCAAGAAATTCTAACAAGTGAGTTTGATTACAGCCATGAACTTCAAAGCTTTTCATAATAGTCGCAAAAAAAATTGACATCTAGACAAATAACACCTTTAAGCATGTAAACACGTTATCATGAAATAAATCTGTGTAGGAATGAGACTAGAGCTTTTTGTTGACCCACAGAGTAAAATCCATTGAGTTATAAAGAAGGGCGGCGCTAGATTATTTTCAGAGAGGGACTTTTTAAAACCTTCGCTCATAGGTAGTATCATGTTAAATGACCCCACCCTCTCTTCCCCATGATACTCCTCCTCCTCCTCCTCTTCCTTCTCTTCTTCATCTCTTTGGATCACTTGGAAAATTGAAGGGCAGCAACCTCTGCCACCTCTGTCGTAAATTTTGCGCCAGTGCTTCATGTTTTCCCGCCTTTTCTGTAATGAATGGTTCTACATTGTTTACAAGGGGCATACCAACATTCCCTTCTCTCATGTCAAATACATCGAAGTCTTGGGTTCTCCTATTATGCTGGTACGCCAGACAGAACATGCGTACAACCGTATTCTTGATAATAGGTTCCGCACTAAACATGCATGAATTTTGTGATGCACGCAAAAATTTGAGGACGACTTGCAAAATATGTTAGAGAAATCATTAGAAGTCATTAGAAAGAAATGAAGGATGCTTGGTGACATTTTTAAAGGTGCTTTCGGGTTACAGAAGAAGTAAATTGTTATTGATATTAATCAATATTATTGAATGATAATTTAGAATTGATCAACTCTTTATTCAGATATGGGTAGAACAGGGGTGCGTGAATGACAACAAGAAACTTATTTTCTTGGAATGAGAATGACTGAAAGTACAAATCGTAATTGCTTAAGGGAAAATAACTGCATAAATATTTAAACCAGAGGCCGAATAAATATGAAGGAGAGCAAAAAGGAAGAGGCGGATAGAGAAAATAACTGAAACAAGGAGAATGTCCCCCCTAAAAAAACACATAAACAAAACAAACAAACAAAAACATAATCATGAACAACCGACCAAAAAGAAGGAGAAAAGAAAAAGCCAGTGTCGACTGGGACAACAGAAGTAAAAGAAAAGAACTATTGAGGAAATATCTCAGAAAAAAAAATATTTCGAAGGCATGGAATGAAAAAATTATTATGAAAAAAAATGCGAAGAAAAAAAAAACGTGAAGCGCACAAACGAAATATCAAGAAAATCGCAGGATAGTGGAAGAAATAACGATGAAGCACAGGATCCGAAACAACCCAAGCATACTGAAAATACAATTTCCGGGTAGAGCTCACTGGAGTTATCACTGAACATTCAGCATTATAATTATACACTAGTTGGTCAGTCAGCATAGCGGACATAAAATGTGAAATCCCCCACCAGCCTGTAGAAAATGCCTTCAAGGACGATCCGCACTACGCGAATGGAACACCCCAAAATCAACTGAAATTTACCCTCTAGTTGCAACTTTGATGCTTTTACGACCTGACAGCTAATGGCCCCATAAAACAGGGTAAAAGGGTGAAAAGAGGGGTGAAAATTCCTCTTAGCAACAAAACTCCTCCCAAATTGATAATCACCGCATTTTCACCCCCAAACCAGGTACGCTGATGTTCATAGTGAGAGGAACAGAAATAAACAGAAAAAAGAAGGGAGTAGAGGGAAGCAGAGAGAGAAGAAGAAGAAGACATAGAAAAAAGAAGAAGTAATAGTAGAAGAAGAAAGAGGAGAAGAGGAAGAAGAAGATGAAGAAGTAGAAGAAGAAGAAGAAGAAGAAGAAGAAGAAGAAGAAGAAGAAAAAGAAGAAGAAGAAGAAGAAAAAGAAGAAGAAGAAGAAGAAAAAGAAGAAGAAGAAGAAGAGGGAAGAAATACAATATCGACAAAGAACAATTTAAAGTTGATCAGTGAAACATGTACAAACGTCGTGAATCTATGAGAAAAAAGAATCGGGTATAAAAACATAGAAAGGCCCAACAAATGACAAAATGCTAAAATGCTAGCTTTTTTTTTTTTCAATACTAAAATATCACCATGCAGCCATTTGGCTGGAATAATAATTCTTCATGAACAGCAAACTGATTTGAATGAAATTGAACTGAATGACTCATTCATACTGAAAGTTAGGGGTTGAAATTCAAGGGCAAAGGACTGGTAATTTCATGTGCTGTGCAAAGTACATGTGTGATGATCCATGTTATAAAACAAATGTTTTGTAAAAAAAGAATTATTATCTAAATATTCATTGATATCAAAACATTTAGTATATATTAAGCCAGGGACATAAGGAGGTTACATTAAAAGTTAACACAACTATAAAAGACAGAGCGATATCGATACCTGGCAGAGGACTCTTGCTGTCAGCTGTAGTGATGAAGATAAGCTTGAAGTTAGAATGGACTTCCATACCCTCATACATGCTAGACTGGCTAGGAGCCGTCTGGGACATCACATCTGTGGTGGAATCATCACGCTTGGTCTTCTCTACTGGCTTGGCAGGCAGGGTCTTTTCAACATTGGCTGCTGGGGTTACAAGGTGCTACATGAAAAAAAAATTACTATACTTCATTATGGTGCATAAGACAAGGAATTATCTTCCGCTCTATCTGTTGAGCCACTTTCATTATCTTCATTACAGATATTGCATCAGCATCATATTTATTATTACCAGTGTTGTAACATTGTCATCATTATTATCTGAGCAATCAAGGGGTGTTCAGATATAAGGCAAAATGTCCCCGCAACAAATCTTCACAACATTTTTTTAGTGTGACATTGTGGCGCCACTTATGTTAATGAAAGTGCAATAAATCATCAACTCTCAAATAAAAGAAAACTTTGTCAAAACGTGCGCAAAGTCATGACATATTTTGCGCTAACTTTTTTAGGAATTTGATTAGTGCACATTTTTTTGCAGCCAGGCAGCAAAAAAAAAATGTGTCCTGCCTCAGCAACATTTTTTTTTCGCCTCATGCTCCACTGACTTGACATGTACACTAAAATGTTGCGGGGATTTGTTGCGGGGGATTTGTTGTGGGGACATGTCTTTCATAGCTGAACACCCCTTTGCCAGTGTCATATATCACTATCACTGTCATTGTCAGAATCATTCATCTACATCATCCTAATCAGTATCAACACCAATGCCATTTTCTATGTCAACGTCAATAATACTCTCGCTGTCAGTATCATTATCACCATGATTGTCATTTCTTCTTTGACTATAACTTCAATTTCAAAAGATGATTAATATATAATTGATATGATCTTAAGAAATCCCTATAATCTTTATCACCGTAATACATGATGATAATTTGAACGAAAAGTATTAACACTATACTTGATATTATTCAAAGAAGCACAAAGTCAAGTTTTAAGGTATACAGTAATCTGTTATTAACATGAAGAGCACAATTAAAGTTTACCTGGATGATCTGAAGGAACTCTTCACTCCATTGGTCAACAGCTTGGCAGTTGTTGAGGATCAGCCAATGACCATGCTGGACACATTCCTGCAGGGCATCAACAGCCAGACTCATCTGTTTCTCATTGCCCAGAGAGACAGTGTTGATCACTGTACGGACATCCTTCTGCTTGCAGTACAGAGTGATCTCAGCTAGAGGATCTATTACTGTGTGACCTTATGGTGGTATATCAGAAATGAGAAGGATTAGAATGAGGAATTTTTAATCAAATGCTTAATGTCTGTCTACGCTGTACATACACCTAAAATTAAATTCTATGAGACATTATAACTACATGTGGAACATAGTATCTGGCACTTATTCAAAGTGCCTTCACCTGGCCTTTCCTCCAGCCTCTCTCAATAAATATTCAGCATTTTTCATCCCACCAGTGACATTGTTCATGCTACAAGTTATTGGCACAAATCAATTCCAGGATATGATTGAATTGGATATGACCCCAAAAATCAAGTCACTGTTACCTTCCATTCCAGTCTGTTCCCCATCATGGTAACCCGAAGGAAGGACAAAAACCAGTGGGATATTCTTTGATGTTCTCTGAAGGACTTCCTCCGCATTATACACCTCCGGACGCGCCGTGTGGGCTCCGAGCTCATAGACCACCAGGTGCCTGCATATTATAGCCAGCCGGTCAGGAAGGACTACTCGCCACAGCAGGGCCTTCTGGCAGAAGCTGAGCTCCTGGAGGTCTGGACCAGGCACTGGAGCCAGGAGGACTGGGTTACAGGAGAAGTACTCCTTCCATTGGCTGGTATGACGGAGCATGGACTGCCTCAGACCCTGGAAGGCTGGGATAAGCTGCTCTAGGTGACCACACTTGATCCAAATCTGATCAAGAAAATACAACAGTTCAGAGTAAGGTCACATTGATACTTGAACGTAGTGCTTAGACCATCATGAAAGATACAGCAAAAGATGATGGTGGTTTTTATCATGGTAACACTGTACATCCTCTAGAAGATGAAAGATTTTCGTAGGGGCAATATTGGGGCAATATTTTGAAATAGTTCTATACACGAATGCAGAGTTACATGCTAGAAGTGAAATCCACAGATGTTGGCAATATTTTCCCTTATGATACATGCACATTCTCACAGATGTGCAAAATGCTTTTCTCCTTTACATATTATCTTATATATTTTATACAAGATTGACTTCTTCAGTACAGAACAAATGTGTCATTGATACTTACAGTGATCAAGATTATGATGATGATGACTATATCATCACAATCACATATAATTAACAAAACTAGAAATGAAAGGTCATTATGACAACTGTTTAGACCAGTATTGGTATTGCAAAAATGTAACATTTATCATCAGGACTGTAAGCTGTATATAAGATCTATTTTTATCAAAATGAAAAAATGAACATGAGCATGCACCTCGTTAGTAAGCCACTCTGGAATCACAGTACTATCGTTAGCCTCATCAAACACAGTCTCTCTTCCTCTAGGTACCACTCCATCCAAACCACTGACAAGCAGATCCCACTCCGCTTCTGATATCTCCCCTGATGACCGCATCCGCTCCATAGCAACCAGAAATACAAAGAGATCAGAGTGATGCTGGAAGAATCCACATGAGAGATGAGCATGGATCTCCTGTGTGAGAGCATTGCAGAGCTCTACCGCACGAGCCTTGAGCGAGGCAGTGTCGGTGCGGTCCTTCTCCCGTGCACGGAGCGTCTTGGCGTACCAGCGGATGAAGCGTCGAAGGGGGATGTAGTACGTTGGCAGGAGCTGCCAAATGCGCTTGATGGTGGAGTAGAGAAGAGTTCCGTGCTCTGCGACTGACTGATATGGGTGTTGTTTTTCCAGAAGTTGGTCAAGGAGGTTGCAGCTTTCCTTGAGGTGGGAGGTGGTGTCTTGGATGGTCTGGTGATGTGTGTTCAAGGTCTCACCCCATTCAGCATCCTCCAGAATTCCATGCTGCAATTCAATTACTTTGTTCAAAATATCCAGCTGTGAATTGTGAAATAACAAAGCAAATGAAAAGGTGAAAATTTTAAAGTGAAGAGTGTGGCAACAGTGTGGTATCAGTTTATGAAATTTAATATGTTAATACAGATTGTACAGTATGTACCTGATGGGATGTATCTTGAGAATATATGAAAGCACCCATTCTATACAGAAGGCGGGAAAATAATTCTTATCAATCCTACAAAATGTATACGAGATTAATTTTCCATTCATAAGAGTGCATTTCCAAGTGCTTCAAATGCACAGTTTGGCATTTTTTAAAGAAACAAAGAGCTAATGTCATACGGTGATCCCACAACGATCAACCACCACCAACAACAAAAGAGGTAAAAGCACTGGTGCAATAAAGAAAACTCCATATATTATAAACCAGAAGTAGAAAAAAAATACACATTAAAAGATATTAAAAGTAGAAAAAAAAATGGGGAAGAGAATAAACGGCAAAGAGAAGGGAGGAGGGGAATAAAAAAGGAAAATGACGAGGAAAGTGCAAAAAAAAATAGAAAAGGGGAAGGACAAACAGTTATAAATGGAAAGGGGTCAAGGGAAAGAAAGAAAATCCAAAGGGAATCAAAGAGATAAACAAAAAGGGAGAAGAAAGAGGATAAAAGAGGAAGTTCATTCTTACATCAGTTTCTTGGAGCATCTTGTTATGTCCACGTATATCAGCCTTGACAGAGTGTTGGTGATTAGCAAAGTCTGGTCTTTCTGCATCCATGACATCAATGAGAAGACGGGTTGTAAGTCCTTCCTGGTTTACTGACATGTCAATCACTGAGAACTGATCCGTGTGGGGCTTTAGGAAACCAGCACCTGTGATAGCATTATAAGGGGACATGGCTTTAAAGATCTCAGCATTATGGATTAATAACAGAGATATAGCTTTTGGGGCCTATGTGTACTTACTAGACCCTAATCCTGTCAGTGCAACTGCACTAGTTTTCATCAATGAGGGAACATGGGATAAGAGATGAGCCCATTAATATATGATCACCCATTCAAATTATGTATTGAGGGTGCAATGCATTTCTTCACAGACTGAATCATGTCACTAAGGCATCTTATTTTAATGTCATGGTGTGAAAGAAAGTGCCCGAAACACAACATGCAAAAATGCAAAACTCAAAATGTCTAATGTAATTGGAACAAAATGTTAGCAAAGATCATGCAACAAGGAGTTCATTTATCAATTTACAAGGTCTACGTACATGCTACCCAGGTAATTATCAATCACTGTTTGAACAATTTTTCATTTTGCGTTCCGGACGCGTTCTTTCGCACGACGTTAATACGAGAGGCCTAATTTCAACAATACTTTACATTTTGTATTCATATCAATGTTACTGGAATACATGTACATGTTGAAGTGATAATATAACTAGCTTCAAAAGATCAGACTCACCTTCCAACTCCAGGGGTACAGTGGTAGTCAAGTAGAGGGCAAATCTAGTGTTGTAGCTGTACATGTGGCTCCCTATCCTCACCGACTTCTCCCCTTCCTCGTTCTCCACCACGTTCCTCATCAGGACGTCACTGAACTTCACATCAAAATCCTTCCTCTCCAGGTTTGTGACAACCAGACTCAGCCCCATCACAACGGACTGGATGAGCCTCTCCTCCAGGAGGAAGTCATCGGCTGACACGACCCAGAGGTCAGAGAAAGGTCGCGCACCATCAAGGTCGACAGAGAAGGGATGGGTGGTCACGGAATGGTTGCTGGTGCCCACACTGTGGATGTCGAAGTCCTTCTCGCTCATGTTGTCCTTGGGAGTCACTCCACCATTCCTGTGAAAACATGGAAAAGTGCATTATGATAATGATGATGAAAACGGTCAACGACATATTTTGCCTTTTCCCTTGCATACAAAATAATCTGAGGTGAGATTTTGAGATGAAACAAACTCTAAATCAATACATCATGTGTTATCACTACTCCAGTTTTGCTCATTTTAAAAAGCAAGTCTGCACATTACTTAAACTTTAAAAAACTACTAACATGTGAAAAGTTAAACAAAATTGTAATCTCTACATTATTGTCTAAGACACTATTTGCAATGGCGGATGTATTGATATGGTCTCTACATATGGTTTGCTCTTTTTTTCCTATCTTATACAGAAGTGCAACAGACGGAAACTCCCTACATAAAGAAATACAGACACATGATAATAATATAATAATGATAATATTGGATATTTATATACAGCACATATCCATCAAACAAGGTGTTCAAGGTGCTACCATTATTACCCCGGCTCAGCTAGTGAGATTGTGACCGATTAAAGGCATTGGCTAACTTTGTGAGTAGCTGATTTTAAAAATTCTCAAACTAAGATGAAACATGTGTATGAGTACTTGTATATGTATTCAAAAACCCTGAAACCAACAATAATTTGGAATGAAAAAGTGTAAATTAGACGCAAACAGCGATTTTATTATCCTTCGTCTCACAAGACAATCACTAAGAGGACCACTTTGCCTGAATTTGAAAATGCCGTTATGTGCTTCCCGCCGCGTGATACACCAATACACACAGTACGGTAAGGTGAGACATATGCGCATGCGCACTCCTTATGTCTATTCTATGCAACCGACCCTCGTATATTTGTCAAAAATGGGTTCACATTTTTGATATTTAAAAATACTTCCTGTGGATATTATACTTTGAAACTTTCAGACTGGTATTTTTACACTATAACCCTTATGTTTATCCCATTTTCAAGTAACAAAACAATATTTTTTGAAATCATAACAATGCTAACCAATGCCTTTAAAGGAATTGCAGTTGGTTCAGATCAGTTGTAATCATTCATAGGGCGTGCTACAATTCATGAGAGGCATCTCACATTGACCTGAATCATGACTTACGTGGTACATGTATGTGTTCTAGGTGTTTCAGGAAATTCTGTCCCATAGTCCGTCTCCCCACCCAGAGAACTTTGGTCTGCTCGACTCAGAGCAAAGTTAGAGGTCGCTACACTCTCCAGATTCCTGCTCTCCATCAGACGATCCTCTGTCAGATCAGGGTTGTTCAGTTCTTCCTCTAAATCACCTTCCTGGACAAGAGACTCCTCTGTAAAGGAAGAAGTTAAAAGTCAAAGATTATATCATCAGCCGAATATACATATAATGACATTGAAAGAACTATTTGGACAAAAATATACTAACTTTAAGATATATTTTAAGATATACAGATTTAGCCTTGTAGAGTGTAGGCCCCTCTGTTTGAAATGATTATTATGAATATCTTCATGAGAAATGAAAAGCATAAAACAACAACAAAAATACATACAGTGATACTAAAGATGCAAAACAATGATAAAAGTGCACATAACAAAGAAACATTCAAAGTTACACAAAATATTGCCAAACTATAGAGGTAACTTGGATTTAGGAAAAAAATGCACAATCTTACCCTCCTCTTCCTCAGCATACACAATCTCATGGAAGCTGGCCATTCCTTTCTCCTGTAGCTGTACTATCCAACTCAAAGCCTGGTTATCTGGGTCAATCAAGAGTGGCCACTGACGCCGTCTTCCAATTATACACGCACGGGCATACAGGGCATTGTCTACTGAAAACTGATCGCACACCACGCTGCTGCTGTGCCTCCAGTTGATAAGCTCTTCCTTATCACCAAGGATATCTAATTTCAGGGAGAGTAACGGAAACAAAAACACAAAATAGTAAAATCCCACTAATGTTAAAGGTAAAATGTTAAAATCATTTCACAAGTTAAAAGATGCAGATGTTTCTATGACTAAAGATGAAAATACAAGTACGCTCCTGCTTACAGTCAAAACAATCATGTCATAGGTGATATATACTAATTATGTGTGCAAATCTGAATGTAGATGATATAAAATGCATACAATCCCTGTTCCCAATGAAGAAATACATCAACCATCAAACGTTGAACATCCAATGACACTCTTGGAGAACATACATTTCATATGCAGAGTTGTATTAACATCCAATATACATTTACATGGACAAATATTTTGATAAATTGAAATCTAATTGACAGAAAATATACATGTTGTACATTAAACTACAATATAGGAATAATACATATTATGTTTTGGATCAGAAATTTATCCTTTCATGATTGGCTTAAAGACCTTCACGTGATCATCGGTATTTTCAGCTATTTCAGAATGTTGGCATGAAGGTTTACTATTTGGGAAATGACGTCACTCTTATGACGACATTTTCCAAATAGTATATACTATTTGTGAAATGACGTCACAGTACGCAAAATCTAGGCGCGAAATGAAAATTCAGCGGGGCATACGAGAGCTCGAGTGCGCACCATGGGGAACTCTCGCGGTGTCACGGCTACTGCGTCTCTCAATTTCCGATCACTTTGCAGTTTATCCGTTTACCCTCAGTGAATAGTACTATTTCGGAGTCACCTCTTGCCCATAGTTTTAACCAGGAACTCTCAAGGCAAAGTATATTTAGTGCCATAAAGCATTCAATAAGACATAAACATGAAATAAAGAATATTGATTTGGTGTCATTTGACTGATTTATTTTAATAAACAAGGTAAAAACCAACTTCACCTACTTGGCTGATTTACAACGGGGCCATGTATCAATCAAGAAAAATATAAAATAAGAAAGTAATTTTCATGTACAAATACATATAAATCTTGATCCAAAATATAAAACAAATATACTCTGCCATAATTTCGAGTTTCTGGTTAAAACTATGGGCCTCGGTGACTCGCATAGTACCATTCACTTCGGGGCTGCGCCCCTCAGTGAATAGTACTATTTCGGAGTCACCTCTTGCCCATAGTTTTAACCAGGAACTCTCAAGGCAAAGTATATTTGTATATTATAGTTGTACAGTAGCATAATATGAATCCACCTCATCTTGATGTCATTTATTTTATCAGTGAATTGATGGAAACTAAATGTGAATTGTCAAGGGTTGCATACATGTAGTAAAGGATGATAATTCAAATTCTACAAATCAATGAAGAGGAACGAGTTTTGCAAATGATTCCTTGCTAACCTTCTATGTTAAAATTCTGTCTGATGGGTACGACAGGGCTGATCTCAGACTCTGGTTGCTCTCTCCTTGATGTCGAAGCATGGCTGCCATCATCGTTGCCCTCATCGATGACAGCCAGCCGTCCGGGAAGCTCAACTTCTGCTGAGGGGCTGTCGTTGTCCGGTAGGATGCCTTTGGTTGCATCAGCATTGACCTCTTTCACCTGGATGAAGAAAGAATGAAGGATGGTGCTTCACATTTAACCCATTTGTGACAGGAATTATTTAAAGCCTAATTTGATCAGCTTTTATTCTTCAAATTGGCAACACCAACATTTTTCTTTTATTGCTACATTTTTCTTATAAAACATCATGTATCTGAAATGAATATAAATTGACAGAATGTATGATGAGAAGTCACAAAGTTGCCAATTCGCAGGGACAAACAGTAATTTTAACATTTTCATTGCATTGCCAATTTAAGGATTTTAATGCTTATTTTCCTTTTAAAAAATTTCAGCATCAAACAACAAATATTTATGCAACGAAAATGGGCACAGTGTGTGTAGAATTTGTTGCTCTTTCTGCTCATGTATTTGGTATGATTTTCAGGGCTCTGCATCAAAAGTTATTAGGCCAAACCACATAATGTGGACCCTCTGTCATAAATGGGTTAAGCTGTAAGCCATACTTCTACAATGACTCATTGTGCAAAAGTCAAGATGGACACAGTGCTTCAGACATATGCTGTAAACCACATTTCTACAATGACTCATTGTGCAAAAGTCAAGATAGAGCTGATTCTCCACATCAATGCATCAAAATGAATCTTAAACCCTTTCACGCTAGTCACCCGGGAAATCAGCCGGAAGATTCCCGTGGGAATCATACAAGTAACAGCCCGAAAAGGAAATGGCGATGAGCTCTCAGGTGAGTTGTTCTCATATTTCTCATATTATGGTAATCCATCTGGCACACGTTTACCATTATGATGTCAAAATGGTATGCATGAGCTATTTATGAAGTAGCATTATGATGTCAATCAGTCAATTTGATGCAGCATGCGCCCTACTAAGCCTGCCATGCGCAGTCTGGAGATTTCACCCGGGAGTTTAACCACAATGCCTTTCACACCGTAGTTTCACCCAAAAGTTTACCAGAGACGATTCGAGAGTAAAATTTCCAAAAAGTCTTCTGGCATTTTACCAGCCATTTCACCTGCGAGACCTTGCACACTGCAAGATCTCTCAGGTACACCCAAGTGAAATCTGCTTAGCGTGAAAGGGGTATTAGTAAGGTAGCTTAGCAAAACAGAGTGGAACAAAAATACGCATCCAGAATGCAAACAATACAGAAAACAATAAGCACTGAACTATCATCGCTGAGCCTTCTCTCCCCATCACCTTCTCATCTGGTTTACAGTCCTTTTCAGGACTTCACTCATTCCCAAGAAAGATACTCTCCACTCTCTCTTATTCTCTTTCCCAGCTCTCCATTTCTCCTTCCCTAAACTTTCTCTGCTTTTCCTCAAATTTAACAGTCCTTTTCAGGACTAAGCACACTGTGAACCGTATACCTCATCCATGTTATATTACCATCGTGCAAAACTCCACCTTCTAAGATCATCTGAGTACTAAGCATTTTTTCATTGGATTACCTAAACTTGCTAACTATTGAATTCTCTAATTCTTTTAGGTTAAATAAAAGATTCACTAGAATCCAACAGGCAATAGGTTTAAGGTATTTTCACTGGTAATCTTCCAAAATGATTAAAGGAAACTAAATTCATCACTGATGAATGCTCCAGTTTCGAATTTACATTTGCAGATTTTTGCACAGTTTGTCATTGTGACAGGTACAGCTAATGGATTCTAAATAAGAAGCGTCAGAAAAAAAAATCATTCTGAAGGGGAACATTGCTTCATACCGCATTAAGGGCAGGACTTGCAGCAAGGGAAGGCTCCATCCCACTTAGCGCGCTGGCCCTCCCCGCTCCCACTTGGTATCTCCCATGGCTGCAAGCATGCAGCCAATCAGCAAGCACCAGAGCTCTGGTGGTCTCATCCATTGGGCCCATGTAGGTGGTGCAGGCTGCTGCCAGGAGGGAGTCACCAGGGGCTGTCTTGAGGTGGTTGTGAGATAGGTCCAGGCTGCTCTTCCAGCTCTGATGCTGCTCTTGCATGTTATTCATCAGGTCACTAGCTGCTTTTATTTTAGCCTCAATGGCCTGGAAAAAGTCAAAGCAAATGAAACATTAACATGTTGCTTCTGCTTTCAACAACATATGCAAGTAACACAGCCATGCATTGTCCCTAAATTGCTCAATACTGTACTTGCGTAAAGATATTTTACTGTCCTATAAACTCATCACCTAAAATCTTGTTCAATAAATTATTTCTGTATCAGCAAAAGAAAATGCAGTAATCAATAGCACAATATATCTTGCTTAATAAAAAAAGTATATTTTCAATATAGAAAATATACCCAGATGACTGCAATATATACATGTATGGAATATTTGAAAACATTAGTGTAGATACCAAAATCAGATAACTATTGTCCAAAACATCACTTTTTTAAAGGCAAACAAGAGTGTTAATTCCACATCAAAAGATACCCCTCCTCCTTTCTTGTCAGTCGTTGGTCAGCCTCTTTAAGATTTGATATCAAAGAGTTGACAGTACAGTAAAATGAGGCCATAAGAAAACAACTTCTTTTTAACTATGAGATAATCAATATACATGTAAGGCGTTGAGCCACTGACCTGAATTTTCTTTTCACAGAGCTTGACCTGTCTGATACTCTCTTGGTATTCCTTACGCTTCTGCTCCAGGAGTCCTTTCATGTCCTGTGCCTTCACTCGTTTGCTGCCAAGATGTCCTTGTGCCTAGGTGTAGGTAAATGGTCATCACAAAAAAACAAAAAAGAGAACTTTACGATTTCATAAAAATACATTCCCTTCTGATTCTTTTGTGCCAAATTCAAAGTGAATGAAATTTCCTCTCATAAACTTCATCTTATCAATGACTTTACATAAGAAAATCTACAGGTGATTATGGAATCTGTAAACCTGACTCCCCTTTGAGAGGTACATGTAGGTATCAGTATTGACAGAACAAACCAGTATACACATCTAACCTTTTTTTTTTTCTTTTTGTATGCAATAGATAAAAGAATTAACCTCTAACACCACACTGAAAGCAACTTCATCCTGTCCATGCCTACATGTACAATCTTCATTCCTGATGACGGACAGTCAAGCTGTCGGGAACGTCGAGTCTCTCTCTCTCCTAATCGCCTTCCCATCCGGTTTATAGTCCTTTTTAAGATTCCACCCACTCTCAAGAAAGATACTCTCCACTCTCTCTCAATCTATCTCACCTCTCCATTTCTCCTACCCCTCAACTTTCTCTACTCTCTCTACCTCGACAGTCCTTTTCAGGACTTACCACATGGTGAACCATAAAACCTCATCTACATTATGTACAAACTTGTTTGTCAAGCGTATTCATGTGCTAACAATACTTTGTTGCACATAAAACTTGAATTGATTACACAGGAAAAGGAAGAAAGGTGGAAAAAAAAAGAACAACAGTGAGAAGAAGAAAAAGATGAGCAGGGAAAGGGTAAAATTGGAGAGGACTGCAGAAATATCACCACTGTGATGAAAACCGAATTATCTCACCTCCTGAACTTTGGCCTCGGCTTCTTCCACACTCTGCAACTTAGGCCTCATATTCCGGTGGATGACTGCATAGGCATAGACAGCATGCACCCACATGCATAGCGAGCTAGCCGCGACACTGGCCGTCTTGATGACCTCTGGGTCAAAGGTCGGGTCTTGGATAAAGAGAATGTTGAGCTTGTGGAAGATGTCGTTAGGGATGGAGGTCTTGTCGTAAAACTCCAACTCCTGGAAGAAGTTCTTGCGGTTGATGAGAACCTTGCCGTTGGTCCAGCTGCAGCAATAAAGGCATGGAAGAGTTAGGGGTGAAAAGCTACAGTAACTATTCATTATCTTGTTCACAACCTACACCACATAATAAAAGATAACTTACGTGTGTGATAGCTTGAGGCAGTAAAAGAGGTCTGTGTTGTCTATTACAGATTAATTTATGTAGCAGTTGAAGAGTGTTGTGCATTCCATTACATATTTTAGGGGTTGCTTGTTTGTTTAGTTTTGTTTTGTTTTCTTTGTGTTTTGTTCTGATTTCTCTTGTATTCATACATGTACCTGGCTTTATTGTTTGGGATTAGCCTTTCATAGGTCTATGACCTTTGCAAATCCCTCACAATCGTATTCTTTGTATTTCATGCCTGTGTGTTTGTGTATGTATATCACGTTTTAATGCAAATGTGAAATAAATCAATTGAAATGAATATCATTTTATGAGGCAGTAGAAGAGTACTTTGCGGTCTATTACTTATTACTGTACTTCAAGCAACAGTTGAAGAGTCTATGAGAACAGTCAAGACAAATTGTATTAAAATGTGTGTCTAACATGTATTTTTTTTCTGTGCAGAGGGAATGCTATGTGAGAATACAAAAAGATTAACTTGAATTCTATCAAGAAATACGACACTTAAAGGCAGTATAGCTCAGAAGACAGTCTTCAAAGAACGTACACTAGCTGTATTGGATGCCCACAATATGGACTAAATAGCCTAAGATCGAACTTCGACTTAAAAGAGAACTCTTCTCCAAAATCACAATGCCAAGTACAAAGGAAAGGTGGGACAAATAAGTGCCAACCTTCATAAAGCAGCCGAGAAATGCAGGTAGCTCAAGTTCTTTACCACCCTTGTGTGTGAAACTCTATCTATGTCTCATGTGAAATTACTGTGTTTGCTATCTAACTCTTAGATACTTATAAAGTGAATGTAGAGTGAACTTTCACTATCACATAAAGTTAAGACCAAAGTTACATTGGATGGTGAAAACTTTCAATGAAAGTTTTACTCAGAAAAAAAAGCATTCCAGAGAGAGAGGGTCTGGTTGGAAACTACATGCATGGTACCCGATGTGACATGAAGCCAATTCCTGAGGGAGGCAGCAGTGCACTACCAGCAGGAAATATCATCACAGTTGAGTTGTCTCTCGTATTCCAGAGGAACATTCTCCTCATATCTGCAGGACACAGTGTGACTACCACCAAAGCAACTATGACGAGAATAGAGACACATCCAGGTGTTCGTGTCAGTACGTACTTGCTGCTGCTTTGCAGAACAAGTGAAAGTGATGAGCTTCATTTCACCTTTTGTGGTGTCGACATTAATGCTAAGACCTCTTCAGGGCTTTGAAAGTGAGAAGAAGAAGATCCTCCAAGCCATGATTCAATGCCTGGATGTCAGGTTAGCTAATTTCCTACAGAATCCTATCATCCTGACATCAGATATTCTGGATGTAACCAACTTTTCTAATGATCCAGATGCATTCCACAAATTCTGCAAGGACAATGTTGCCATTTTAAAGGATCATTTCCCACCCTCTCCTGAGTGCACAAGGCAGCAACTCATTACTCGCATCAGTGGCATGGATGAAGCTAAAAGAGGACATCAAACATCATTTTTTCGAAGATCACCCTCAAGATCTGTGGTCTGGGATCCTCTGCGATTAAGCACAAGAATATCCTAATATTGCAAATATTCTTGGAATCTTACTGTTCCTCCCTACCACCACAGCCCAAGCAGAGAGACAATTCTCTACAATCAAAAAATGTCAAGGGGACTGGTGGCTCAGTTTAAAGACATCAACAATCGATGGCCTGTTCCTCCCTACTATGTCAAGGGGACTGGCAACTCAGTTGAAAGACATCAACAATCAAAGACCTGTTCCTCCCTACTGCCACAGCCCAAGTAGAAAGACAATTCTCCACTATCAAAAGATGTCAAAGGGACTGGCGGCTCATTTTAAAGACATCAACAATCAAAGACCTTCTCAGTATCATTACTGAGAGCCAGCCAGTAAAGCACTTCTCGCCTGTATCTTCAGTGGAGAGATGGTGAAACAACCAGCAGCGTCCAAAGTAAGTCTTATGGAAAGAGGAAGCACACCCCATTCAGCTCATCATCTGACAAACATTCAGAATAATTTTCTTGCTATCAAGCTATACAAATTACAATACATGTATGGTATTTTGTTCTCCCTTCCATCTTTCTCTTTTTCTTCATATTACGTTTATTTTTCCCATTATCTATTTATCTTTCTCCCTTTCAGTTCAAGATTCTGCTTGCAATTTTGTTAAACAAGTATGGGTCATACTTGTTCAGTCGATAATACAAGTCATGACAACTTCAGTCAGGAAATAGAGGTTCTGAAATATGGTCTAACTTAAATGAAACTTGTGTTCCTACGGATTTGCATTATTATTCACAAAAGCAAATGATTGTAGCAATTCAAAGTGTTTTATGTTAAAAAAAATTATGTAATCAAAATGGTTTTACTATGACCCGCATGCTAATCAAATACAGTAGGAGTGCCACTGTGAGATAGTTTACCTGATTCAAGCAGATCCAAGACTCTGCATTTCCTTCAATATGTTCCAGAGTGTACTTCTTGCTATTTCAAGAATACAAGTTTAAATAGCTATGAAAAGTTTTACAGTTCCCTGCTCTCCAGCGATTCTAAATTTTGGTTATTCATCTCTGTAGCCTTGAAAGAGATATTAAAAAAAATAAAGAGCTAGGTAGAGGAGAAGAGAGCAATAACTTACTCCATTGGTTGTCTAAACATGAGGCATACTGCATTTATGACATTGATGACTTTGGCTGGTGGAGCATGGAATGTACGTAGCTCATTCAGGGCTGCCTTGTCTAAGCTCCTCAGGGCATGGAGTGCTGCCTCATACACTGGATTCACCTAAGTGAATAAGAAAAGTTAAATACATTACAGTTTTGTGTGATCAGTCATCATTACAGACATTTTCTTCATCATAAACACCATCATCATCATCATTCTCCTCACTCTCATCACTCCTCTTTCTCCTTCTCCTCTTTTTCTCTATCTTCCTCTCGCCGACTCCTCCTCCTCCTCCTCTTTCTCCTCCTCCTCTTTCTCCTCCTCTTCTTCTTCTTCTTCCTCTTCCTCCTCCTCCTCCTCCTCCTCCTCCTCCTCCTCCTCCTCCTCCTCCTCCTCCTCCTCCTCCTCCTCCTCCTCCTCCTCCTCCTCCTCCTCCTCCTCCTCCTCACTCCTCCTCCTCCTCCTCCTCCTCCTCTCTCTTCTCTTCTTCTTCTTCTTCTTCTTTCTTTCTTTCTTCTTCTTCTTCGTTTCTTCTTCTTCTTCTTCTTCTCTCTTCTTCTTCTTCTTCTTCTTCTTCTTCTTCCAGGGATGCCAGCTGTAATTGATCAGCGGGTCTGAAAATTCACCTAGAATAAACATTTTTTACAGGCCTGAAAATAAATTGCCGGGGCCCCAATTCAGGCTTTCGCCTGAAAACTGGTATCCCTGTTCTTATTCTTATTCTTCTCCTCCTCTTGCTCCTCCTCCTCCTCCTCCTCCTCCTCTCCTCCTCCTCTCCTCCTCCTCCTCCTTCTTCTTCTTCTTCTTCTCCTCCTCCACCTCCTCTTCCACCTCACATTCACAACAACACTTATTATCTTCATTACCATCAACATCACTATGCCTTATCGTGTTTATCATCTTACCTTATCTAGCTCTGCCTGTGCTTCTTTCTTCATGTCGTTGAGAGGCTCCTGAAGTGCCATAATCTCTTTTTCATCCTCAGTGCAATTACCTCTTGCCTGTTGAATACCAAGCATAAATAAATACATGTACATCACATCTTCATGGGCAAAGCTACATGTACAACAGTAACATACATTATCAACAGTATTAACATAACATCATTATATCATCATATTACAGTTGCCAATAAGGAAGCAAGACACTCCCCTCTCACAACTCATTTACCTAAAAATTGCATTATGAACTTTAAATTCTGGTATGTTCCAAGGTACATTTCCAAATGGGGAAATATACATGTATAAGATAGGCAATGTCATGATAAGTAACATTACATTTTACAGGAAAATTAGGGCATGTTGAACCTCTACTGTTACAGCAAGGGTGAATTTTATGTAGACTTTTAACTGGATAATTTGGGCATTGCTTGGAACTGCAGCGACAACTCAAATTTCAGTCAGTAGTGTTACAAGAAAAGGACGTACAATACGATACAATACATCGAGTTAATTTATAAAGCGCTCTTACACATAACTGGTTTCACAGCACTTTACAAAGTTGAAACAATAAGTAGTTAATGATCAAGATTGAATAGAACAGTTATCAGAATCTTCTTAAAAACATCCAATGAAGGGGACAGGGGAAGAAATTGTGGGAGATCATTCCATGGTCGCGGTGCCGAAGCCATAAAAGCATTGTCACCAGCTTTGCTGCTTGTTCTGGGTCAATGGAGTATGGTAGAGTCTACGCTTGAATGCTTGAACGAAGGCCGAGTCTAGCAGAATGGTATGTCGTGATGAGAGAGCTAAGATACATGTACATAGGAGCTTTGCCTTGGAGAAACTTATATACAATAGTTAAGATCTTAAACACAATGCATTGTTTGACATGAAAAAGTAAGGGTCATGTTTGGTCAGACATTCCAAGCATAATACACAAAGTTAGATGAAATTATGGTAATTATTCACTAAATTTCTAGTTTTTAATCTTTGTTGTATGAAGGAGGCACACAAGGATCAAATTAATGGTATAAATGATTCTTCAATTCAACTTAGGCATATATTTTAATTTCAATTGTTTTGGGCATAAAACATGAAAAATACTAATTTCAAAATTGGTTGAAATGTTCCACGAACTGTATGAAGACGTGATATGTACAGGACAAGGGGATATACATGACTCTGTAAGTGTCTAGCTTAATGTGCAATTAACCATTATATACCATATTGAAAAATTACTTTGACAATGCCATATATGAACATATGAAAGTGTCTCAATTCTTACTGCAGAAACAGCTTGTTATTACATGGAGACTCTTGATAAGCAATAACTGTCATATTATGCACATGGTATTCAATTTGGAGTAAGTTATTTAAAGCAGGAGAACAATGTACATCCATATGTTGTATACAAAATTAACAGGGTAACTTACATCTGCAAAAATCTGCTCACACTCATGGACCTCTTGTAGAATCTGTTCTGTACGTTGTTTAGCCATCTGGTATTGGGGGTTGAGGGCAGCGATCTCCCCATGATAGTCGGATATGCTGGAAAATGCCTCATTCACCTTATCCAGAGCTTGTTCAAACTTCTTGACATTGGCCTAAACGGGTTAAACAAAGAAACAAGTTAGGAATAATTTCGGACACCATATTTAGTACTTAACTGCATGTGAAGCATTTTCCCATTGTTCACATATCAAACCTTATGTTCCCAACTCCGGATTTTTCCGTAGTTTGCGAAAACACCGCAAACACCCAACTACGGATTTTCCCGTAGTTGAAGCAGAGTTGAAGAATCGCTGTGTAAAATGACGTAATTTTGTCAAGCAACCTTTGACACTGTATCCCAAAATTCATTGCAACACTTCCTTAGTCTACAGTTTACATCTGACAGCATTCAAAGTCTGCTACATCTGGAAATATTTTCATCATATCTACTTGATTTTCCGTTAGTTTCGTTTACATGTTGTTATTTGGAGCAATGGACTGTATTACTGTGTATAGCCTGGACCTTCGCTGTCCCATTTTCGGACACTTATCGCCTTCCACTCCTCTTTGGTCAGAAGCTGAAAGAGCTCCAATTCAGATTAGTTGTGACTCTCTGGTATTCGCAATAATCTTGTTTTCATTTATTTCATTTTATTGAGGGTTCGAATCCCGGCCTGGCACTAACGTCTTTTGGCAAGACATTAATCCACATTGCCACTCTCCACCCAGGTGTATAAGTGGGTACCCGGTAGGAAGAAATTCCTGTTAGCGCCTTGCATGGCTCCTTCAGCCGGGGTAATAATATTAACTCTGTAGAGCGCAGTAGAGTATATTCATATAGTAGCTGCGCTATATAAATGGACCATATTATTATTATTTCATTTTTTAAGGGAGGAGGAGGTTGAGTCCACATCTACTCACTAACTACCAAGAAAGGGTCGGAACTTTGAAGATCTTGACCTACAATACATACTGCAGCAACAATCAATACTTAAATGTTGAACCACAGAATAAATTCACTGGCTTAGAGGATAAGCGAAGGAGAAACATTAAAGAACTTGACTAGGTGACCAAAGAATGGTCTTGTCTCTCAACAATGACATTTCGTTTTCAAGTCATCTTTCTGGAGCATTTGCTGTGGACTATGTTTCAATAGTTAGATGGTTCCACAATGTTTGAGAGAATCAATTGGGAAAATGTTCTTACTCTCTCCTCCTTAGTGATCTTGTATGTCAGGTTTTTGAAGAGGTCCACAAAGTCTAGGTAGTTCCTTGGAGTGAAGAACTTGAAAGGCTTGACGTAAAGCCTCTCCGTGGTGGCTGAAGCTGTTGTGTGAACATATGCCATGGCCTGGCAGAGAGCTTCTACTCCTCTATCTTGGAAATGAGAGGGCCAGGGGAGTCGAATACGCTGCAAGAAAGGTTGTGAGAAGAAAAGAGAAATAATAATAATAACAGCACACACACTGTCCAAGGACACTCATGGCGCTAGCCCAGCAACAGTTCTCTATAATACAAGTATACTACAAATTTATTTTATATCTGTCCAGTGGTAATGCAATAATTCTATTTCTAAAGGAAATGAATGCTCTGTCTCATATGTAATATGGCCAGGGAAGTCAAATACACTGGGGGTCGGGGGGGGGGGGGGGGGGAGTTGGGTGGAATAACAGGATGAAACTGGGTGTCATGACATGATTTCATTTTTGTATGAAACTGATCTTTAATGTTGTCAGTTGTGAGCCACAAGGGCATCAATTCTTTGTAAACTGATACAATTAACACTCTTTTGGCTTTCAGAAGACAAACTGATTCTTGCAACAAAATGGATAGAGGCATCACTCCATCACAGGAATGATGAAGTCTGCCCTTCGAATTGTGGTTCGGTGCCACTGATGCCCAGCTTATGCGCCTGTCAATTGTTTCTCTGACCCCCCGGGTACCCGGGAACCACAGGGGTACTCGCCGTGTATCGTCGGGGGCTGTGCAAGCAGACGTTCCTGCCGACAGGGAATATGTACGGGGTTGTGGCGGTGGCTCGAGTGCAGATATCCCTGCCAGACGGGGACCATATACGACACTGCGGCGGTGGCTCGAGCGCAAAAGTCCCGGCCTGGCGGGGACCATGTACAGGGTTGCGGCAGTGGCTCGATAGTGTACATTTGGGCCGGGAATATCTTGCCTTGAATTATTATTACCGTACCTGTATCATATATCCAAAGGGTATACGGTTTAGAAGAAATTATGTTTTTAATAATTAATATCAATGAGATTTACCATGCGAAGTACTAGCAAATATTCTTCAGTTCATTCCAGCATTCTTTTCATCTCACGCCGATGTCGAGTGTCGCAGCAGTGATCGTACCGGATCCTTTCCATTTCCTGGCTTGTTTGTTGTTGTTTCTCATTATTTTAATTTTCATTCTTTGTGAATGAAATGAGGATAAATGGTTATAACAGTGAATTTCTTCTATTGTTTTTCATATTACTATAAAATATTTTATATTATTAAGGGTACTTTCTCCCGACATTAGAAGTATGGGAGCCGGGACTTCGTCCAAAATTTGAGAAATTCTCCGGCGATATGGGGGCCGGGTGTTAGTCGGTGATTCGCGTCGCCGAAGATGCCCTGCCCGGCGGGGAAGGGAAGTCGGAGGGGAACTCGGCGGGGGTTTGTCAGCTTAGAGGGGCCAAAGTCCCCGGTAGTGCCCTGGTACCCGGGGGCCGGAGAAACAATTGACAGGCGCGTTACTACAACATAAAAGACTTCTGTGCGCACGAAATGATCAAAAATTGTGCAAATTCCCTGATTCCAGAATGTTACACGTTGCCATACTAATGAAATGTACCACTTAAATCTTGCAAAGATGCAAAGGCTTGTTGCCTGAAATAAACATTTCACAGAAAGTTCCAGGCAGAAAATCTGTTTTTACAGAACCTTTGCTGCTGCAGGAATCCAAGGCCTGTTTAACCTGAGGATCTTGTTATCTTGTCATATAACTGTCATATAAGCATTCCCAATATAATGCCCAAGTCACACCGACAAGATCTATACCACGCCACAAATGAACAAAAAAAAAGCATTCCCTGTACATGACTATCATTTGCATACATGCAGTCCCCATACCTTGTCAGTGTAGGCGTCCCTGGTGGGCACCTTCAGCCAGTGTTGTGCTACTCGTGCCAGGCCTTCCTGGGTCCAGGGTAGATAGCTGTCCACACAGTGACTTATGTTCAGCAGGATTGGATATCTTCTCAGCCTATCTGTAAGGCTTGCCAAACTGTGACCTAACGAATACAGATAGAATGTACTCTGAATGATATAAGATATTCACTCCTGGACAGAACTTTCTTTGTAAGAAAGTTCTTACAAATGGCATTCATCCTTGAAAAAAGTATTTTAAAAAAAAGAAAAGTCTTTTAAACACAGAGGAATGATATAAAAAAGAATAGTCTTTTAAACACAGAAGAATGATGACACATATATCTAATCGAAAGGAAGAAATAGGATATTTTTCAAAGAGGGTATGATATAGGAAAAGAGATAAAGATGAAAAACAGAGAGAGGGGTATACAAAGAGGGGTATACTTCAGGATACAGGTACACAGATGGAGAGATAAAGAGAAATATGAAATATAACAATCTGCAGAGTAAAGAGTAAACAGATAGACATACATAATTACCACACTATTAAAGGCATTGGCTAACTTTGTGAGTAGCTGATTTAAAAAATTCTCAAACTAAGATGAAACATGTGTATGTACTTGTATTTGTACTCAAAAACCCTGAAACAAACCATAATTTGGAATGAAAAAGTGTAAGTTAGACGCAAACGACGATTTTATTATCCTTCGTCTCACGAGACAATCACTAAGAGGACCAATTTGCTTGAATTTGAAAATGCCATTATGTGCCTCCCACTGCGTGATACGCCAATACACACAGTACGGTAAGGTGAGTCATACTCGCATGCGCACTCCTTATGTCTATTCTGTGCAACCGACCATCGTATATTTTTCAAACATTGGTTCGCATGTTTGATATTTAAAAATACTTCTTGTGGATATTATACTTTGAAACTTTCAGACTGGCATTTCTACACTATAACCTTATGTTTATCCCATTTTCAAGTAACAAAACAAGATTTTTTTTAAAATCATAACAATGTTAACCAATTCTTTAAGAGACATAAAGACAGCAAGACAAAGAGAAAGCATTTCAAAGGAAGAAACAGGGAGAAAAAACAGAAAGCCAGATGGACAAATATGAAGGCTTACTCTGAGAGTCCATGCAGACAATCACATGAAGGTTCTTCATGATTGTTCTCAGGAATCTTTCCTGTGCCATCTCAAGGCGTTGGTTCCTCTGACCTGGTACAACCTTGGCTCCAGTCAACATCTGGGAGGCAAAAGATTCAAGCTCCTCCCCAGTAAACAAGTCAGGGCATGTGCCTAGAGAGTATGACATTTACAAATGTGAATAGATTAAAAACATAAACAATATAAGTTGTTTTATCTTTATGTCATTGTGCGAAAGAACATGTCCAGACAAAAAATACAAAAATGCACAAATTAAAATGTCTATTTTGACATACTGGAATAGAATTTTAGCAAAGATCACGCAACAAGAAGAGTGTATATAAGTTTACAAGGTCTGCTACCCGTGAAATTATTAATCATTGTTTGAAAAATTTGAATTTCAATAATGTTCCATTTTGCATTCCAGATGTGTTCTTTTGCACAACGACATAAAGATAAGATGCCTTATGATCATCATTATCACCATTATCGTCATCATGATCATCATCTTTACCACCACTGTCACATACATGTCTTTATGATCTCCAAGACTGTTTTTAGAAATAATAACTTGAGCTACGACAACTATTGTCAGAGCAACATTTGCTGCAACATTTGCAAACCTACAACTTACTTCATCTGAAGTGACAGAAAAAAAAAGTCAAACCATGGCATTGCAATAAGGGCTAAAGTCAATAGCCTTCACAACTCCAGTTGCAGCAAGACTGCAAACCATTCAATACCCTGGCAGTGTCTCAGGGTCACAAACAAGAAATAACAATCAAAAGTAGGTTACCTTCTTGAATGAGACAGCAGACATCCTCCATTGCTTCTGGTCCAATATCTTCCTTGACCAGAAGCACAGCTGGCCTACCGATCAGTCCAGCCGTCTTACTGGCTCGCTTCATCTGGTTCCGGAGCCTACATCGGTTCTCAACAGGGTCCCTGGTCAACTGTGGTGTGTAGAGTTTACAGCGAGCCATGTGGGAGGCTAGGTGGGTAAGGGAGGAACGGCCTGTCCCGTTGGTGAGGCCTATCAGTAGTGCATTGGCATTTTCAGATGCCTTGAAGAAAATAATAATAATTCCTGTCATTAAATAGGTTAAGTACATGTATCTGCATAACACACAGAGAACAATGACAAGCAAGTCAAGTACATAGACGTATAATAAATTTACTACACGAAAAGCAGCACGCGCGGATATCATTACGTGAATGGCATTAGGCCCATAAGCATCGTTATCGCCATGATATCGATAACACTGTTGCATTATTCATATCTATTGCGCGTATCAATTTTATTAACACTTTGATTTGATGCGCATTTGATGCGCATTTGTTGAGCATTTATTGCTCATGCGGTAAGCTGATGGGCGTAATGTTTCAAAACGTTTACAAATGCATGCTACTCGTGGGAAACATCTTACAAAATGAATTATTCATTTTTGATCATGAATATTGGTGGGTGCTTAGGTCAGCCTTCTCATGAATTTGGACAAAATGGCGGAACTCTAGGGGCCTGGTCAAGTATCACTTACCAGCACTCTGGTCAACCTAGCAATGTGTCTGATGGATTCTGTGAAGAAGACTAGCTCCATCTTCTGTTGGGCTGTGGCATTGTATTGAGCCAGACACGTCTCAAGTCCCGCTTGCAACTTAGATTCAGTGTACTCCACATAGTCTTATAAATAGGCAAAGATACATTTGGGTTAGTAAACAGTAGGTCAACCATATGATGTATAAACTGTGGCTGGAATTCACAACCACCCCATGGTTTAAACCCGCTCATAGGGTTTTTAATGTACTTGCACTCAGAATCTGATCCAATTATCTATTTCTTTTTAGTACATGCATGGGCAACATATGCCTACATGTATTTACACTTATTTTTGTACACTTTTGGTGGTTTAAACCTTGCCTATGGTTTAAACCTCCTTTGTACATTCGGGCCTGTATGTTCTTGCATTACGTACTGACAAATTATGATGACACTAAGGCTTATGTATCACTAGAATTCAAGCTTTTACAAAGAAATAAGATATTAGATAACATCAGAATATATGGATCTTTCTCTCTCTCTCCCTCTCTCATAATCCAACTATGGCAATAATTAACACATTTACAATTTACATATACTGGTGAACACAGATTCCAAAAAGTAGAGAAATTGAAAATACTTTTGAAGTGAAACATTTAAGATGGAAATAAATGCAATACTCACTTCCTTCTTTCCCTATGCCAGGCACAAACTTAGCAAAAGTTATAGCACATAAATCTTCCCCTGGATCTTTCAGCTAGGGAAAAAAGCAGCACAATGAAATCAATTTTAAAAAGGGTTCTTGGAAGGTGGTCTTACAGTATTAATGTGAAAAATCCATATCCCATTTGTTATAACAGTATGAGTTAAACTTAGTCTCTTTATTTTCTATAGTATACAACATGTAGATCCCTTAAGGCTCAACAAGATCATTACAGGCCGAGAATCAAAACCCAACTATGGATAAGCTTCGGACAATACTGATTCTTTCTAATAGACCTGTTTACTAATATATTCAAATTTATGCACGTTTCTCTCCATTGGTTACCAACTATTCAGTTCACCTCTTATGCATAATGCCATCTGAATAGATGGAATCCAGTTTGCATACATTATCTGTTGCTATGTTGGGTAAGCTCTGGCAAGTTTTTTAGTTGTCAAAGGAAACTTTTGTTCAACAACTATGCATGAAATTAGTAAACAGGTCTATTGGAATCGATGGATGGCACTTGCAGAATAATGTGAGCCTCCCATCCAATTAGAAGAATTCACATGACCAATACAACATCAAATAGAAAGAAATCAAAACTCTTGAACTGCTACCCCTTAAAGTGGCAAGCAAGAAGATTTGTTATGGCCCACCAAGAAACTAGAATTTAAAACAGGGAATTCCCTTTTATGCTATAAATGGATATGACATAAGTGAATAAAAGTTGTATTTTCTTTTTCTATCAAATAGATTGGATTTAAAAAAATATATATCTATGGTACCAAAATTTGAGTTCACTTGATTCAATTGCTCATACAATTCAGAAACCCAGAGGTTCGGGCAAGAGATGTCAGGCCCGTATGCTTTTGTAGGAGGGGGAGATGTATAATCTATAATACAGGGCCACAACTAAAGTAATAATAGTATGTTATACTATTATTACTCAGAGGCCCTCAACATAATTCCTGAAATATTTCTGGCCCACAGGAGAAATTAATCAAGAACCCAAGACAAGCTGTACTGTTCTAAATTTCTACATAATTCCTATCATAATATTTCTCCCTAAAGAAGTCTGGCAATATATGAAGAGTTTATATGCAAAAACCGATAAATGCCATTTTTGAAAATCTTAAAATAAGGTCACCATCATATAGTACAAAATAATACTTTTCAAATTATACATTGCTCATTACATATAAAGGTATTGTTGAAGTTATAATCAAATGTAGCATAATAAATATTTCCTTTATCTTTCCTGATCTGTAAATGCAAATATCTCAATTTGACAAAAATGGATAATTTGGTTTATGCATTCAAACTCTTCATATGTACGTGTCAATTAATGGATTTCGTTGTAGAAAAAGTACCAAGGGTATAGGAATTTGACAAAATTACCATCAAATCATGGTTATTCGATGGTACTTGCAAAGTACATTCATGGTTCTGATGGTAATTTCGTCAAAATATCATGGTACCCATGGTACCTTTTCTGCAAGGTTGTACCTGACTCATTTCAATCAATGGTCCCTTAAAGACATCAACATCCTCCTCATTGGCATCAGTATGGATTAATCCTGGTTTGAAAGTCACCCCTCTCTTGAGCCCCACCCTGGCCTTGCTCTCATCCCCTTCCTTCTTCAGGGCTGGGGGTACTGCAGGCTGGGACGGGGGTGTCGGCTGAAGGGGCTTAATTCTTGGAGGAGGGGGATGTGGCTCAAACATCTTCGGGGACTGGAAGGCTTCAGTGTCTGAGGCTAGGTCTGGAAGCATACATGTACAGGCTGGTCTTTAAGAACATTCAATTTTTTCATAATGGTACAATAGTATGGTTCAAAATGAGAAGTATCCGTACATTAGGTTGAGGACCACATCTAAGGGAACATGCCTATTTCCTCCCCCCAATCACTCACATGGAGACCTGAACTATAACTAAATCATTCAGGTCCACATCAAATAATTTTGTACCGGTATACAAACATTTTGTTTGTATACTTTATTTTGAATAAAACAACCGTCATCTAAACTGCTGCACAGAAAATAACTGGAAGGCAAAAATAAATTTTCTTCCCATAATAATTGTTAGCAATTTCTATGTAATATCTATACAAATTGTTAATGATTTTTATCAACTTTGTAAAAATACCAACCAGGCAATGTCTCCTATTCAGGCTAAGAGGACACAAAATGTAAAAGTTAAATTGAGCAAGATAATCACTGCAAAAATTATACATTGTAACATCTGACAAATTTTTATGACACTGCAGCAGCCAATACTTCAATAATGGACTGAAAGTGTAAATGAATGGAAGGCATGCAAATACCTTAAGATGTTTCAAGAAAGTTTGAATAATGAATCGAGTAAAGACATGCTGTAAATGGAATGGTACACAGGGCAAGGAAATCTATTTTTGGCAATAAATGCAAACTCACTCTTTCTGATTAGATGAAAATAAATGTGTTAAAAACTTCCTACATATTTATCTAATTTGAATACAAATAATTAACATGTCAAGTAAGCTAGATATGGAAACTTATATGAATGAAATCAATACTTTCAAAGAAGAAACTCAGATTGAACTGACATACAAACCAATGTTCTCCTTAACCCATTAAACCCATAGAGGTCACAAGAAAATGAGTCATCAGAATTTGAGTACGAGGCATCCTGACCAGCAACTTTCTTTAAATTTTTTTTTGCAATATTCTCTACCTTTCCAAAACCTGTTTATAATTCACATTTATATCTACCCTCTATTCCTCTCTGTGCTACATGTATTCTCCATTACGTTCCTACATATTTTCAGAGCTTGGCTTGGGTTTTTTTTTCTTCCTTACCCTAACCTTTTATCTTAGATGAAATAAAGCCAGGAAAAATGTTGCAGATAAATATGTTGGACCATCTTTTTGGTAGATGTTCAATGTCTAAAACCTCTGAACTATTTATTATTTCTCAAAGGCTATCACAAATTCTTAACTACAGACCTGGACCTACATTAAACTCTTCAGTAAATGTAAACCTAGCCCTAACCCATACAATAACCAAATGCAAACCCACAAATAGCCCTACATCTGTGTCTTTGACATGAGTGCTGAATTTACTTTTCAACAGATGCCACTTGCTCAACAAACCAATACTTCCAACTTTTCCTTAAACTGAAAGCTAATTTAGATATTACTCGATCTACACAAGATACATGTACAACCAACAGACCAGGAGGACGCAGGGGTAATAGATATCTCACCCGTGACTATTGCTGGTACCGGGGCAGGGGTACTGGCAGGATCAGGTTTCAGTTCTAGAGGCACATCTAAAGAACTCACTGGTATGAATAGCAGATGAATGAAGGAGGCAATATGAAAAGCATGAAAAGAAGTGGTATGATCTTTATTTAATTAAAGGGGGTACCCAATGCTGAAACACTGTTAGTTCATTTAAAAGAGCATGATTTTATTAGCAGAAAATCATCTGTCTAAAGTTTTTTAAAAAGCTCTGTTGCCAAGGAAACCCCCAAATGTGGTAAGATTTCATGATATTTTTGACCCTTCAGCTGTGACCCAGTTTCAACTGGGTACCCACTTTGACGTCAAAATGACGTCAAAGTGGGTACCTTGTCGCGCACTTCTAGCAAAATGCGCGCAAGGTATAATACATGTTGTACAGTCTAGCACGTAGCACAACTGCAATGCGCGAAGCTGGGTACCCACTTTTACGTCATACCTCATATTCAATTTTTTTTTGGTCAGCTCATAACTTTTCATGAGAAAATTAGCCAAAATGCATTGATTTCGATTGAAAATCATCATATTTTTAATGTCATTCTTCTTAGAATTCTATTCTCGATCATATATCAAAATTTTGTTTACCATTGTGTAATCACTTTAAAGGCTTCTTCAAACAAGGCGCAGTAAACCACCTCAAAAACCACCAGGAGTCAATGAAAACTATTTTTCTTGTATGTGAAAATGGATGACATGAGAAAGGTGTCAGTCAAACGTGCTTTCAACAGCAATTACATGCACGTAATAAGATTATCTATCTGTAAACACAATGATTTGCATTCACCTTGAACAGGATCTATATTGAAACGTACAAAAAGAACGTGCACTCAAAGACCATCCTCTCATAAGGACTGCTTTTCTTGTCTACCTACATGTATAATGGCCATCTAACACATTTTTTTACTTCAGCTGCTGCCAGCAGCCATGACCCTATTAAAAGCTACTCAGATATTTCTGTATAATAAAATACAGAAGTGCAAAGCGTACTACACTCATTTCATTTTGCTGTGAGGGTTTTTGAAGTGGTTTAGCAAATTACATAAGAACAGGGCTTTATGAAGCACAGACCGGTTTTGTGGAGAGGCATGGATGATGATGGGTTTAAAACATTTTCTCACTAATGTCCATAATTTTCAGAACTTTTGCATCACTTCATTTGTTTTCACACATAGACCAAGGCAAAGTTTACTTCGTTAAATGTAGATAAAACAAGGAAAGAAAATGAACTTTTTAAAGGAAGGGAAGACTAATGGGGTGTTGCAAGAAGGTTGCAATCAATTGCAAATAATTGCTCATTTTGAAAAAAAACATTCTGATTGGCTCAGGGTCTGCCCTTTTTAAGAGGACATGCATGCAACAATGATTTTGATTGGCCAGTGACAATCAGTTGCAACTTGCAATCGATTGCAACTTTCTTGCAACACCCTATAAGTGTGGATATTGAATAAGTTATAAGCACAGGCTGAAGCTATGTGATTGTGATATAAATGCAATATGATATGACAAAAACAAAGAATATACATGCACTATACATTCATGCATTCAAAACAAGCTACATTGTATTGTATGAGGGCAGGTATACATGTACAAAATAACTGAATCAATTTTCATACAATTATCTTAGACTTTGAAAGTAAGTTTAATGCCCAGCTTCCAATTTAGTATGAACATTTCAAGATGATTTTCCAATAAAATCATAATTTTTCACATATTCTAAGCACATTTCATATTTCATAGATGACAAAAATTGAATGAATTGAAGAAAGAATTATCAAAGGCACTGGAGGAAGGATAGAATCCCATATTACCCATGCAATGTGCAAAATATCACCCATCAATCACCAAAAAAAAAATAAAAAGTAGAACAGACCTGATGCGAGGCTGATTTCTGATTCGGCATCAAATCCGCCAGGGCCTTCACCATTCACATCAACAGGGGTGTCATTGTGAGGAAATGGAAGGGGTGGGGTGCTTGTTTCAAACACTATGCATAAAGATTACATCAATACAACATGACAGCAGAAAAGAAGAGGAGTGACAGAGCAATAAAAATGTACAAAAAGAGGAATATAAGAAAAGGAAATATAAGAAAAAGAAGATATAAAAAGGAAAATAATGAGGATGAAAAAAGAAGAGCAAAAGTATGAGAAAAAAGGAAGACAGAACTCTCAACAGATAAAAAAAAAGTACCAGTATAAAAGTTAAGAGATGAAAAAAGATGAGCATCAAGGAAGAGGGGGGGGGGGAAACGAGAGAAAAAAAGAACATTAAAGGAAATAAAATAAGAAAGAAATAAAGAAGATTGAAATTCCAAGCATAAATGATAGCAAAGATAGCACAAATATGAGACAGGGAACAAGAAGTAACACACAAAACATAAAAGAATGATGATGAAATATATGTTACACTTTATGCAAACACATATTCAGATGTAATTTTCATGCAAGGGTTTGAAATTAAGGTTACGCTTCAGTTATCTTTAAGGCAATTAAATATTCAATTTCATGCAAGTGTTTCATATCAAGGCTTAATAGGACTAGATTAGATTGAATATGGATGAAATGAAGAGTTTTCATGCATATACATGTATATTTACATACGTGCACATAATGATCAGCAGTATGAAAGTGTCTAATCCTGATTTCTATGGTAATGAACACATACTGAATAAATGGTACAGTAACTGGAAATGATCTGTATCTTTTCCACAACAAACACAATATATTTACTACGCAAAGGTGTAGGTATGCAAAATGACAGTAAAAAGGAAAAGATCTTTAACTCCAATGTACACCACACATCACACTTATTAACATTTTAGTCCTTGTGAACCTTTTTTTTCTAAAAATGTTTATAACCTAGTTTACAGGTTTGGGAGGGATTATTTTCAACAATGTTGAGGAGAAAACAAGAAATACCAGAAATATTATGTATTACCATCACCAGTTTAGTTGTTTTTCAATGTGAGCGTACTAGATTAAAATGATACTGGTGAATGTACAGTGTGCAGTACAGAAGGAACAAATGAAATAGAACAAGACAAAAGCAGACTGTAATCAAATCACATATATTGAAATGAGTGTTTGTATCAGATAGAGTTTCTGGCAAAACCCTTAAAACATTAATATTATTCCTCCTTCAAGACAGATATGCTAAGTAGGCTCTAATAATAGTACCATTCCACGGAAAATATGGAAGTGAAATGTGGTTAAAAGTAAATACCTGCTTGGTCTCCTCCTCTGGTACTCCTAGCGCCCTCTGTAGGG
>CM057167.1:13795509-13903292 GCA_029962745.1 Echinometra lucunter
CCTCCTCTTCCACCTCACAATCACAACAACACTTATTATCTTCATCACCATCAACATCACTATGCCTTATCATGTTTATCATCTTACCTTATCTAGCTCTGCCTGTGCTTCTTTCTTCATATCGTTGAGAGGCTCCTGAAGTGCCATAATCTCTTTTTCATCCTCAGTGCAATTACCTCTTGCCTGTTGAATACCAAGCATAAATACATACGTGTACATCACATCTTCATGGGCAAAGCTACATGTAAAACAGTAACATACATTATCAACAGTATTAACATAAGATCATTATATCATCATACATTTATATAATGCTTACAGTTGCCAATAAGGAAGCAAGACATTCCCCTCTCACAACTCATTTACCTAAAAATTGCATTGTGAACTTTAAATTCTGGTACATGTATGTTCCAAGGTACATTTCAAAATGGGGAAATATACATGTATAAGATAGGCAATGTCATGATAAGTAACATTACATTTTACAGGAAAATTAGGGCATGTTTAACCTCTACTGTTACACCAAGGGTGATTTTTATGTAGACTTATAACTGGATAATTTGGGCATTGCTTGGAATTACTTTCAATCAGTTGTGTTACAAGAAAAGGACATACAATACGATACGATACATTGAGTTCATTTATAAAGTGCTCTTACACATGACTGGTTTCACCACACTTTACAAAGTTGAAACAATACGCAGTTAATGAACAAAAGTGGTTGAAATGTTCCACGAACTGTATGAAGACGTGACATGTACAGGACAAGGGGATATACATGACTCTGTAAGTGTCTAGCTTAATGTGCAATTAACCATTATATAGCATACTGAAAAATTACTTTGACAATGCCATATAAAGTGTCTTAATTCTCACTGCAGAAACAGCTTGCTATTACTTGATAAGCAATAACTGTCATATTATGCACATGGTATTCAATTTGGAGTAAGTTATTTAAAGCAGGAGAACAATGTACATCCATATGTTGTATTCAAAATTAACAGGGTAACTTACATCTGCAAAAATCTGCTCACACTCATGGACCTCTTGTAGAATCTGTTCTGTACGTTGTTTAGCCATCTGGTATTGGGGGTTGAGGGCAGCGATCTCCCCATGATAGTCGGATATGCTGGAAAATGCCTCATTTACCTTATCCAGAGCTTGTTCAAACTTCTTGACATTGGCCTAAACGGGTTTAACAAAGAAACAAGTTAGGAATAATTTCGGACACCATATTTAGTACTTAATTGCATGTGAAGCATTTTCCCATTGTTCACATATCAAACCTTATGTTCCCAACTCCAGATTTTCCCGTAGTTGAAGCAGAGTTGAAGAATCGCTGTGTAAAATGACGTAATTCTGTCAAGCAACCTTTGACACTGTATCCCAAAGTTCGTTGCAACCCTTCCTTAGTCTGCAGTTTACATCTGACAGCATTCAAAGTCTGCTACATCTGGAAATATTTTCATCATATCCACTTGATTTTCCGTTAGTTTCGTTTACGTGTTGTTATTTGGAGCAACGGACTGTATTACTGCGTATAGCCTGGACCTTCGCTGTCCCATTTTTGGACACTTATCGCCTTCCACTCCTCTTTGGTCAGAAGCTGAAAGAGCTCCAATTCAGATTAGTTGTGACTCTTTGGTATTTGCAATAATCTTGTTTTCATTCATTTCATTTTATTTCATTTCATTTTTCAAGGGAGGAGAAGGTGGAGTCCACATCTACTCACTAACTACCAAGAAAGGGTCGGAACTTTGAAGATCTTGACCTACATACTGCAGCAACAATCAATACATAAATGTTGAACCACAGAATAAATTTACTAGTTTAGAGGATAAGCGAAGGAGAAACATTAAAGAACTTGACTAGGCGACCAAAGAATGGTCTTGTCTCTCAACAATGACATTCCGTGTTCAAGTCATCTTTCTGGAGCATTTGCTGTGGACTATGTTTCAATAGTTAGATGGTTCCACAATGTTTGAAAGAATCAATTGGGAGAATGCTCTTACTCTCTCCTCCTTAGTGATCTTGTACGTCAGGTTTTTGAAGAGGTCCACAAAGTCTAGGTAGTTCCTTGGAGTGAAGAACTTGAAAGGCTTGACATAAAGCCTCTCCGTGGTGGCTGAAGCTGTCGTGTGAACATATGCCATGGCCTGGCAGAGAGCTTCTACTCCTCTATCTTGGAAATGAGAGGGCCAGGGGAGTCGAATACGCTGCAAGAAAGGTTGTGAGAAGAAAAGAGAAATAATAATAATAATAGCACACACACACTGTCCAAGGACACTCATGGTGCCAGCCCAGCAACAGTTCTCTATAATACAAGTATACTACAAATTTATTTTATATCTGTCCAGTGGTAATGCAATAATTCTATTTCTAAAGGAAATGAATGCTCTGTCTCATATGTAATATGGCCAGGGAAGTCAAATACACTGGGGGTCGGGGGGGGGGGGGGAGAGGGAGAGTTAGGTGGAATAACTGGATGAAACTGGGTGTTATGACATGATTTAATTTTTGTATGAAACTGATCTTTAATATTGTCAGTTGTGAGCCACAAGGGCATCAATTCTTTGTAAACTGATACAAATAACACTCTTTTGGCTTTCAGAAGACAAACTGATTCTTTCAGCAAAATGGATAGAGGCATCACTCCATCACAGGAATGATGAAGTCTGCCCTTCGATTTGTGGTTTGGTGCCACTGATGCCCAGCTTATGCGCCTGTCAATTGTTTCTCTGTCCCCCGGGTACCCGGGAACTACAGGGGTACTCGCCGTGTATCGTTGGGGGCTGTGCAAGCAGACGTTCCTGCCGGCGGGGAATATGTACGGGGTTGTGGCGGTGGCTCGAGTGCAGATACCCCTGCCAGACGGGGACCATATACGACATTGCGGTGGTGGCTCGAGCGCAAACGTCCCGGCCTGGCGGGGACCATGTACGGAGTTGCGGCAGTGGCTGATAGTGTTCATTTGGGCCGGAATATCTTGCCTCGTGGTTTGAATTTGTCAAGTAGGCCTACACTTGCCTTAAATTATTATTACCGTACCTGTATTATATATCCAACGGGTATACGGTTTAGAAGAAATTATGTTTTTAATAATTAATATCAATGAGATTTACCATGCGAAGTACTAGCAAATATTCTTCAGTTCATTCCAGCATTCTTTTCATCTCACGCCGATGTCGAGTGTCGCAGCAGCGATCGTACCGGACCCTTTCCATTTCCTGGCTTGTTTGTTGTTGTTTCTCATTTTAATTTTCATTCTTTGTGAATGAAATGAGGATAAATGGTTATAACAGTGTATTTCTTCTATTGTTTTTCATATTACTATAAAATATTTTATATTATTAAGGGTACTTTCTCCCGACATTAGAAATATGGGAGCCGGGACTTCGTCCGAAATTTGAGAAATTCCCCCGTGGTATGGGGGCCGGGACTTCGTTCACGATTGAAAAATTCTCCGGCGGTATGGGGGTCGGGTGTTAGTCGGTGATTCGCTCCGCCGAAGATGCCCTGCCCAGCGGGGAAGGGAAGTCGGAGGGGAAGTCGGCGGGGGTTTGTCAGCTTAGAGGGGCCAAAGTCCCCGGTAGTGCCCTGGTACCCGGGGGCCGGAGAAACAACTGACAGGCGTGTTACTACAACATGAAAGACTTCTGTGTGCAAGAAATGATCAAGAATTGTGCAAATTTCCTGATTCCAGAATGTTACACGTTGCCATACTAATGAAATGTACCACTTAAATTTTGCAAAGATGCAAAGGCTTCTTGCCTGAAATAAACATTTCACAGAAAGTTCCAGGCAGAAAATCTGTTTTTCCAGAACCTTTGCTGCTGCAGGAATCCAAGGCCTGTTTAACCTGAGGATCTTGTTATCTTGTCATATAACTGTCATATAAGCATTCCCAATATAATGCCCAAGTCACACCGACAAGATCTATACCATGCCACAAATGAACAAAAAAAAGCATTCCCTGTACATGACTATCATTTGCATACATGCAGTCCCCATACCTTGTCAGTGTAGGCGTCCCTGGTAGGCACCTTCAGCCAGTGTTGTGCTACTCGTGCCAGGCCTTCCTGGGTCCAGGGTAGATAGCTGTCCACACAGTGACTAACGTTCAGCAGGATTGGATACCTTCTCAACCTATCTGTAAGGCTTGCCAAACTGTGACCTAAAGAATACAGATAGAATGTATTCTGAATTATATAAGATGTTCACTCCTGGACAGAACTTTCTTTGTAAGAAAGTTCTTACAAAAGGCATTCATCCTTGAAAAAAGTATTTAAAAAAAAAGAAAAGTCTTTTAAACACAGAGGAATGATATAAAAAAGAATAGTCTTTTAAACATAGAGGAATGATATGATATTTTTCAAAGAGGGTATGATATAGGAAAAGAGATAAAGATGAAAAACAGAGAGAGGGGTATACAAAGAGGGGTATACTTCAGGATACAGGTACATAGATGGAGAGATAAAGAGAAATATGAAATATAACAATCTGCATCTTCAAACAGTGAAGAGACATAGAGAGAGAGAGAGAGAGAGAGAGAGAGAGAGAGAGATAGATAGATAGATAGATAAACAGATAGACATACATAATGACCACACTATTAAGAGACATAAAGACAGCAAGACAAAGAGAAAGCATTTCAAAGGAAGAAACAGGGAGAAAAACAGAAAGCCAGATGGACAAATATGAAGGCTTACTTTGAGAGTCCATGCAGACAATCACATGAAGGTTCTTCATGATTGTCCTCAGGAATCTTTCCTGTGCCATCTCAAGGCGTTGGTTCCTTTGACCTGGTACAACCTTGGCTCCGGTCAACATCTGGGAGGCAAAAGATTCAAGCTCCTCCCCAGTAAACAAGTCAGGGCATGTGCCTAGAGAGTATGACATTTACAAATGTAAATAGATTAAAAACATAAACAATATTAGGTGTTTTATCTTTATGTCGTTGTGCGAAAGAACATGTCCAGACAAAAAATACAAAAAGGCACAAATTAAAATGTCTATTTTGACATATTGGAATAGAATTTTAGCAAAGATCATGCCACAAGAAGAGTGTATATAAGTTTACAATGTCTGCTACCCGTGAAATTATTAATCATTGTTTGAAAAATTTGATTTTCAATAATTTTCCATTTTGCTTCCAGATGCGTTCTTTTGCACAACGACATAAAGATAAGATGCCTTATGATCATCATTATCACCATTATCATCATCATGATCATCATCTTTACCACCACTGTCACATACATGTCTTTATGATCTCCAAGACTGTTTTTAGAAATAATAACTTGAGCTACACTGTATGACAGCTATTATCAGAGCACAGTACATTTTTCAGAATAGACCTCAAACATACAGGTGTACCAAACATTTAATAATAATAATATTCTGGATTTTTATAGCGCCTAATACATCTCCCATGTCTCTAAGCACTTTACAGAAATATCATTACCCCGGTCATCGGATTCAGGCTTGCAAACACACAATGTATGCGCCTTCTCCACTCCCAAGGGAGCATTCCAGCCTGGCATCTTTGGCAGAAGCTCACAACACCAAAAAAACACAATGACTTTCGCTCCAACTGGGTACCAACTTAAAACCTGGGTGGAGAGTTGCAAATGTAGATTCATATCTTGCCAAAGGACATTAGTGCCTTGTTCCAGAGAAAAGAAATCATTTTCAGGAAATACACAAAGTACATTTGCAATTTTTGTAACATTTGCAAAGTACTGCTGCAACATTTGCAAACCTACAACTTACTTCATCCGAACTGACAGAAAAAAAAAAAAGTCAAGCCAATGGCATTGCAATAAGGGCTAAAGCCAATAGCCTTCACATCTCCAGTTGCAGCAAGACTGCAAACCATTCAACACCCTGGCAGTGTCTCAGGGTCACGAACAAGAAATAACAATCAAATGTAGGTTACCTTCTTGAATGAGACAGCAGACATCCTCCATTGCTTCTGGTCCAATATCTTCCTTGACCAGAAGCACAGCTGGCCTACCGACCAGTCCAGCCGTCTTACTGGCTCGCTTCATCTGGTTCCGGAGCCTACGTCGGTTCTCAACAGGGTCCCTGGTCAACTGTGGTGTGTAGAGTTTACAGCGGGCCATGTGGGAGGCTAGGTGGGTAAGGGAGGAACGGCCTGTCCCGTTGGTGAGGCCTATCAGTAGTGCATTGGCATTTTCAGATGCCTTGGAGGAAGAAAAATGAAAGGATACTTGATAAAAAGATGATTTGAATATGGGAGAAAAGACAAATGAAGGTCTCAATCATCTAAGGCTCATAATAATTCCTGTCATTAAATAGGTTAAGTATCTACATAACACACAGAGAACAATGACAAGCAAGTTAAGTACATAGACATATAATAAATTTACTAGACGAAAAGCAGCATGCGCGGATATCATTATGTGAATGGCATTAGGCCCAGCCTCTTTCGGATCATGTGAAGGGGCTGATAAGCACCGTTATCGCCATGATATCGATAACACTGTTGCATTATTCATATCTATTGCGCATATCAATTTTATTGACACTTTGATTTGATGCGCATTTGTTGAGCATTTACTGCGCATGCGGTAAGCTGATGGGCGTAATGTTTCAAAACGTGTACAAATGCACGCTACTCGTGGGAAGCATCTTACAAAATGAATTATTCATTTTTGATCATGAATATTGCTGGGTGCTTAGGTCACCCTTCTAATGAATTTGGACAAAATAGCGGAACTCTAGGGGCCTGGTCAAGTATCACTTACCAGCACTCTGGTCAACCTTGCAATGTGTCTGATGGATTCTGTGAAGAAGACTAGCTCCATCTTTTGTTGGGCTGTGGCATTGTATTGAGCCAGACATGTCTCAAGTCCCGCTTGCAACTTAGATTCAGTGTACTCCACATAGTCTTAGAAATAGGCAAAGATACATTTGGGTTACTAAACTTGTAGGTCAACCATATGATGTATAAACTGTGGCTGGAATTCACCATCACCTCATGGTTTAAACCCCCTCATAGGGTTTTTAAATGTACTTGCACTCAGAATCTGATCCAATTATCTATTTCTTTTTAGCACATGCATGGGCAACATATGCCTACATGTATTTACGCTTATTTTTGTACACTTTTGGTGATTTAAACCTTGCCTATGGTTTAAACCTCCTTTGCACATTCAGGACTGTATGTTCTTGCATTACGTACTGACAAATTATGATGACACTAAGGCTTATGTATCACTAGAATTCAATCTTTTACAAAGAAATAAGATATTTAGATAACATCAGAATATATGGATCTTTCTCTCTCTCTCTCCCTCTCTCATAATCCAACTATGGCAATAATTAACGCATTTACAATTTACATATACTGGTGAACAGAGATTGCAAAAAGCAGAGAAATTGAAAATACTTTTGAAATGAAACATTTAAGATGGTAATAAATGCAATACTCACTTCCTTCTTTCCCTATGCCAGGCACAAACTTAGCAAAAGTTATAGCACATAAATCTTCCTCTGGATCTTTCAGCTAGGGAAAGAGCAGCACAATGACATTAATTTTAAAAAGGATTCTTGGAGGGTGGTCTTACAGTATTAATGTGAAAAATCCATAACCCATTTGTTATAACAGTAACTTAGTCTCTTTATTTTCTATAGTACACAACATGTAGATCCCTTAAGGCTCAACAAGATCACTAAAGGCCGAGAATCAAAACCCGACTATGGATAAGCTTCGGGCAATACTGATTCTTTCTAATAGACCTGTTTACTAATATATTCAAATTTATGCACGTTTCTCTCCGTTGGTTACCAACTATTCAGTTCACCTCTTATGCATAATGGCATCTGAATAGATGGAATCCAGTTTGCATACATTATCTGTTGCTATGTTGGGCAAGCTCTGACAAGTTTCTTAGTTGTCAAAGGAAAATTTTGTTCAACAACTATGCATGAAATTAGTAAACAGGTCTATTGGAATCGATTGATGGCACTTGCAGGATAATGTGAGCCTCCCATCCAATTAGAAGGCTCACATAATCCTGCCAATCAGTTGTGCATCACTCTGATGTAATATCAGTCACACAACAGGTAGAAATTTTGGATATTGATAATAATACAAGGCTTAGAAAAGCAATCCCATGAAAAATAATTCACATGACCAATACAACATCAAAAAGAAAGAAATCAAAATTCTTAAACTGCTACCCCTTACAGTGGCAAGCAAGAAGATTTGATATGGCCCACCAAGAAACTAGAGTTTAAAACAGGGAATTCCCTTTTATGCTATAAATGGATATGAAAGTGAATAAAAGTTTTATTTTCTTTTTCTATCAAATAGATTGGATTAAAAAATATAGTTTAAAACAGGGAATTCCCTTTTATGCTATAAATGGATATGACATAAGTGAATAAAAGTTGTATTTTCTTTTTCTATCAAATAGATTGGATTAAAAAAAAAAAAAAATATATATATATATATATATATATATATATATATATATATGGTACCAAAATTTGAGTTCACTTGATTCAATCGCTCAAACAATTCAGAAACCCAGAGGTTCTGGCAAGAGATGTCAGGCCCGTATGCTTTTGTAGGAGGTGGAGATGTATAATCTATAATACAGGGCCACGACTAAAGTAATAATAGTATGTTATACTATTATTACTCAGAGGCCCGCAACATAATTTCTGAAATATTTCTGGCCCAAAGGAGAAATTAATTAAGAACCCAAGACAAGCTGTAGAGTTCTAAATTTCTACATAATAATCCTATCATAATATTTCTCCCTAAAGAAGTCTGGCAATATATGAAGAGTTTATATGCAAAAACCGATAAACACTTTTTTTGGAAATCTTAAAATAAGGTCACCATCATATAGTACAAAATAATACTTTTCAAATGATACATTGCTCATTACATATAAAGGTATTGTTGAAGTTATGGTCAAACGTAGCATAATTTCTTATTATTTCCTTTATTTTTCTTGATCTGTAATTGCAAATATCTCAATTTGACGAAAATGGATAATTTGGTTTATGCATTCAAACTCTTCATATGTACATGTACATGTCAATTAATGGATTTCCTTGTAGAAAAAAGTAGCGAAAGTAACATAGGAATTTGACAAAATTACGATCAAATCGTGGTTATTCGATGGTACTTGCAAGGTACATTCATGGTTCTGATGGTAATTTCGTCAAAAAATCATGGTACCCATGGTACCAAGTTTTCTGCAAGGTTGTACCTGACTCATTTCAATCAATGGTCCCTTAAAGACATCAACATCCTCCTCATTGGCATCAGTATGGATTAATCCTGGTTTGAAAGTCACCCCTCTCTTGAGCCCCACCCTGGCCTTGCTCTCATCCCCTTCCTTCTTCAGGGCTGGGGGTACTGCAGGCTGGGAGGGGGGTGTCGGCTGAAGGGGCTTAATTCTTGGAGGAGGGGGATGTGGCTCAAACATCTTCGGGGATTGGAAGGCTTCAGTGTCTGAGGCTAGGTCTGGAAGCATACATGTACAGGCTGGTCTTTAAGAACATTCAATTTTTTTCATAATGGTACAATAGTATGGTTCAAAATGAGAAGTATCTGTACATTACATTGAGGACCACATCTAAGGGAACATGCCTAATTCCTCCCTCCAATCATTCACATAGAGACCTGAACTATAAAATCATTCAGGTCCACATCAAATAATTTTGTATACAAACATTTTGTATACAAATATTTTGTTTGTATACTTTATTTTGAATAAAACAACCATCTAAACTGCGGCACAGAAAATAACAGGAAGGCAAAAATAAATTTTCTTCCCATAATAATTGTAAGCAATTTCTATGTAATATCTATATAAATTGTTAATGATTTAACACTGAAGTCTATCAACTTTGTAAAAATACCAACCAGGCAATGTCTTCTATTCAGGCTAAGAGGACACAAAATGTAAAAGTTAAATTGAGCAAGATAATCACTGCAAAATCATACATTGTAACATCTGATAAATTTTTATCACACTGCAGCAGCCAATACTTCAATAATGGACTGAAAGTGTAAATGAATGGAAGGCATGCAAATACCTTAAGATGTTTCAAGAAAGTTTGAATAATGAATCGAGTAAAGACATGCTGTAAATGGAATGGTACACAGGGCACGGAAATTTATTTTTGGCAACAAAAACAAGCTCACTCTTTCTGATTAGATGAAAACAAATTTGTTAAGAACTTCTACATGTTTATCTAACTCGAATACAAATAATTACCATTTCATCTAATTCGAATAAAATAATGAACATGTCAGGTAAGCTGGATATAGAAAGTTATATGAATGAAATCTATACTTTCAAAGAAGAAACTCAGATTGAACTGACATACAAACCAATGTTCTCCTTAACCCATTAAACCCATAGAGGTCACAAGATGATGAGTCATCAGAATTTGTGTACGAGGCATCCTGACCAGCAACTTTCTTTAAAATTTTTCTACAATATTCTCTACCTTTCCAAAACCTGTTTATAATTCATATTTATATCTACCCTCTCTTCCTCTCTGTGCTCTATGTATTCTCCATTATGTTCCTATATGTTTTCAGAGCTTGGCTTGGGTTTTTTTTTTTTTCTTCCTCACTACACTAAGGCCCTAACCTTTTATCTTAGATGAAATAAAGCCAGGAAAAAATGTTGCAGATAAATATGTTGGAACATCTTTTTGGTAGATGTTCAATGTCTAAAACCTCTGAACTATTTATAATTTCTCAAAGGTTATCACAAATTCTTAACTACAGACCTGGACCTACATTAAACTCTTCAGCAAATGTAAACCTAGCCCTAACCCATACAATAACCAAATGCAAACCCAGAAATAGCCCTAAATCTGTGTCTTCGACATGAGTGCTGACTGACTTTTCAACAGATGCCACTTGCTCAACAAACCAATACTTCCAACTTTTCCTTAAACTGAAAGCTAATTTAAATATTACTTGATCTACACAAGATACATGTACAACCAACAGACCAGGAGGACGCAGGGGTAATAGATATCTCACCCGTGACTATTGCTGGTACCGGGGCAGGGGTATTGGCAGGATCAGGTTTCAGCTCTAGAGGCACATCTAGAGAACTCACTGGTATGAATAGCAGATGGGTGAAGGAGGCAATATGAAGAGCATGAAAAGAAGTGGCATGATCTTTATTTAATTAAAGGCTTCTTCAAACAAGATGCAGTAAACCGCCTCAAAAACCACCAGGAGTCAATGAAAACTATTTTTCTTGTACGTGAAAATGGATGACATGAGAAAGGTGTATATACAGTCAAACATGCTTTCAACAGCAATTACATGCACCTGTGTAATAAGATTATCTATCTGTAAACACAATGATTTGCATTCACCTTGAACAGGATCTATATAGAAACGTACAAAAAGAACGTGCACTTAAAGACCATCGGCTCATAAGGACTGCATTTCTTGTCTACCTACATGTATAATAATGGCCATCTTACACATTTTTTTTTACTTCAGCTGCTGCCAGCAGCCATGACCCTATCAAAAGCTACATGTACTCAGATATTTCTGTATAATAAAATACAGAAGTGCAAAGCATACTACACTCATTTCATTTTCCTGTGAGAGTTTTTGAAGTGGTTTAGCACATTACATATGAACAGGGCTTCATGAAGCACAGACCGGTTTTGTAGAGAGGCATGGATGATGATTGGTTTAAAACATTTTCTCACTAATGTCCATAATTTTCAGAACTTTTGCATCACTTCATTTGCTTTCACACATAGACCAAGACAAAGTTTACTTCGTTAAATGTAGATAAATCAAGGAAAGAAAACGAACTTTTTAAAGGAAGGGAAGACTAAGTGTGGATATTGAATAAGCTATAAGCACAGGCTGAAGCTATGTAATTGTGATATAAATGCAATATGATACGACAGAAACAAAGAATATACATGCACTATACATTCATGCATTCAAAACAAGCTACATTGTATTGTATGAGGGCAGGTATACATGTACAAAATAACTGAATCAATTTTCATACAATTATCTTAGACTTTGAAAGTAAGTTTAATGCCCTGCTTCCAACTTAGTACGAACATTTCAAGATGATTTTCCAATAAAATCATAATTTTTCCCATATTTTAAGCACATTTCATAGATGACAAAAATTGAATGAATTGAAGAAAGAATTGTTAAAGGCACTGGAGGAAGGACAGAATCCCACATTACCCATGCAATGTGCAAAATATCACCCATCAATCACCAAAAAAAAAAATAAAAAGTAGAACAGACCTGATGCGAGGCTGATTTCTGATTCGGCATCAAATCCGCCAGGGCCTTCACCATTCACATCAACAGGGGTGTCATTGTGAGGAAATGGAAGGGGTGGGGTGCTTGTTTCAAACACTATGCATAAAGATTACATCGATACAACATGACAGCAGAAAAGAAGAGGAGTGACAGAGCAATAAAAATGTACAAAAAGAGGAATATAAGAAAAGAAAATATAAGAAAAAGAAGATATAAAAAGGAAAATAATGATGAAGAAAGAAGAGAAGAAAGAAGAACAAAAGTATGAGAAAAAAAAAGGAAGGCAGAACTCTCAACAGATAAAAAAGAAGTACCAGTATAAAAGTGAAGAGATGAAAAAAGATGAGCATCAAGGAAGAGGGGGGGGGAAAACAAGAGAAAAAAGAACATAAAAGGAATAAAATAAGAAAAAATAAAGAAGATTGAAATTCCAAGCATAAATGATATAGTAAAGGTAGCACAAATATGAGACAGGGAACAAGGAGTAACATACAAAACATAAAAGAATGATGATGAAATATATATGTTACACTTTATGCAAATATATATTTAGATGTAATTTTCATGCAATGGTTTGAAATTAAGGTTACGCTTCAATTATCTTTAAGGCAATTAAATATTCAATTTCATGCAAGTGTTTAATATCAAGACTAGATTACATGTACATAATACGGATGAAATGAAGAGTTTTCATGCATATACATGATTGTATATTTACATATTACTGCACATAATGATCAGCAGTATGAAAGTGTCTAATCCTGATTTCTATGGTAATGAACACATACTGAATAAATGGTAACTGGAATGATCCGTATCTTTTCCACAACAATCACAATATATTTACTACACAAAGGTGTAGGTATGCAAAATGATAGCAAAAAAAGGGAAAAGATCTTTAACTCCGAGGAACACCACACATCACACTTATTAACATTTTAGTCCTTGTGAACCATTTTTTTTTTTCTAAAAAATGTTTATAACCTAGTTTACAGGTTTGGGAGGGATTGTTTTCAACAATGTTGAGGGGAAAACAAGAAATACCAGAAATATTATGTATTACCATCACCAGTTTAGTTGTGTTTTTCAATGTGAGTGTACTAGATTAAAATGATACTGGTGAATGTACAGTGTGCAGTACAGAAGGAACAAATGAAATAGAACAAGACAAAAGCAGGCTGTAATCATATCACATATAAATGTATATTGAAATGAGTGTTTGTATCAGATAGAGTTTCTGGCAAAACCCTTAAAACATTAATATTATTCCTCCTTCAAGACAGATATGCTAAGTAGGCTTTAATAATAGTACCATTCCATGGAAAATCTGGAAGTGAAATGTGGTTAAAAGTAAATACCTGCTTGGTCCCCTCCACTGGTACCCCTAGCGCCCTCTGTAGGCGCCTCAGCTTCGTCTGTTGCAGTATTCATTGTGGGTGTGGGGGAAACGGGCAAAGGAGGGCTAGATGGATGGGTGAAGCTCTCTTGGTCTTCACTTGTCTCAGTTTCCTTGTTATAAAAAAAAGAGAGATGTCTGTGCGTATTCCTTACGACCACCTTAAAATACCATTCGGGTACCACTGCCATGTGCTTCATATAATTTCTGTATTGTGTAAAACACTAAGGGCCTGGCTATATGCTGTATTATCTCCCCCCCCCCCCCCCCCCCCCCTCATTTGCAAATGCAGTTTTTGAGACTGTTTACCACTACATACATGTATTTGTAGCTTCTTTTTTTTTTTCTTTTTTCTTTTTTTTTTTTTTGGGGGGGGGGGGGGCATGGTTTTGCAAATGCAGTTCTTGAGCCTGTTTTCCACTACATACATGTATTTGTTCTGCCACCCCTTCCCCCCCCCCCCCTTTGTCCTAATTTTCGGTTTCATATTCACAAAATTTCACTAGTCTGTATCTCATATACCCTTGTATATCATGCTCACTCAAAGCCCCAAAACAATGTTATCAAAGTTGAATAACACTTAAACATACCTCCATTGTCTCTGGAGCTGGGATAGGAGGTGGGCTAGGTCTGTGTTTCTTGGGAGGTCCACCACAGAAATGAGTCTGGATAACCTCCTCTAAAGTATTCCGAAACCAGGATTGGTCTGAAAATGAAATACAGTAATGTAATAACAAAAATGACAGTGATAATAAAAGGATAGATATACATATACATGTAAATATACAAAAGATAATCTTAATGAAATATACAATGTACATATACAATGCACATTCAAACTGAGGAATACAATAATTCAACACAGAGAACCAAAGAATATCTAATAAGCTTGTACTACAATCTCTAGCAGATGCAACAAGGCGTTTGCGATGTTGTGTCTCGCCCACTTGTGAAAATAACTAGAAATATCGCGATCTGTGATGGCATACAACAGAACTGTATCGAAAGCTCATTGTGAAATAACTGGGATGGAATAACATTTGATAAAATATGAGAAGGGTTAAACTGAGACCAACAAATAAGCACTCTAAACAAACAGCATCAAAATCAGCTGCAAAATAGAGAAGTAGTATTTACTAGCAGAAATCTGCATGAGTAATTTTTACATAATTCTACATTACGAATGTTTACACAATATCTGTGTACAAGTTCAGAAGCGTCACCTATGATTATCAGTTGAGCAATCAGATTCAACACTGGACAAGAAATGACAGAGGAAAAGCAAATTCAAGAATTTGAAAACATCTGTAACATATGACCTCCAATGACCTTTCACCTTATCATGTGAAGTCCATGTGACCTCTGACTGGACCATAACATGCAGGTCCCCTCAGTGCATCTACAACCCAAGTTTGGTTGAAAAGTGAGTCACGGTTGCAAAGTTATGTGTGATAAGAGAGTCTTGCACGTCAACTTTAACATTTGACCTGAAATGACCTTTGACCTTACCATGTGACCTCTGACTGGACAATAAGATGCAGGTCCCCTTAGTGCATCTACAACCCAAGTTTGATTGAACAGTGTCACACAGTTGCAGAGTTTTGTGTCATAAGAGAGTCTTGCACGTAAATTTTAACGTTTGACCTAAAATGACCTTTGACCTTACCATGTGACCTCTGACTAGAGCATAACATGCAGGTCTGCTTAGGGCATCTACAACCCAAGTTTGGTTGAAAAGTGAGTCACGGTTGCAGAGTTTTGTGTCATAAGAGAGTCTTGCATGTAAACTTTAACGTTTGACCTGAAATGACCTTTGACCTTACCATGTGACCTCTGACTAGAGCATAACATGCAGGTCCCCTTAGTGCATCTACAACCCAAGTTTGGTTGAAAAGTGAGTCACGGTTGCCAAGTTATCTTTCATAACGTTTGTGACGGACGGACGACGGACGGACGACGGACGGACGACATTTGGATCCCTTAGTCTCGCCTTCACCTCCGGTGGGCGAGACAATAAAAGGAAACATGAAATGATGATGATGATGATTCACAGCATTTGAATGGTGCCATATAACTGTTAAAAAAAAAAAAAAAAAACATTCATAAGGTGCAGACTCCTCCATTTAAGTTAGCATTCAAATGTCTGATGAAAGATGTGAGTCCTGAGCGAAGCTTTGAAGTGGACTCTAGGCTGTCACTTTCATCATCATCATCATCATCATCAATTCATCATCATTATCATCATCATACCAAAGTTCACTCAAATCTGTCAAGTGTTATTAAATTTATTGAACAGAAACCACATTTCTGCATTCCTAATTACATGTAGCTATCTTTTAATGAGCTACAATATGATATACTCAAAGATAGAACTTAATAGGCTATATCTTCATACCATGTACCTTCTTACAAAATTTCATTATCATCTGGATTTTTATCTTACCGTCTACTGACACAATCCTGTCATAGTATGTTCTACAAGCCTCATGGCACCACAATCTAATAACAGTCCTCATCATGGGTGGCGGCCCTTCTTTCTGTTGCTTCTCTGTCCTTCCTCTACGGCTTCGGTTGGTTCCTGGAGGGAGAAAACATTGGTGATAGATAAAGAAAATGGATGTTTGAGATACTGAACAAACAATCTTATTCTTCATTTTAGAAACTCAGTTCCCTTATTGCATATTTTAATGCAATATATGCATTTTTCGAGTTGTCATAAGTCTCAGTGCCATTATATAACTTATAGTGGAAAATTGGTCGATCCTTAGTGTAAGCAGGCATGGAATGGTAGGCACTTGATCGAAAAATATCTATCATACTTTAACTATTTCGTCAACGGAATAAACGCCATTGTCATCGATTTCATAACGACAAAAAATTACCAGCATCATTGGGATTCGAACCCTTGACTAGCATGACTAGTAATATATCGAGCTCTGACAATGACCACTGCGCCACGAGCAGTCGACGAAGTCGACGGCGCACTTTATTCATTTAAACCCGGATTCGTTGCATACCCGGATTCATTTCTAGTATCAACTTCTCAGACATGATTATTTTGTAAATTTCGTGCACGCTTACACTATGGACAGACCAGAAAATGACACATACGATAGAAATTCTCCACTTAATGCACTTTAATAATAATAATACTGCGTCTAAATGCCAAATTTACATTTTCTACCCACATCAATTTCAAAGTATCATTCTCCCCAGTCTCTAACTTTCTACCTATCTGCCTCATAATTCATATAACGGTTTACCAATTTCTCCATCTTTCTTTTCTTGTTCTTTATGCCCTATCCCACTTTTCTGTACATGGTACACTATTCTTTAAATAAATTAAAGTCCCCAGTTTTCCGCGATACGAAAAACGGTAAAATTTCACAGACTTTGGGAAGAACATGGAATTCACAGAATTTCACGGAAAACCCGATTTTTCAGGCCCCCCAAAAATTGAATTACGAAAAATACAGTGAAAATCATGAAAAACAAAGCAAAATCCACTAAAACAAAACAGTGCATCAGTGGAAAAATCTGAATCAAACCTCTTATAAGCATGGGTTCACAGTAAGTAGGGTAAGATTTTTACTATTTACAATATTGCTTTATCATATGTTTTGTACATGCCACCGAAGAACACGAAATTTGAAGTTTAGAACATCGAAGAACACGGAATTTGCATTTTAGAAAATGGAAGACTGGGGACTTTAATATAAATCATCTGAACCTACCATCTTGAAATACTTTATTCCTCATTACAAAAGGAACCATCCATTTCCTTGTGATACATTAATCCTCCATACTAATAACCCCACCCCCCCTTCATTTGGTAACTTATTCTTCATTGAACCCAACCTTCTTAGTGATGATTTCCTCACTTCCTTGCTCGTGATACCTTTCCTCGTACACAAGAGCCCCAATCTCACATTGATGAGATACCTTATTCCTTATCAAATCAGGTTGTATTGAATTATTCCTCACTGCCTATATAGCTCTTCCTTATGTCCAGAATCCTAGTGAAACCTTATATGCAGGGCCGTATGCAGAAATTTTTCCGGGGGGGGGGGCAAGTAAAAATTAATTTTCGAGGAAACTCGTCATGGGGGCGCTTTTGCATTTTGTAAAGTGAAATTGAAGGATTTGGTGCACACTTTGGGTGAATTTTGTGAAAATTTTCAGTAAAAAACATGAGTTTTCAAAATTTCTGGGGGGAGGGGGGAACTGTGCCCCCCCCCCCCCCCCGTACGGCCATGCTTATATGCAACTATAACCAATAAAGCCCAACCTTCTTTGGAGATCTTGCTCCCAATTGCATGCCCTTGAAACGTAACATGTATTTTAAACAAGATGAATCCTCGACCGCACGCGGTCGAAATTTATGCCTCCGCAACTGCCAGATCGGAAATATATGGCACATTTATGTTGATTTTGTTATTTTCATGTATAAAATGACATCTTTGACCTTGTGACCCCCAAATCTAATGAGACAATTATGAGACTTCCATATGCATACATGAGCCAAGTCTGGAGATGAACCGTCACAGAGTTGTTAAGTTATCGCAAGAACAAGCTGCTTTTTCATGTATATAATAACCTCTATGACTTTGACCTTTAACCTTGACTCCCAAAATCTAATCACATCATTGTCCCTCCCATATGCATACATGTGCCAAGTATGAAGCTGCTCCGTCAAATGGTTGTTGAGTTATCGCGAGAATGGACCATTTCTATGTACATAATGAACTCTATAACCTTTGACCTTTGACCTTGAGACCCCAAAATCTAACAAGATCCTTGTCCCTCCCATATGCATACATGAATCAAGTTTGAAGTTGATCCATCAAATGGTTGTTGAGTTATCGTGAGAACGAACCATTTCTATGCACATAATGACCTCAATGACGTTTGACCTTTGACCTTGAGACCCCATCTAATCAGATCATTGTCCCTCCCATATGCATACATGTGCTAAGTTTGAGGTTGATCGGTCAAATGGTTGAGTTATGGTGAAAACGAACCATTTCTATGTACAATGACCTCTATGACCTTTGACCTTGAGACTCCAAAATCTAATCAGATCATTGTCCCTTCCATGTGCATACATGAGCCAAGTTTGAAGCCAATCTGTCAAATGGTTCTTAAGTTATCGCGAGAATGAGCCATTTTTATGTGTATTATTACCGCTATGATCTTGACCTTTGACCTTGACACTCTAAAATCTAATCAGATCATTGTCCCTCCCATATGCATACACGAGCCATGTTTGAAGTTGATCCATCAAACGGTTAAGTTATCGCGAGAACGAAAACAGGACGGACGGACGGACGGACGACCCGAAAACACATAATGCCTCCGGCAACCACCTACGGTGGGCGGAGGCATAAAAAGTCCTTTCTACCCCACCCCATCCCACACCATCCTCTTATGAAACACCATATATCATCCACTACCAATGACTTGTCCTACATGTCCTGCATGCATGCACACCCCTTATTCCTCATTACCAACACATGTAGTTCCATCCCACTTTCATGTGACACCTTATTCCCCAATACCCTAACCCAGGTTCTCGCTCCTTTCATATTTATATAGCCCCAACCTTTCTTTACTGTCACCCCCCCCCCCCCCCAGTCCCGTGTACCTCTCAACCCACCCTCCTATTAAAACTGACAGAAACTGGTCTGTGGAATGGGTGATCAGCCAAGCATGTCAACCACCACAGCATGACTGCACATATATAGCAAAGCTGAGCACCTACCCATGTACAGCAGTCTCACAAAAGGAGGTCCTAGATTGATGCATGCCTGAAAGGACTCTCCTGTATTTAAGTGTATTTAGCTTTTATGCGCTGTTAAAGACTCTTTTATTGTGCACAAGTCTGGATTCATCTGGGCTACATTTCTAAAGCACTGGTTCTCTGGGTTTATTTGATGTGGGTGAAGTAGTGAGTGTTTTGTACATTCTCTATGTGGTGCTTGGAGCTGTAGAGTCAGGACCACAAGCCTAGCTGGAATACAAGTGTAATCTATATGACTGTGGTGGAGACAGACAGAGTTTGGAACATATGGTAAGAATATATGTTTCATGGTAATGTTTGTGCTTGTAGAGGTCGGTTGGGATTTCACTAGATATCAATGATTCAAAATGGAAGTACACAATTTTTATTAAGCTGATCTTAACTCTCAAAATAAAAAATAAGTGAAAGTCTGATAGCTATTATGTCTACATGCATGACATGTAACATATAAACAGAATTAAAATATGCACAAATTTAGCCAACTAGCTATATGATTTTCCTTGCAACAATCTTTTGTGATTTGTTTCAAAACTTGATATTTTGTTATCAAACACCTTGCCCTTTTCTCGCTTATTGATAAAAGAGCAGCTATAGGTGGAAACACAGTGAGACATTCACTGTGGACTTTGGAGCCTATAGATGCAGGAAAATATATACCAGTACCTTGGATGAGAAAAATGAGACTGGGTCGAGGATTAGCAGCAGTGTAGCCATGGGGGTCCTGAGAGCATGTGCCCCTCCCCCCCCCCCCTCCAACTCCCCACCAAAAATCCCAGAAATAAACAGAAAATAAAACAAAACTGCCTCTTGTGCCCCCCACCCCTCATGCCCCCCTACTGAAAACATTCTGGCTACACTGCTGTGGATTAGTGGAATCAATCATAAGTTTGAAATTTCAGGACTTTATTTCCAATCTACATGTATGTCTACTTCTCCAAGTTTTGTACTGGTGTACTACTCCTCTTCTATAAAATGCAAAGTTACACAATCAAAAAAAAAAAAAATAGAGCAGTATGTTCCCCTACTGGAAGAGTGTATTCTATCTTAAAGTTAAAATTCCCAAAGCCAAGAGATAACTTGAAAATTAGAAGGTTCATACCTCACAGATACAATACATGTCTTCGACAGATAGCATTGGAAAAATAAAAAGGCATAGAGAAAGAATAAGATGCCTTTTTTTTTCTTTTAATACCCTGCTCTCCAACATTTCAAAATAGAGTCAAAACCAGAAGACTATGACAGAGTATTACAGGGCGAAACATGCACAGTCTTTATATATATAGTTTACCAGTTTACAAAATGTTATCAGTTTCCTTTAAAGAGGAATGAAATGGTGCATTTTTTTATTCATCAAGGCCAATTGTGTAACAAATTTTAATGTCCTAAACATGAGATATTTCAAGCTAATGAGCTAAGCTAATTTGGAGCAGTTATAGTGACTTCCATGTTTCATAACAGACTGATGGCAAAGAAGTCAATATGGATCAAAGTGGCAGAAGAAATACAAAGTCAATAAGAACTTGTCTCTTTTATTATCCAGTATAGCATAAAATTCTGAAAGAAATCTTCAGTGAATTTCTTTTTATAAGCATCCAAGCATGTGGTATTCACTGGCTGTGAAATGTTGACCTTTAGCCTTTCATACAGGAATAAACTGCAGTCAATGGCAAAATATGTAATTCAATTCCAGCTGCTGACCTCTACAACCACTTCTGTATGACCTCTCGGTGAGAGAAAGAGAGAGAGAGAGAGAGAGAGATGAATAATTTGAAAGCACTCAGAATTTGATCTTGAAAGTGATTCAACGTATCAAAGGGAACACCACCTCACCAGGATTTTGAGGCATTCCTTCTTTTTTTTTCTTTAAATTTTTTAACTATTCACACACTGTTGAAACAAAATTCACAACCATAATTGTTTCTATTGATTTCACTTCACAGCCAAGGGTTTTCAGCTTTTGTATCTTCTTGAAATGGTAAAAGCAACCATCTCCTATTAAAAACAATCAACAAAAATGGAGAATTACATTTTGTAGGATTTTTTTTTACTCCATAAGGACAAGCAATTCTTGAAGTTATTTAAAAATCTAGTAAAAAAATAAATAACACAAACTTTATCCAAATCATAACTAAAAGATTTTTTTCAAAAAGGGAAATTGTCTTCCAGCACCTTTGATAGGCCCTGGTAAGAAACAGGTTGGCCTAAATGTAGGCTTGTAATTTCAGTCAGGAAGGAGATTGATTATCACAACAGGTCAACAGCCTCTGGTTATTGAATACCACTTAACCCATCAAATAGAGAACCACTTAAAGGTAGCCCGTCCCTTTTGCAAAATCTATGAAAATCCATACAACTTGGCATGAGTTTAGGATATGCCCTTCTGATGCTGTTCATTTGATCTTACGAAAAAAGAAAGCTCTGATAAATTATCAAAGATTATTTCCTTAAAACTGAATTTCACGCTTTGTCAATTTCAGAAATACATGTAGGTTATATAGCCTTTCTCCCTCAAATGATGACAGAGTCAGGGAACTTTCAGAATTAGGTCTGCAAAAGGGACAGGCTACCTTTAATACAGGGGTCAGCGGGTTCCCATAGGTAATTGTTTGAAATAGTTTATCTCCTAAGTATATTTCTTTCTTGAGTAAGTTCAGAGTTAACTGAGCATACAGTGTACCTGTCAACTTCTGACTGCTGCAAGTTTAGTTAGCACAAGCTTAAAGGGTCAAAATTTCCTCAAATTTCTGACTCTTGAATTTCCTCACAAGAGTCAACATGACTCCTTGAAAGTCTGTACTGGATTGCTTCTGTTTCACTTTATCAAAGACACTACATATAAATGTGTATAACATTTAATAATGAGCAAGAGAGTGAGAAAGTACTTAATTTTCAATGTATCAGGACAACTCCCCCGGGGACTGGGGGAGCTGTCCTTGGGGAGTTGTCATCCAGGAAAAGTGTCCTCTGGGGAGAGTTGCCCTCAGGGGAGCTGCCCTCGGGGGAGCTGTGCTCAAGGGGGGGGGGAGTTGTCTCCCGGGGAAGCTGTCCTAGAACCAATTTTCAATATTCATAACAAATTTTGGGGAAAACTGGGGAAATACATGTACATGTTGTAATTTCCTTCATCAAGCTTCATATGCAGTATGTACCAATCGTGAATCTCCAACAACCGTCTTCCTTTTGATTAATTACTTGAACATGGTAATAAGAAGACAAACCAAGCATGCCTAGTGAGCAAATACCAGATGTTATCTGATGTATTCTCTACTTTAATGACAAACATGCATGTGTTGACTTAGCTAACACTCCATTTGAATAACAATAATCTTACATGTAGTACAAACGTGTAATGCAATACAAACAATGGATAGCACAAACAAAACTCTGATACGAGAACCAAGCTATTTATATTCATAAATTATCTCTCTACAGCTACAAAGAAAGTAGCTAACAAATCTACCAAATGAAAAATGGTTTTTATTCAATAGCATGTAGAAGAATAATGAGCATTTAATACTGTCTGCTTCTATAGCTCAATATCTTTTAAAATGCTCTATGCCTCTTATGTACATGTAGAATAGGATCTACTACAGAAGAATTACAATATGAATTATGCAATTAACCAACAGTATTCTGAAATATCCCAAGACCAATAAATAAATAAATAAATAAATAAATAAATAAATAAATCAATAAATAAATAAATAAATAGACAAATAGTTAGATCAGTTAGAATGTTTAACTGGTTCAAGTTGATTTTAGCTGGTCCACTTGATATTTTAAACTGGGTTAGAGCAATTGGGTTACAGTTGAAACAAAGTAATAAAACCAGTTGAAAGGTTACTTATTGATGGTCTTGGATAGAAGTTATCATCATTATCATTATCAATATTATTTTTGTTCATCATCATCATCATTATTATTATTATATTGTGATCCCCCTTATTATCAGTTAATAAAACAAGATATATTTCCCATCCCATAAGTTGATCAGGATTCATCTCTAGTTTTTTTTTTTTTTTTTTTTTTTTGGGGGGGGGGGGGGGGGGAATCAACATTTTGAATAACACAAAAACTGCAGTTCTCTTGTAGTTGGACTAGTTACAAATTTGAAAATACCAGTTGGAACTTCCAACTTCTTTTTTTTTTGCTGTTGATAAGTTAAATTTTTACTGCATCAATCTGACCTAGACCAGTTATCCCATTTCCCATAACTGGTTCAGCTGGTCCAGCTGCAACTGGTTTTTTCCTCCTGGAATATGTTTGCATATACCAGGTTTCTCCCGATGACAATGATTTACATCAAGCTCATTCGTGTGCGCCTTTCAAAGGAATATCAAATTTCTATGTACCAGTAACAGTACAAGTCATGATTTCACCATGTGCACAAAATATCACCAGAACTAGTAACAGCAAAATGGATTTTGAAGCATCAGCATGAAAGTTTATTTCAGCTACAGTATGGTACATGTACTGTACATCCCTCATTCTGTGTGGTCTGAATCAAGAAACATGATACCCTATCAAATATACTTATGATCAACTACATAGCTGTATACCAGCATAAGTCTAGTACTCTTTAGATCATGCACACACTGTGCAAGTGCCTTGCCATATTACACAGAGAGAACAGCACTTGGCATCAAGTCCCGTACATGTACATGTAACTAGTTCCATACACCTCAGACTTTTTTGATTCATGGAATGGGATATTGGAGTTGACATTGGTACATATGTAAGTAGGTTTTTTATTACTGTGATATCATTTATTTTCCATATTTGAGTGAAAGTAACATTCATATTAAAAAGTATAAGGGATGATTTACTAGTACATAGACACCAAGGAATGCTCACCTGTTGACACAAGGTAAACAACACAAGAATGGATCAATATGCAAGGCATGTCAATACACTTCACTGTGTGTGAGATATAGTGAAATTTTACACTTTGAATTATAATCAAGGGTCACGGCATACAATTTCAAATTAACATATCCAGGTAACCATCGGTGAGAAAGCTAAAGCCTACAGATACCCCCAAAAAGCCTTGATTCCAGATACATTTACAGTCTACTCCAATTGCACTTAATACCATTTTCCTTGTTTAATCTTGCAGATGGACTGACATCCAGAGCACTATGGCTGATCGGCTCTTCTAAGTGATGGCATTCTGTGGCAATGGACTCAACCACAAAGTTTCACCTCAGGGCCAATTCTTCTCCAAGAGTGATGAAAAGAGCAAGAGCCACATAGCAGCATTCCGTGACAAGCACCTGGTTTGTGCCGGGTGCAAGCAGCGCTTTGAGACATCAGTCTACACGCCTACGCTGCTTCCCTGTCTGCACTCCATCTGTCCAACCTGCTTGAAAGCATCAACATCCAAAGAGAGTGGAACTGTCTGCACAGTTTGTCCATCTTGCAAGCAACAGGTACCATCTCAGGAAGGCCTCTTGACACAGGACTCTATTTCTCCAGACTTTCATGTTGATTACTTGGCAGAGTACCTTGGATATACTGAAGGTATTGTAAAGCTGTGTGAAGGCTGCAATTCCCTGACCAAGATTGCCACTGCTTGTTGCTCCAACTGCATCAGGTTCCTGTGCAAAGAGTGCCTAATCAGACATCAGTACACTGTAGGATATAAAAATCAGCATTTCCAAGGGGTGAACGATTTGACCAAAGAGGATTGGGTGGTACTTGCACGTCAGCAACGCTTTTGCGTGATCCATCAAAGTCAAGCACTGACTCTTTTCTGCACTGGGAAAGAGTGTAATGTGCCAGTCTGCTTGTCCTGTTGCAAGAGCGATCACATTTCCGAAGGACACAGCATAGCTGACTTGTCATCAGTTGTGGAACAGCTGAAAGTTGAACTTCAAAAACTTATCATCATGAGTGAGAGTCAGACAAAACTGCTTGAGCAGCTCCTGCAGAACATTGACCTGGTTACCCAGAAACTCACCTGCAATGCTGAGGAAGCCACTCATCAGATCAAGGCCCTTTTCAACAGGTGTCACAAGGTCCTTCAGCAGAGAGAAGAAGCTCTCCTGAAAGCTGTCACAGATGCACACACAAAGATGCAACAGGGGCTCAAAAAGCAGAAGGATGACACCAAAACAATGCTTTCCCATATTGCTGTCATGACCGACTGTGCAAACACTAACAATAACCTCAACAGTAAGGTGTCGGAAGCCAGGGTGCAAAAGAAGTTAGAGACGTTCTTCACAGAAGTTGCTAATGGAACATTCTATCCTCTACCATTGGCTAATAGCTGCATCGACTTTACGTACAAGCACAATGAAGCTTTGACCTACTTTGAATATGCAGTAAAGGACCTTGGCAAGGTAGCGAATGGTGATGAAGTGCCTTTCCTTACTGTTGTCAATCCTCAAGAGTCCTTTGTCGATCAGGAAAGCACTGTGAGACTCGAAATGACCAACTTGAAGGGGGAACCATGCACACATGGTGGAGCCATTGTTTCTGCAAAAATGACAACTCCTTCCAGTGAGAATCTAGAATGTACTGTGGTTGACAATATGGATGGGTCATACATTATCAGGTATCTTCCCACTGACTCTGGTGATCACCTCTTGCATGTTGAAGTATGTCATGAGCCAATCAGAGATGGACCGATAACAATCCCAGCATATGCTCTTTGCACAGAAATTAAGGGTGAGAACACAGAGGAGGAATGTATAGTTGAAATTTATGCCAGTGATTGCAACGGGAAGCGCCAGGCATTGTCCAAAGAGCTAAAGTTTTCTGCAGATGTCCTTGATCCTCAGCAGGAGGAACTAAAAACACGGATCTACTATTACCCATATGGTTACCATGGCATTGTCTTCCGTCCAAACAGTATTGGTGAGCACAAGTTGACGATAAACTTGAACAATGTGCCTCTCAAGTCTTCCCCTATCATGGTGCCCATTCACAAAATCATCTCTTGTCAAGTGGACAAAAAGTCTTTCTTCCTGGAGAATATCTCTGGGATGACCGTAACGTACATGGGTAAGATCTTCCTTGCAGACACTATCCAGAATGAAAGGGTGCTTGGCTTCACTGGACATGGTGACTGTTTTACCAAGATCAAGACACCGTACAAGGGAGATGCCTTGATAACAAAGGACAGGAAGGAAAACCTTGCTTTGCTGTTCCCTTATCGGCAAGTAATGATCTTTTATACTCAGAAGGGAAAGCAAGTGCGCTTCTTTGACACACCGCAAGTTGTTAATCCTGTATCCATCGCAGTCACGTCCGCAGAGGAAACACTCATCTTGGAATGCCTCAGCAGTTCTGTCCTGGTGTACAACTCTGCTGGATTCCTCCAGACGACTGTTGGTGGGGCTCACCATGCACTCAGTCTAGGCTACCCTGTCTCTATGAGTCTTGATTCCAGGGACAACATCTATATCAGCAACAAGACAGGTGGTTCCATCCTTAACCTGACCTGGAAAGGAGACTTCAAACGTACCATCAGTCTTCCTGAAGCCTTTAACCAGATTGGTTCTGTTGACTGCACTCCCGATGGCTACATCCTTATCCATGAAGAGAAGCTCTCTCAAGTTGTCTATGTTGTCAGTAGGAGGAGCGGTAATGTCCTCCGCACCATTGATGTCCATGGAATTGTTGGTTTCCTTGAGCATCTTGGTGTGACCCCGGATGGCTGCTTCATCAAGCTGGACCGCAAGAAAGGCTGCCTGAGGAAGTACAGGTATGCCTACTACTCTTCAAGGCGTCAAAGCTATCCTGCTGTACCTACACCTACTGCTGCCGGTCAAAATGAATTTGAGGTGGTAGGGTAGCGTGTCACTGATTTTCCAAAGAGGCTACTCTGTGATCTTTTCATTGTCTAAGATCACACACCATAACCATGGGAGAAAAGTGATTAATCATGAGACACATTCGTAGCTACATGTAAATGTATGATCCTATCAAAAGGACAGTGACTGTTGCAATTTTCTTGTGTCATGGACTCTGATGAAAAGCCCTCCACCTGCCTTTTACATCCTTATAGAATGACCATAAAGGATCAACATACTGAGAATGAAGAAACACTCCACCTTTTATTCAATCTTGACAAATCTATAAAACCTTTCTAAATATCATTTGCCATTTATGAATTGCCATTTGAATGTCCATTGTACACGGTGTTTTTGAGGGGCATAACTAGAGCACTTCTTGGCTGTTCCTAAAAATACTGCACAATGACAGAGCTTAGCAAGTTTGTTTCTTTTGTTCAAGGGATTTCGGCAATTAAGTAGCACAGAATCCAAGATACACAAAAATGCATCATCATAAAAAACAGTAAAACCTAATATCTGTGATCTGGTGAAAAATAGAGCCTTTGAAAATCCGATGGCACAGATTAGTACACATTATGTACTTCATGATATACAACATGTACATGTACCTTGTAATACATTTTGCTTTATTCCCCTTCAGAATGCTTAATGTTATGATTTTATGCTGGTACATGTAGCCTTCCTTACTTGTTGCTTTATATCTCATTTAAAATTTCAAGGTTTTTATTCATACATTTACAGGTATATTTGTAATCATTTAAGGATCTATGTAATTTGGTCCTTTCTCATACATGTCAGAACACTTTGCACATTATCTTTGGGGATATCCCAAAAGGTTCTAGTGTAAAAGTTGAATAACCAGCTGAAAGCTGCCAGTTAATCAAAAGTAGATGTAGAAAGAATTTATTTTGTTGGAAGAATATATCTTGATTAGCTATCATTTATACAAGATGTATCAATTTTGAATTTGATGAGAAAATTTTGTCACAAGAAGAAAGAAAAGTGGAATAAAATAGTTTTTGCTTTAATTTTTGTAAAGATTGCTCACCTCATATGTGGACATCACTTGTTAATCCTTTTTTATTCTAATATGGTATCCTAAACAGGGATGCAGGTGTATTTATTTTCTCTGTCACTGCACAACAAAATTTAGGAAAGCCACCTAATTTTATTGAACTTCATTTTGTCAACTATAACCCTTTCTGTGCTTTGACTGGAGTAAGCTCCAAACTTTATATGTTGTATCGGATATTTTTGGAGTTGGTAAATGATTTATTAAATCAGATACCCCAGAATAATTTTAATTTTTTAATTGAAAAAAAATTAAGAAAAAGGGCACTCTGGTGGAAAATTTGTCTCACAAAATTACATTTACAATAAGTAGTGGCAATATTAAGGTAAAAGTTTCTATTTAACCTTTGGGGTTTCTTTTTCGTATGGGCTTTTGATTTGTATGGATTACTAATTATATTAATTGACATTAAAAAGGATAATATTTGAAAGACGAAGTATACCATACATGTAAGACAATATACAGAAAAATATTTCTCCTCATTGTACTCAAATGTGGTAAAAAGCTATATAGAACATTAAAAGGGAGACAAAAAACAGAAATAATGAAATAATAATATTAGACATTTGTAAGGCGCCATCTATCTAGAAATATTCTATTCCGAGGCGCACAAGAAAAAAAAAAGAAAAGATAAGATGGTATGGATGAGTGTCAAAGTGTCTAGTACCAGTATTGTTAAAAGAGATACAAGGTTTTCAACTTGGATTTAAAGGTTTCTAAAGATGGTATGATTCTCAAAGCCATTGGTAAATTATTCCATAGAGAGGGTGCTGCAGCTGAGAAAGCCCTTACACCACAGGCTACTTGCATCTTGGGGATCTTAAGAAGATACTGATGTGATGATCTAAGACTTCAAGATGGTGTATAGGGCATAACAAGGTCTTGCAGATAGTTTGGTGCCAATCCATTTACAGCCTTCCATGTAAGGAGATGGATTTTGAATTCTATATGCTTGCAGATTGGCAACCAGTGCAGCTTTTTGAGAATAGGAGAAATATGGTCATATTTAGATGTCCCTGATAAAACGCAGGCAGCCGCATTCTGAGCATGTTGAAGTTTGTTGAGATTGCGTGAAGTAATATTGAAAAGAAGAGCATTGCCAATATCCAATCAAGAGAAAACAAATGCATGTATGATCACAGCCGCAGACTTATGGTCAAGGACTTTTCAAATGCTGCATTATGAATGTTATAATAAACTGATTGGCAGACCTTCTTCACGTGTGCATCCATGCACATGTTCTCCTCAAATACAACACCAAGATTTTGAACTGATGGTGCAGTCTGAATCTGGGAGTTCCCAATCTGTATATTACGGTTCTTGATCAAATGATGTTGTGACTTGAAGTGTCTACAAGCAACTCTGCTTACTCTCATTTAATTTCAATTTATTGACAAGCATCCATGACCGCATATCATCTATAGTAGCTTGCAAATATTTCACTTGCAGAGTTAGATGGGTCAAAAACAAGAAAGTGATCTTGAAATGGAGTTGGCCTCCAAGCTTACAAAGGTTCCTTGGATACAACTTTCAATGAGAAACACTGGTCAAAAGAATTTTCTTCCATATCAGTATTTCTACACAGGTGTTCAATCAATAGGTTTTGAGTGAATATCTGAAACTGTTCAGAGAGCCCATGTGGAAAGTAAAGCATACAGTAGTACATGATATTTCCACATTGTACTGCTGTAATAAAATCAGGGCACAAAGTGTTTAAGAAGAACCTAGCCCTCTTTAGAAATATATGCTACATTGCACAATGCTAAAATCTGTAATTACTGTATTTATTTCTGCTTTACTGGTAACAAGGTGACTATTTCCCCCTTAGCGTGTGCCTTCCGGCAAAAAGGAGACTGGGCATTATTCTTTATAACCAAATTTGCTCACATTGGACGGTTTGCTTGTAATCAGTTATGTCTCATCTGTAAAGTCAGGATGTTGGCTATGAATCTTTTACTTCAGTTAACAGCACTTTGGCTTTCAGCAGAAGATTTCTCTTGCTTAAGATGTACCAGTACAGTTATGTCTCATAAAGTTTCTATGCAAAATACATGTATGTTGAAATGGTGTTATTTGAGATTCCATACTAATGTACAATTTCATGTCTTCCTGACATTTCAACAGTAGAGGGCGACATTTCCTGCATACCGCGCAGGTCAGCACATGCACAGATACATGTACAAATCCAGTATCGACAATTTGACAAGATTTCTTACGGCTTCCATAAAAAATGTACGGCCAGATTAACAAATCCCTAAGATGAAAATATTATTCAGGTTTCATAAACTCTCTTGATAACTTTATTAGATCTATGCAGGTAGCATCAGAATTCGTTGCTTGCATTTTCTAGGCTGAAAAATTCTTAATAATTTTTATGGGACTTGTTAAGACTCAACCCATGATGTTTGCATGGAAACCGAGGTGGCCTTTGTCTGCACTGTGTGTGTGTGAAATATCGCCCTATACTATTGAATATCATATTTACGGTGGGAGAATTAATCCTTTAGTGTAATAACCACAGATGGTGCAAGGCTTTGACTTAAACTCTTCTTTTGTTTCATTTTTTTTTTCAAACTGATTTTGAAGTACTATTAAATATTTGTATCATTTCTTCAAACTCAGTGTGGTACTCCAAGATGTAAGGATTTTGTTGTGTATTCAGTTATAATCATATTCCTTCTCCTCCAATTAAAACCACTTGATACATTTTTCAAAACCAGTACATAGACAAATTGATGGGGGTGAAGTCTTTATGCATTGTGAATTACTCAGATTCAAAGAACATTTACATATATGTATATTCATCCCAGACAATTTCTACAGTGTTACAATACTGCAAATCCCTTGTGTTTCATCATTTGCTGTCCCATTTGCTGAAATCACAATCATGTATTATCTGTAGCTTGATTTGAATAAGTTCTACAGAATGAGTCAATATAAAAGAAAAACTTTTTGATTGTTTACAAATAATTGTTCATTGCAGGGGAAAAAATATACAGGGGCTCAGGGCGAATTCGCCCTCGAAATGCCAAAAAGAGCCTTGGAAAACTAAAAAAGAGCCCCTGAAATTCTCATAGGGTCCAGTGTTAACTGTATTATGTAGAATATTCGGTCCGGTGGGCTCAAAAAGTAGCCCCGGAAAAAAATTGATTATTTTTTTCCCTGGTTCATTGTTTACAAATAATGACCTTAAATGCATATTAATGTGATTAGGTTTGGAAGAGAAATTCCTTCCATTTATTTTGATATCAATTTTTGCACTATCTTTTCACGGTTGAATAAAAAAAGGGGCCAATGTAATGACTCATTCAAACCTACCTGTGCCAACAACAGCATAGCTTTAATAGACATACATTGAAAGCATAACAACCCGGTTTCTTTCGCATAAAACTTCATGATAATTTTCTCTCTAACTGTCCTATGCTTATTAATTAAAACCCTGAAAGGATGGTCTACAAAATGTGATCTGAATAATCACACGGAGGCACATCTCCAAACCATGCCACATACAATTCTATATTTACAATCTAGATCTGAGAACAATGAACACTGAAAAGGACTGCATTCTTACTGACTTTCTATTGACTCACACAGTAGTAAGGGTAGCATATATGACAAAATACAATGAACTCTCAGATGGGGGAGGGGGATCGAAGAGGGAGAGGACATTGTTCCTTGAGAGCAAATGCATGTCATAACAGCATATCTGGTACCATACATACTGTATCTCATGTCTGACAGTAAATTACATGTCTGGCTATAGGCGATGCATTTGTGCACTGGAATCAATGGAGTGAGACTAAACTTAACAAATGATGCATTAGAGCAGCAAGTTTAAAGAGGGATTTCTATATGCTTGCTGTCTGTTATTTCCTACTCTTCTGATGAGCACAACATGACTTGTCCAAAAACTTTAGCATCTATCAGGGGAAACAAATTAAAGATTTTCTGTATGGGGGCTATTTTTCTTACTTCTGGTCATTCCAAATGAAATTTTATATTGAACCCAGTGACAGTTTACGGGGGCTATTTTACAACTTACGAGGGCATTTTGTGACATTTTGGGAGCAAATCACCCTTAGCCCTCTTGTATTTTTTTTCACTGGCATCTATGATATCTGAACCATCCATACAAACATGAAATATTCCAGGGCTTAACACTACCAGAGGCCAGGGACACTTGGGCCCCAAAAATTCCAAATATCTATAAATTTTTACACAGAGCTCATTGCAAAGAGAGCATAATAATTTCAATACAAACCCCTAGGAAACAAGTTATGTGGAGCCTCAAATATTCCATCAAATAAAGTCTGTGCAACACACGTTTAGAGGGCGCTGTACAGAATTAATGACAAGGTGATTCCTTGCCCCTATTTTGGAGCCTAAGTAAAAATCGTAAAAATGACAAAATATCTGATGAAAATCAAGACCTAGGGACAAACAAAGATCCCACAATGCATTGTGAGACTTGCAAGAACAGACTTCAGAAACATATGTGAAGTTGCCTAACGAACCACACAAAACTTTGCTCTACATTGGTCTAGACGAAGTACCGTAAGCCTCAGTGGGAAACACGCCCCATCTGTTTGTGCTCCCAATTCTGTACAGCGCCCTCTAGATATCATGCCTCACAGACTTTAAAACGGTCATTCCATTCAGAAAACAGGTCAATCAGGACTTACCTTTTGCCTGTGACCTCTGACCTCCACCCCTCCTTCCATGCCTGCCTTTTGACCTTCCTGACCTATTGGCCATAAGGAACATGCCCTGAACGATGCGGTTGATATCATGGAGGGAGAAGACATAGTGGGGATTGACAGGGGTTGTCATCAGCTGTCTCTTGATAAGAGAGTGCAGGCTAATGGTGGCCTTCACAATTGCCTACGATTGAAAAGGGAAATGAAAAGAAATGCTAATTTTAATGAACGTGGAATGGGAAGTGGATTATTCTAAGAGGTAAAACAAGGCTGCCATCAATAGTTGTTTTCTTTTCATATCCACTTTTAGGCAGCTTATCAAAAGGCGCGTCCATTGGTTTTCTCCACGCCCGGGCATTCACATCAGCTATCCCTATCTTCATTCTTTTGTCTTTACAAAGATAGGAGGATTAGAAGGGGTTAGTGGAAAAAAAGATGCCCAACAGGAATTCCGCTCTATTCTCCAGTCAAATTGGGCTCTGATTTACGACAAACCTTAATTTGACCACTTGATATCTTTTATCCACTTAAATACAGGACCCATACTCTGCCTGTTTGTGGGACCTTGGTGTAGTTGATAAAAAGGGGTATAGCAGCGCAAATCAAAAACCCAGTTTACAAAAAAAAAAAAGAATCTTTGAGGTGATCCAACTCATTGTCCGGTGATGTTTGATGCTTAGTTTTGTCAGAGTTATGGTCAAACCTGTGACAGCTAAACTGTAGGTTATAAAAGGTGAGGGTCCAGGGTCCAGGGTCCAGGGTCCAAATATGGAAATGGTTAGTGTAAGATATTGACCACAGAGCAAAAATTGTTAGAGCAAAAATTGTTGGAGCAATTTCTATCATCGTCTTGAAACCTTCAAATGATCCAATCAAATCTAAGGCATCTGAATTTATTTCCCACCTGAGCAAGTTCATAATGATGATTGAGGGAGTAAGCAGGAAACTCCTCCAGCCAGCTCTGAAGACTCCCAGCATGCAACAGATTCAGGGACTCGGCCGACGGTGTGAAGTATGTCAGCACCACAAAGAGCCTGGCTAGCCGCGAGCTCAAGCGATGGCATGAATTGCCACTTCCAACGCCCTGGGTACCAGGAGGGTAACACGCAGTGATGAAGTTGGTCTTCTCCAGGGAGTAATGTGAGAGGTTGTCCCGTTGGTAAATGCTGCCCTCTGCCATCAGCTGACGGAGTAGCTCCAGACAGGGTTGCTCTCCTATGGAAAATAGCATTTTTATATGTCATGATTTCCATAACTGTCTAGATGCATTTAGCATTCAGATATAAATTCAATGATTGCTGAAACTGAATGCTAAAATTGTTCTCTTGGCACATAAATATGGATGAAATTGTCCATGACTGTAGGGGCAATGTACTGTTTTAATGAATCTTGACATAACTTGTTCTACTCTACTGGCGATACTGTCAATTACAAACTAAAAGGTATATTTGCATTGAAAACTTAATAATCAAAAAGATGGAAAAGTATCATCATTTTCTGTGTTTTTGCTACTGATTGCAAGAAGGAATTTGAGTAAGTCTAGACACAGGATTTTTTTTTTTCCTGGAGTATGAACTTCCAATTGCTTTTATTCCTTGCTAGTTCTGGATTAGGATTCAATATAATATTACCTGTTGATTTCTCCATGCCAGCACAGTTGAGATCATCAATGAAGAAGAGAGGGTCAGTGGCGATCTGACCTGGCTTCATCGGCTGGGAGCTGACGTTCACCGTGCTGCGTGGGCGGAGCTTGCTGACAATCATCTTCTCCATTGTCTCACAGCCCATGACAGGAGACATGGCCAGGGATAGGAAATGGTGCCTTGGCTGAACCATATTCTGCAAAGTTTGAAAAATAATGGTTGGTTATTTTACCCGACTGCTATGAAAGCATGTGTATGCTTGGTAGGAAGCAACCAGGGGACCAATGTCTTAAAGTCCTATCCAAGGGACGTGGTATAAGGATTAATACCTTACCAAAGGGAATTACTCATCCACTTGTTTTCGAACCCAGTACTCCCAGTTAAGAGACATGTGCTCTACCACTGAGCCACAGCACCTCCTGGTGATGATGGTGATGATATAGCAACAACAAAAGCATCAGGATGAGGATGAGGATGATGATGATGATAATAATATCAATAAATGATATACATAATGATAGTAACAATAGTATACAGATTTCCCACACAGTTCTTCTGCCTCAGTACTATAGTGTTACATCTGTGAACTGCATTTCTCGAAACTGTCAAAATTTGAAGTTCATGGACATCCCACTGAAACACGTGTTAATTCTACAACATGCATTTCAATAGGAGGCCAAGAAATTAGACCCGTGATGGTTTTGAGAAACGGCACCCTGATTCATATTATTTGCACTGAAAAACCTATAACACTTTACTCAGCATATCCATCCAGCACGCATAGTCAAAGATAATATTACTGTATTTGCCATACAGTATTTCTATATTACACATGACTTAAAGAACGATTTAACTATGAAGAGCCAAATGGAATGTCCACAGTTTTTCCTCTTATTTTAACAAGTATGACTGTATTTCCCATAATCTTACTTAAATTGTTGGCAAAAACTATACTTCAAATTAAAAAATGTTTTGTTAATAATAATATTATCTAAATGGATACTTTAACTTCAGCTTATGTGATTAAATATAATTAAGAATACCATTTGGCTTACCATGCATATTCACGTTATTCTTAAAGTCACGCGTAACTTTGCGCACAGCTTTGTGAAACACCCTACTAGATACCAACCTGAACAAGACCTGTCTTGCCTATTCCTGGTGCTCCTGTCAAGAGAACAGGTTGGTTTGCTCCAACTAACATGTCCACTAAATGAAAGTATCTCTCCGCCTGTTCCAAACAAATACAAATTCATCAAAAGAATTAATTTACATGACTTTCACATTCATGTTTCTAAATCATGTACAAGTACATATTTCTCAGACTCTTCACTCACAGGCTTATTTCCAATGATAACAATATCAGCAATCACATCAAACATGCTAGAGTTGAAAAAAGCAATTCAGAGGGTCAATATGTCTTGAAAATATTCATGAACTGAAATAAATCGAAAAAAATTGAAATAGTAATCCCAACCTTCAGACATGCACTGGCATTAATCCTCTTTCACAATGTTTCATCGTAACTTAACCTTTATTGTCCTATTCATAGTCTTTGAAAAAAATTTGTAACAAACATTTCAAAAGACAACTGATGATTCTCAATTCGTGTTTTTCATTGTCCATTTGGATAACAACAATGTAAAACTATATCAAGTTCACGATCTATATTGATCATTTGAATGTGAAAGTGAGATTATCAGTTTCCATTTGTCACAAAATTTTAATACAATATTAGAATTCAGAAAGCCTAGGCTGCCCAAACATTGCTTATGGCACTGAAAGTGCGGCCTTACCTCTGGGGTTACGATAAAGTTGGCATTGATTGTTCTCATCTTGTCCCGGTTGGCATCAGCCCAAGATATCAAGATCCCGAGGTTTGCATCGATGTGGACATCATAGATACTGCCCTCTTGAGGCAAGATGATGTCATGGGTGGTACGTCCAAGGAGCTGACGAGCAAACTGATCAAACATCTCTGCATGCCTATAAAAAGAAGTAGCACACACAAAATGGACAAGACAGGAAATACAACTACAGTCTTCTGAATTACATATGTAGAGAATGTAAACATTCAAGGGAAGTGATCAACCACATAAAGGTAAGTTTTACAATCGGATACTTTCGGTAACAACAGGTGATCAACAACAAAAAGATAACTTCTACAATCAGATACTTTCGATAACACCATGTGGAAGCCTTAGTGAAAGGCTATTGATATCTGCTTTCACCAAAAGAGCCCTCTTATGGGGTGTGTAGAGAAATTAGAGAAATAGTACAACTATTTTGGCTTTTGTCCTCAAAGTCTGAACAACAAAAATGGGTAAAATGGAAAAGAAGAAAGGAGGAAGAATGATTGAGATCAGGAAAGTTGTGAGCAGAAAGAAAGAAAAAAAAAACTTGTATACACTTAGAATATATTAAGCTACATGCCCCTAAAAAAAAAATACAAGAGATGTTCAAATGGTTGAATACCATAGAACAGAGCATTTAAAAAATCCTCTACATCCAAGTTTACACATAAAGGTGTAGGTCGCAGGCAACTTCTGCTATTGATTGTTTATTTGAATGCTTAAACTAGTCTGCTCATGAGCACTTTCATTAAAGTCCAATGTCAGTATCTAAACTTGCAATGTCTACTGCAGAGGTAAAGGGATAAACCTTTTTTTTTTTTTACATTTTCTACAGCCCAAGGCCCCGTTTCATAAAACTTGATATTGATAACAAGCTGCGATAACTGTCACTTATAAGCTACTGAAATCCTTGATTCTGATTGGCTGAAAGCAAATTTGTCATAGAAATGTGACAGTTGTTACTGATAACAAGTTTTATGAAACAGGGCCCTGGTGTAATTATGATACATATGGTATCTGTCTATATTGCAAACAAATGTAACAATTGATAAGAGATACATCCTACTCTTTAATTGTCATTTCTTCAGGTTATTAAAATATGATTGCAATTTCTATCTAAGAATGGCCGCCATTTACAGGAGCCTCGTCTTACCTATCATGAAGCTGGCCTCCAAATCCCCAGACATAGGCAAATGTGAACATGGATGTGAGTAGTGTGGTCTTGTTGACTGAATTTCTTGTCATGCTGGCAACACTCAGGGATGGGGTGGGTGTAGGAGTGGGGCGAGATGTTCTCTTGTCATCTGTCAAAAAAAAGGGGAAAAGAGATTAAAGGTTAGGGTTTCTTTTACTAACAAGCCAATAGCAAGATTGTGTCTCGCCCACCGGTAACTAAATAACACGAAAGTTTCCCCAAGTACATCTCTAACCAAGTTTGATGTTACAAGAAAGTCTTGCAGGTAAACTTTAATGTTTGACCTAAAATGACCTTCAACCTTACCATGTGACCTGACGGCACAATAGTATGAATGTACCCCTAGTAAAGCTATGACCCAAGTTTAGTTGAAAAGTTTTTTTGTCATAAGAGAGTCTTGCAGGTAAACTCTAATATTTGACCTCAAATGACCTTTGACCTCACCATATGACCTCCGACAGCACCACAACATGATGTTACCCCTAGTACCCAAGTTTGGTTGCCACTGGACCAACAGTTGTCAAGTTATGTGTCAAAAGAGAGTCTTGCAGGTAAACTTACAATGTAAACGTTTGAAATACAAGTTCAGAAGCGTCACCTATGATTATCAGTTGAGCAATCAGATTCAACACTGGACAAGAAATGACAGAGGAAAAGCAAATTCAAGAATTTGAAAACATCTGTAACATATGACCTCCAATGACCTTTCACCTTATCATGTGAAGTCCAACAGAATGATAACATGCACTTCCCCTTAGTGATCTGCAACCCAAGTTTGACTGAAAAGTGTGACACGGTTGCAAAGTTTTGTGTCATAAGAGAGTCTTGCACGTAAACTTTAACCGTTCAACGTTTGACCTGTAATGACCTTTGACCTGACCATGTGACCTCTGACTGGACCATAACATGCAGGTCCCCTTAGTGCATCGACAACCCAAGTTTGATAGATAAGTGTCACACGGTTGCAGAGTTTTGTGTCATAAGAGAGTCTTGCACGTAAACTTCAACGTTTGACCTGAAATGACCTTTGACCTTACCATGTGACCTATGACTGGACCATAACATGCAGGTCCCCTTAGTGCATCGACAACCCAAGTTTGATAGATAAGTGTCACACGGTTGCAGAGTTTTGTGTCATAAGAGAGTCTTGCACGTAAACTTCAACGTTTGACCTGAAATGACCTTTGACCTTACCATGTGACCTCTGACTGGACCATAACATGCAGGTCCCCTCAGTGCATCTACAACCCAAGTTTGGTTGAAAAGTGAGTCACGGTTGCAAAGTTATGTGTGATAAGAGAGTCTTGCACGTCAACTTTAACGTTTGACCTGAAATGACCTTTGACCTTACCATGTGACCTCTGACTGGACAATAAGATGCAGGTCCCCTTAGTGCATCTACAACCCAAGTTTGATTGAACAGTGTCACACAGTTGCAGAGTTTTGTGTCATAAGAGAGTCTTGCACGTAAATTTTAACGTTTGACCTAAAATGACCTTTGACCTTACCATGTGACCTCTGACTAGAGCATAACATGCAGGTCCGCTTAGGGCATCTACAACCCAAGTTTGGTTGAAAAGTGAGTCACGGTTGCAGAGTTTTGTGTCATAAGAGAGTCTTGCACGTAAACTTTAACGTTTGACCTGAAATGACCTTTGACCTTACCATGTGACCTCTGACTGGACCATAACATGCAGGTCCCCTTAGTGCATCTACAACCCAAGTTTGGTTGAAAAGTGAGTCACGGTTGCAAAGTTATGTGTGATAAGAGAGTCTTGCACGTCAACTTTAACGTTTGACCTGAAATGACCTTTGACCTTACCATGTGACCTCTGACTGGACAATAAGATGCAGGTCCCCTTAGTGCATCTACAACCCAAGTTTGATTGAACAGTGTCACACAGTTGCAGAGTTTTGTGTCATAAGAGAGTCTTGCACGTAAATTTTAACGTTTGACCTAAAATGACCTTTGACCTTACCATGTGACCTCTGACTAGAGCATAACATGCAGGTCCGCTTAGGGCATCTACAACCCAAGTTTGGTTGAAAAGTGAGTCACGGTTGCAGAGTTTTGTGTCATAAGAGAGTCTTGCACGTAAACTTTAACGTTTGACCTGAAATGACCTTTGACCTTACCATGTGACCTCTGACTGGACCATAACATGCAGGTCCCCTTAGTGCATCTACAACCCAAGTTTGGTTGAAAAGTGAGTCACGGTTGCCAAGTTATCTTTCATAACGTTTGTGACGGACGGACGGACGGACGACGGACGGACGACGGACGGACGACGGACGGACGACGGACGGACGACGGACGGACGACATTTGGATCCCTTAGTCTCGCCTTCACCTCCGGTGGGCGAGACAAAAATACATGAGATGAATATGCAGTAAAACATAACTCAGTTTATGAAATATTCATCTGGTCTCTTTTGTGTCTCAGCACATTGCTGTCATCGTTTTCTCATAAAGCCATAATATGTTCTTTTGTGACCTTCAAAGTACTTCTGTTATCTCAGGGCTTATCTAATCTGTTGCATTAAACTTGCTCAGGTTAAATCTTTATATTTCAAAGGTAAAAACAAAATGAATAGCACTAGGAGTAGAATATATGATATATTCATAAGATATTATACCCTTACTCACATACATGTAAGTGTACCTGCAAAGCTCCCAAAATAAATTATGAAGCTCAAAATCAGAATTACAGGTTATTTTGTATGTATGTTTTGTAAAAGAAGTTTTCACAAAGAATCTATGGTTTTACAACATACAGGTAGGTTTGAAGACCAAAATATGGGCATCATTCCTCCAAAAGAAGTACTACAGTTACATGTAGCCACTTGTATGCTACTTACGTTCTATCCATGGAAATAAATTTTCTCTTCCTTTTCCTACTTTTCCTGCCCAGTCCACAAATCTTGGCCCTGTCTCATAACACGTGTTATCAGTAACAAATGCCACATTTCTATGACGAATTTGATCTCGGCCAATCAGATGCAAGGATTTCAGTAGCTTATAGCAGTTATTGCAACTTGTTATTGATAATAAGTTTTATGAATTGGGCCCTTACCAGGCTTGCTCTCACTCGCAACTGCAGAGGCGTTTCCATCCCCTCTCTCCCTTACAAGGTGGTGATCACACATGGCCGTCAGAATACGAAGAAATGACCCCACCTCCTTAATCCCATCCCCCATCCCCTGGCTCTGCTCCCGTCCCGTCCTAGGGAGATCTGACTCCAGGGCGGTGACACAGTGGGTGTTGGAGAGGAAGTCCAGGGTGCGTGCGAAGGTGTCATCCATCAGGTCCTGCAGAAGCTGCAAACTGAACATCACAGCAAATTTTGATTAATTATTTTTAATAGTAAATCATTTGACATAAGAAAGAAACTATATATGCTTTTATAAGGATAAGCATCAAGTGGAGTGTCATGAGATAGTGGTTCATTCACTCAACTCTCAGAGGGTTGAGGGTTCAAATCCCAGCACAGCACTAACATCTTTAAGACACTAATCCACATTTGCCATCCTCCATCTAAGTGTAAATGGGAACCAAACATGCAGGCATGGAGTATCTGCTTCAAATATCTAGAGAGAAATCTCAGGTTAGAACATTCTGTAAATAAAGACAAGACCAACTTAGAAGTCTATGCAAAAAAGAATGCTCTGTCTGACTTGAGTTCCAAGAGTGGAATTTTTACATGTATGTGAATTTTGTCCCTTATTTCCTTCATACTCCTTCACCATTCCCACAATGAGTGCTGAGTAATGTTTAAGGGGGTTGAGTTTACACAATACACAAACAATATTTTCCTCAGTGAATTACTGTAAACGCAGAAATATTCGGGGTACATTAATTTTTGCACATTTCGTGCTATTTTTGGTGGGCGCGAATTGAAGAACAGGCGCAAATATTAGCATGATTTCCTATGCTTGTTTTGATTGGACGCTGAATTGCGCGCTTCAGCTGATTAACATGTATTTGAATCCAATTCATTTTAGAGTGCGTGCGTAGGCTGTGTCTGCCATATGCATTTGAATGGACTGCGTGGGTGTGAAGTAATAAATAGAGCCGCACTGGTATGTAGACTTGTGTGCCTAATTTTTATTCAAATGTGACCATCTGGGGCAGAAAATAAGACTGTCATGCATTGAAATATCAAATCATATCTTGCACTAATGCACTTTAATAGTTTTGCGAGTAATTGTGCAGCGCGAATTCAAGAACCTGCAAATGTGTTTTGGGGTCGCTCAGCACGAAAAATTAATCCCGTGAAAATGACAGTGTTTACAGTGTACCTTTCGCCTTATAAGTTCTGTATTTACCTATTGTTGCTGATCTCCCAGAAGGACTGTGCCCCTGAGAACCAGGATTCTACCAGAGACTTCCAACTGACCACATTGGTACCAAAGTGGATGACCGCACACCTGGCCATAGTAGCAGGAGACGCATTGGTCACTGTTGTAGTCTCAAAGATCAGCGATGTGCAACCTAAAAACGAATGACACCATTAAAGTGATAACAGATTAATTATTATTTATACATCTTATAACATTATCCTGGTGTTGTACTCGTCCAATATTTTTTCCACAGCTCTTCCAATATTTTCAAGTATCCCACTCAAGGCCATCCAATATTATCTAAATATCTGCCTCTTAGTTCTGTTATAAGTAATGCCGCTTATCAAAAGTCTCGTTCGCATCTTTTACATCGGTTTTACATCGGTTTTCCTGATCGTGTTTTGTTAATGGAGAAACGGAAGGATCAAAAGGAAAAACACAATGACGGGAAAGACGCTAAAGGCTGCCTTCCAAATTGGCTCTAACTTTTCATGTGGTGCCTAAGCAAGAGCCACCTTTTCCATTCACGAGAGAAGCCAATTAAAATGAAATAGAAAAAAAACACAAGTGAGGTAATATAACTTACTTGGCATAGGCAGTCTTTCACCACTGGACAGCATAGTGCTTCCTCTGCCCCCGACCATGCCACGCCCTGTACCGATTAGACCCCCTAGAATCTCTGCCCACCTGGGGTCAATGACCCCATCCATGATGACCCACTTCTGGATGACTGTTGGTGGGTTCAGCATGCCCTTCGTGGCATTCTTCTTCTTGTTCTCGCTGAGTTCTTTCTGCATGTCCTGAGCGGTCTGCATGGACTGACCTGAGCCATAGATGACGGCGGTGACCAGGCCATCCCTCCATCGGAGCCGTGTCGGGTCAAACTCACCAATCAACTATGAGTCAAATGGAAAATAATAACAATACTAATAATAAACATCTGTATGGCCCATGTAGCAATATAAGATCCTAATAGGTTTGTACAGACAGACCAGGGCCCTGTTGCATAAAACTTTATCACTGATGGTTACTTTGCCAATGGTTTAAACCTTACCAATGGTTCAAACAGCCTTTGTGAGTTCAGGCTAATAAGTTTCAATGATGTGGCTGCTACCTAACCTTTTTTTTTTCATTAAAAATCCTGATGAGGGTTGACAGGTGGAATCCCAGCCCAGTACTAACGTCTTTTGGCAAGACATTAATCTACATTTGCCACTCTCCACCCAGATGTTAAATGGGTACCTGGTAGGATGCGAATGTCAAATGTAGTCAGATTGGCATGTGTGTGTGCTTGAAAAATGGCGCCTGGTGGGAAAACTCCCCAGAGAGTTGAGATGGTGCACTTTATGTGGTGGAATAGCAATTGAATCCAATGACCGGGGTAATAATAATTACATGTAAAGTGCTTAGAGATGTAGTATTAAGCACTATATTAATTAACTATTATTATTATTATTATCACTTAGATTCAATTGCAAACCTACATGTACCTGTTTCATGGAGAGAGTAGCTGGGTAGATGACTGAGGAATCCACCCTTGGGTAGGAAGGTTTCTCTGCTCCTCGAGTGGCAGTGTCCATCCAGTGCAGTGTCATGAAGGATACCACCTCTGCCTTGCGTCGTAATCGCTCCATTGGCTGCGAGAGTTGATGATGGGGAACACCCTCTAAACCCTACGGATGGTGGTTAGAATACAGAAAGTATTATCTCTATATTTTTCCTCCTACATGTAGTATTCAGATCCTGAGTTCTGGAAATGACAGAAACTTTTCTTTTTAATTATGCTGATTATTCAAGATTACAAATAAACGCTGTAAAATGATTTGGTACAAAATGCATAATACATAAAACTGAGTAATCAGCAAAGAAATACTGGGGCTATGAGCTACATGTACATGAACATGTATCTGTAGTAGTTGCTCTACATATGCTGAACTGGGGGTTGATCTGTGCTCCAAGGTGAGTGCATCAGTTTACAATCTTTTTTTCCATTTTTTTCCACTGCAAAAAGCATGTTATTTGCAAATCACACTCAACTGACAGGGAATGGCTCTGGGCCCTGTTTCATAAAACTTGTTATCAGTAACATCTGCCACATTCTATGCCAAATTTGCTCTCAGCCAATCAGATCCAAGGATTTCAGTAGCTTGTAACAGTTACTGCAATGTTTTATTGATTAAAAGTTTTATGAAATGGGGCCCTGGTTTCAGGCTATTACCTGTACTTTCGGGCCATGGCTTGTTATTAGTAACAAGTGCCACATTTCTATGACAAAATTTGCTCTCAGCCAATCAGATCCAAGGCTTTCAGTAGCTTATAACAGTTATTACTTTTTATTGATTAAAAGTTTTATGAAATGGTACCCTGGTTTCAGGCAAATACCTGTACTTTGGGGCCATGCATGGGGGCGGTGGGTGCCTCCTCAGGGGTGGAAGGGTTAGCTTGAAGACTGTTAAGGACCCTACACAGAGTTTGGTAGCACACCGTCTTGCCACTCCCGGCCGAGCCAACCAGTACAACACCTGACTTGCATCGCAGAGATTCATACAGCTCAAGAACCTATGGAATAAGAATAAAAAAAGCAATTTATTGCACTATGATATCATTGTGTGCCTAGTACAAAAGCATGAATTTGGGTAAATGTCCAAAACAAGATTGAATTGGGGTCAATCTTTTGAGTTTTTGTATTGATCCCATCACATTTTTGATCCCACCACATTTTCATGCATTTTTTGTTGTTTTAATTTCACTTCACCAACTTCGAATTTTTTTCTACAGTGTTGTTGTTTACTTTAAAAATCTTTATGCTCTTTTCAATGTTTTTGTTTGCTTCAAATATATATGTTATATTTTATTTTTATGGAAATGTGGAAATTAACTTGAACTTGAACTTGAACATTTGACCTTAAAAATGATATACCACTGCTAAAAATGTTTATATGTGGACTGAACTGAAATGCACAGATTATATAATAGTCAAACGATACTGAAAACGTTAAAATGCATTTTACTTGAAGATTACATCTGTTGTCAATACATTCATTAGCACCCTTCTCCTAGGCACTGAAAGAGATTTATCAATCTATATGTATTTCACTTTAAAAACACTACACTATTTACTTACTGTTAATAATTTCAACGCACAATTACCACACGTTTTTCACCTACCCTTTATCAAAAAGATTTCCAAGACTATTTTCCTTCATACACGTACATGTCTACAATTACACTATACAATCTTTTTTCTTTTACATTTTAACCTTTTAAGTATCACATAAATGTAAAAGGTTCCTAATGAAATCCAATCTCTTGTGATAAAATTAAACCTCATGTGTTATTTAGATATCCAGCATATCCAGCAGCAAACCCCCTCATTACCCCTTTTTTTACCATGCCACTTATGATAACAAGATCCGAATTAACCCATAGAGGTACAGTGTCTCCTTTAGGAGACGTTTTTGCAGTATCTGTTGGTCCAGAATGCTGAGCAGTACATATTATACATGAGCAGAAAGAGAAAAATTCACTGAAAAATTTGAGCCCATTCCCAACACTGTATGGTGTGGTGTTCTTGATTTAGAGCAGTTTGATTGTAACTAATCATTAAACTCTTTAAATTGGCAACATAGTGAATAATATATATCACTATTTCCGTGTTCAAATAGGCAATTTCTGATAAAACTTTACAATCATAATTCATTTTGGTTCATGTTATATCCATATTTATTTTTTTCAAACTATGCAAGCGTGGAAAAAAAATTAATGTTGTTGCCAATTTGAGGATTGAAGATGATTAATTTAGACCTCCAGAAAGCTCTGTACTGCTATGGGTTGAAGCGTCTGTTAATAGTTCACACTGTAATAAAAGAATGTTTTGCCAAAAATTGCACAGAGAAACTTGTGTAATCATATTTTGTGCTAACTTTATAAGAACTTGACAGGTCCACACCTTTTTGCAACCAGGAAGCAGAAAAGATACTTTGTGTCTCCTCATATACCATTCATTTACACACAAAAAAAAAGATAGGGGATTTACAGCGGGGTCTGCCGCTTCATTTGTAAACATGCCTTTATGGTGTTACTGAAATATAACCTGAAGGTACACAGCTACCAAGACAGATTATAATAAATATACCTTGGATACATGGAGAGGCGTCGCCTGGAGCCTATCTGCCACAAACTGGCTCTGGATAGCATCCACCAGCACCGGGTCATGCTCTGCACCTAGCCCTCTGCCTAGGCCTCCCATCCCCCAGGGGAAGAGGCTACGCAGCAGGTTCCTCAGGGTGACAGAGTGCTCCAGGGAGCGGGTGCGGGGGGTCAGGAACAGCTGGAGGGCAAAGACCAGCGCGCACTCCTCCCGGTGGAGGTCGTCTTGCTCCAGACAAGTGATGAGATCGCTGTCTTCCCCAATAACAGGTTCCATCATTTCTGTCGATACAAAATGGGAGAGCCTCAGTCAGTACAAAACTGTAGAGATGCAGAGGCCAATTTGGCCTAAGAAAACAGTGAAAGTGCTTCATAATCCTTTTCAAAAGTATTTTGATTTTTTTTTTTTTTAAATCAATTCAATTCATTCCAACAAGATTCCCAAAAGAGCACCATTGTACAAAATATGTAATTCTACACTAAATAGGAAAGAAGTTTTGTTTTATGTTATCTCCAATTCAATTTTGACTTCTCTACACACTGTCACATGGAAAGAACTGACAAGAAACTGAATAAAACATTACATCACCCTCAATAGAAAAGATTCTGTTGATAAATGGTCATTTTGAAGGCAGTTTGACAAGGTGACTGTGCTACACGTATTCTCACAGATGATGTCGACAACTGGCCTGTACAAGTACATCATAAATGGAGTGGACATTACAAACAACAATCACTTTGAGCAGATCAATATATCAACCAAGAAAGCATCATCTGTACCAATACTACAATAGTGTAAACGTTGCTCTTCTTTCTTCCTACCTTCATTGTTTTCTGCGGACATCTCATTGAAGCTGCTCCTAGCTGATAGCTGATATCGCCTCCTCTTGGAGTACAGCCTGAAGGTTGCCAGGTGGATGATGCCCTTCAGGTTTCCAACACCAAAGTGGTAATCAGGTTCTTCAGGAAACTACAGGACAATATGAAAGGAAGGGTCATTTTAATCTGTACACTGTTAGTATATCCACAGATTTTGGCTTTACGTTAAATCACAGAATTTGTTCACTATCGGTCCATCGTAACAACAATGACAAGTTAAAAACCCTCAGTGTTTTCTTGCACGGCTCAGAAGTCCAACTGTGTTGGCACTACCGAGGCAAAATCCTTTACTTGTAAAGTGATCCAAATCATTTGAAATAACTCACCGAATTTTGAATCATCTTTGACAGCTGACATAGCTTGGCGGCTAACATAGGTGCCTCCAGGAAGCCATTGTAGATCAGTATTGTCTCTAGGATGATACTCAGGTCAGGTACAACCAAGGCAACTGGTCGCATCAAGTTCTAGGGTCAAAGGTCAAAGTGGGTGAATGCACAGTCTACAGAAATGCTTAAGTGAATGCAAGAAAAAGGGGCACATACATACTTACTGTCACACAAACATGTTAGCGAGCCCTTGTAGAGGACATACTTGTACATGTACTGGAGCTACAACATTAATTTCATTTTACATGTACTGTAAAAATGGAAAGATGAACCAGCCAAGATGAACACAGTCGCGTATTTCTAATTTTTTTGGACGGTTAGGATAACTGTATCCACATGTATAATAAACAAAATATTTTGCATGGTTTTATTTACTGCGCAAGTATTGTGCCACGTAAAATGCACAAAAATTTCAACACCGCAAAATATTCCACATTTACAGCTATTAAAGACTTCTTTCAATGGCATGACTACCCCATGATGGGATGGAGTGTTGCATAAAATGGACGATTCTATTTCTTCACAGCAACTGAAACAAAGTCTACAAATACAAATATCTATGAAGTAGGTTAGGCCAAGAATAGAGAAGGTACATGTATGTTCTTACTCAACTTCTTACAATGATCAATGTATTTCATAAATTCCAAGGAGTTTGGAACAGGGTTGGCGATTTTTTTTATTTAAATCAGATTTTTTTTATTTAAATCGGATTTTTTTTATTTTTTTTATTTTTTTAAAGTTTATTCGAAAAAAAAGTTTAATTACCAAAAGACCTCACCCTACAATGACATCAATTTTAATGTTATCATACATTTCACTCCTAATATTTTTCTTAACCATAATGATTTGTAATTAAATTAAAATGGGCAAATAAAAATCATTTTGAGGAATCGTGTATATGAACTTAATTCTATCATACATACATGTAGGGCTATGGAGGAAACTTCCATAGGGAATTCCCAGTGAGTAGAGAATATTCCCCTCTGTGAATTTCCACTCAGTATTTTAAAAAAATCCCAGAGGAAAATCTCCAGACACTCCTCAGTGAAATTGTATCTAAATGTGCACTCAACAGCTTTGTGACAGTTATACAAATTGGTATTAAAGCTCATCTATTGCTACAGATAGAGATGCAAAACTGTCAGTGTTGGAGACCAATATAAGAGACAGCTTAGTCAAAGGGTGACTACACTTCATTATGTTACTCTGATTTTTTACATTAATCTACAATTCTTATTCTTATCCTCTAAAAAATCTGTTTGATACACAAAGTAGGAAAAAAACAACTTTTGACCCTATACAACTGCAAATTTGACTTAAAGGATAAAACCAGCAAAACTGCTGATATTACAACATATGTATGACAAAAAGAAGTATTGTATTTTTAATCAGACACTGTAATTGATTGTAACTTACATGTAAGTACCTACATCTTAAGATTTAAATATAGTTTTAAAAGTTTATTTTGAGTTTTGCAAATTGTTTTTATAGATCCTCTTTCCATTGCTACATGCAAATACAAAGCTCCCATAGCACTGAACATAAAATGAGCTAGTGACTTAAAAGGTATATGAGAAAGCTTTTTTCAACAGTCAAATTGTGACTGTACTACATTATGTTAATGTGTGATAAATGTAACAAGAAGAAATAAGCATGTGGAATCTGTTGATTACATGTAAATGATTTTTTTTTAAAAATTCACATGATAGAAGTATAACTGTGAAGGATCAAAACTGGTAAACTGCCAACAAACCTTTTGTCATTGACTTTTACATATTATATTTTGTACACTACTGCTCTCTGAATAGTCTTGGATTGTGTGATAAATGATAAGAAATAAATAAGAAACTTGTTTCACTATTAATAGCTGACAAAGAATGTAAAATTTCAGAAGAAAAACTTGACATTTACAAAAATGGAGTAACTGTTGACGATACAAATCTCTAATTTTTAAGAAATCAGCTGATTTTATTGACTTGATTTTAATTTGTTTTAAGTAGATAGGAAGGATATGTTGATTTTTTTGTTGATATAAAGTTAATTCAAAGTTTTTCAATTGATATAAAGTTAATTCAAAGTTTTTCAGTTGATTTAAAGAATTAAAACTGCCTTGAACAAACAATTTTTCAATGATTTGTACATGTTTCAATGGAAGTGATTTAAATCAATGATTTTTTTTTAAAAATCATCGTGATTTAAATCGCGATTTAAATCATGATTTAAATCAACGTGATTTAAATCCGCCAACCCTGGTTTGGAAGTCGTTCAACGATGCTTAGTGCCAGTCATTACTATAAATGCAATGTATAATACATTGTGATTTTGTTAACATCCACGTGAGAAAGGCCCACTGATTTAAACAATATCAATGGAAATTTACCTTTAGACTATCAGGTATGGGACAAGCGAGTGAATCCTCTGTGTTGACTGTCATAAAGCAGTTGTAGTTGACATTAGCTAGAACCATCCTGGAACCAAAGTTAACATAACCACAATGCTGGGGTTTGTAGCTCCATTGCTGAAGGGGGCTGAACTCTGGGGAATCCCCTAGGTTGTCTCGAGAGACTGGGCGCCTGATCATCGCTGCAAGTTAAAAGGTTACAGGTTGTAATGTACATGTAGACTTTTTAAAATCAATTATTTTTCTTCTATAAGGGTAAAAAAGAACATATTATGATATCTGCTCTTTTAAACCCAATAATTCTTCTTTGTTTTCTTCCACAACTTCAACTTCCTCTTTTTCTTGTCTTTCAAAATAATTACACATGTAAAACCATTATAAGTGTTGCAAGTTAGCTTTTCACAAAACTGAAAGAGTAATGAATGTGTACAAATTTTAATTATCAATTTGAAATTAAATCTTTTCTTTTAATATCTTTTTTAAGAACCAACCTAATCCTTAACCCTAACCCTTTCGTTGATTTCTGTATTTATGAACATATATTATGTATGCCTATCAAAGAACATACCTTATTTCATTCACTTTGCCTTATTATAGAAGGAATTCAAATAAATGAAAACTTATTTAGAGTTTATGTAATGCTTGGAGCAACCTTCTTCCTCTTATATCTTCTGCATTTTCTAAATTGCATAAAATGTCACAGGAAATCATCAAGAGCATACATGTATGAACACTGCTGGCCTTCAAATTGGGCATACATGTATTGCTACCATGTATTACCAATGAAACCAAATCAAAGAAATTAACAAATGATTGAAAGTACCGTCCAAGAAATTTCTCCTTTGGGGAACCTATAGTGAAAATCAATATCAGTTTCATCAACATGTGCAACATGGATGACTAACTCGGGCAAAGGGCAAAAAGCTGCACACACAAATCAATAGAGGCATGTATTGGTTAAATGTACATCTATGTGTATGCTTGAAAGTGTATGTACAACAAATATTCTATATGCTAGAAGAAATACATGATAAATATAAAAAAGCAGTAGACATAATGAAAGAAATACATTTACTAACTTTTGCAGGAGCATAAACTTGAATATCATATGAGCAGTTCTAGAGCAGAATGAAATGAGCCTCTACATCTAAAATGGATATGGATGTATTAAAACAATTGAAGCTATATACATGTAGCAGCTATTCTACACAAACATGTTTGTATTGAAGCAGGTTAAGCAAAAATGATTTGTTGAGCAAACCCTGATATGTCTTATTTTTCACTTAGTAACTTTTTCCTTGAAATCATTGATGGTATCTCACAAGTTACAAGAAAAAGGTTACAAATTGAAAAATATGACATCATCAAGGTTTCCTCAAAAAGGAGATATCATAATCGAAAAGTAGTATTTTTTTACTCAGGTACATTATATTCTTCCATTTAAATAAAACACTGAAAGATAATAATGGCCACAAGAAATGGATGACCCATTGAATGAGCGATTGTAACTATTAGAATCCCAACACACACATTTACGACACTTCGTCTGAAAAGCATCTTGTCAAAGGGTGTCAATGAAATGACAGGGACTGAAATCCTACCACTTGATCTACAGTCTGCTGGCTTATTTACAAGACTGCAATACTTCTAGCTGCAAACAATGATGATGCAATATCGTATCTACATTAAGTTACAATGGATGCATGCATGACACTGAATTTTGTAATACTGCTTGTAACTAATGGCAAAAGAATGGCAAATGAATGAGGCATATTAATCTCAGCACTGACTAAATGTAGGCTACATATAATAAGTTTATAATGGGTTACAATTACCAACCTCCGTACATTACTGTAAAATGAATAAGGTTAAAAAAAAAAAAAAAACAGCAATGATAGTTATCATCGTAATGTCAGACTGTGAAAATAACTTATCAATGGAAGCATAGTTAATATGATTTTACAGCCATGTAATTTACAAAGCAAAAAAAAAAGTGTCTTAGAACACAGAATATAAATCAGGTGGAATTATTTTAGTACAAGCAAAGCATGAAAAATATTCAATTATTTTCAAGTATGAACTTGTTTACTTGCAAGCACTATGTATATTTACTAATTGATTGAGTTCATAAATGAGCCATGGCTTGCTTGCTTCATTATGAGCTGGTAGCAAATATGATGACAATCTAATTGTGTTTCCCAGGGATTCAGGGCCTGTATTCAATTCAATACCTAAGCCATAATTTTAAGTATTTTACTCAGTTTTCTGCCAAAATAAAATACTTAAACAACTTTGGTATTCACTTGAATATTTTCGCTAAGTATTTTACCCTAAATCTAAGACAGCCACCTAGCAGACTCAAGTTACTTACTTTGGAATTTTGATTGGCTGGCATGTAGTTTTCACGTGCATACATGCAGTCATAGTGCTGCGCACAGGTGAATTTTGTTACCATGCATACAATGCGTTGCATTTATCGCGCGTTATTTGGGATAGACTTTGATGTCACAATGGTTATCATTAAGTAAATTGCTTAAATGTCGTCTTCCTAAAGCAAAATACTTAGAAGTAATCTGAATACCAGTTAAGGCATTTCACTTAGTTAAGTAAAATGCTAAGAAATTTACTTACTCAATCCATGCATCAAATTGAATACCAGCCCAGCCGTTCACATTATTTTTTTTATTAACAATTACTAGTATTCTTTTTTACTAGAACGATACAAATACCTGGGCCATGCATCTTGAATACCAGTATAAAATAGGAACATGGGGCTGCCCCTATCACAGTAGTCTCCATGGGAGTATTCATCTCCTGAGAGTGGAGAACTCTCTTTCACATCATTCATTCATGGAATGCCCTGTTTCCCAACCATTAGAACTTACCAGGGCCCTGCATTTCTACAAAGAGAGGCACAGTTGGGATGTCACTGTCATAGTGGTCTCCAGGGGTATATTCTGCTTTGGAGATGGAATGACGTCGCTTCCCAAACTGACCCACCTCACACCCCTCATCGTCATCTCCTAACACGTCAAACTTGGAAGGTCCCTGCCTCTCCTGAAGATGTATGAACAGTTAATGAAATGACGAGAACTATAACTGACGAAATCATACTTAAAAAATAACAAATTGCATAATGGCAGAAGACATAAAATCACCCTAAACTTTATGAGACATTCCACAGGATGACGATTAAAGAGCATAGGAAAAAACACATACATATTGAGGCATGCACTGAAGTTAATTCAGGTTAACTTGTCTGAGGAAGATGACTAATTCAAAATTAACTTCCGTGTGCTTGCATGGGAGGACATGAACCTAACAGCAAGTTACTTGTAAGCTTTTAAGCACATATTTAACCCATTCATGACAGAGGTCCACATTTTGTGGTTTGGCCTAATATCTTTTGATGCAAAGCCCTAAAAATCATACCAAATACATGAGCAGAAAGAGCAAAAAAATTCTACACAAACTGGGCCCATTTTGGTTGCGTTAATATTCGTTGTTTGATGCTGAAAATTTTTTACAGGAAAATAAGCATTAAAATCCTTAAATTGGCAATGTGATAGAAAGTTTAAAATCACCGTTTTCCCCTGCAAATTGGCAACTTATTTATTTCTCATCATAATTTCCGTCAATTTATATTCATTTCAGATACATGACATTTTATAAGAAAAATGTAGCAATAAAATAAACATGTTGGTTTGTCAATTTGGAGAATAAAAGCTGATCAAATTAGGCTTTAAATAACTCCTGTCAGGAATGGGTTAAGCTTGCAGTTCTCTTCACAAAAGTAATTTTAAACCATATTTTTAGTATAGGACATGTGCATGGAGCCCTAGAACTGTACATGAAGAACAAAATGTCTTTTGGTAATTTGGTTCCCTCACAATGAAATGTACAATTTACGGCAAAAATTGAACAATTGTCATAACAAATATATTTTATCTCCACAAAAGAAATATCATTTCTGCTTCTCTTAAGCTTTTCTCTTTTAAAGCAACAGTGAACTGCCCCTTATTATGGTGTATTTACAAAAGTGCCAACTTACAGCTACTCAAAACCAGAGACTCTTAGAAACATTATATCCTTTGTGGCTTCTCGTGAATTTCCTTAGTATGAATACAAATACATTTTAACAGATGATACTCAAAAAATAAAGCTCTCATTGATCAGAACAGAGCATGCTGGGAGCAAAAAGGGGACAAAATCAGTAGTTTAGAACTGAGAGGGCGCTATTTCAAAATCCCATACAAGGGTGCCAGTTCGCTCTGGCTTTAATTCTTCAAACATTCACACACATCAAGGAAAGGGAACAATTTTTTGAAATACAGACAAGAAAGACCAATTTATCATTTTAATCAAAACATAAGACTTACATTCGGAGAGGCAGGGAACGTTGTTGGTCGTTGGGTGTGGTTGTCATCTCTAACTTGGTAGGAGTGCAGAGTTGCCAGGGAGTGCCTCCTCTTTGGTCGAGTTTCAGGAATCTATAAGAAATGTGAATAAGAAATCAGAATATAAATGTTAAAAAAATATATTGAGAAAATCGTAAGTAAAATATACTGTATACAACAGCAAATGAATTTCCAGAACTTGGTAAAATTCTTCTTTTTCATATTTCTTTTACTTGATATCAGGAATATCAGATCAACTAATGACATATTAGTACCTGCTTTCATGATCTGTGAGAAGTATATTCAATAAATTAAGTAGAATAATGCTCAGAATTCAATGTATAACATGCAGTAGACTATTTAGAACACCTAAAATGAATAAACGTATAAAAAAGAATGACCGAAAGTCACAGTCACTGTAAAGTGCAAATCACACTTGCAAAAACAAATTATGACCTACTACATGTAGTTAAATTCCTCATCTTCCCATGATTATAACTCAGAAATTATATACCTTTACCAAAATTGTGAGGCGGATATCATTTATATGAATAATTCTGTGTGAGTCTGTAAGACGTTATTCCTATCATTACAAGAACTCAAGATAACATTCAAAAATTTAAAAAAACAAAGAGCACTCTTACATCAATTTCTATAGACCAATTTCACAACGCAAGAGGGCAGCAGACTGTTCGACACGGTTCGACATACTGCGGTGGGCGCTCCGACTTTTATAGTACACAAGTCAATAGCGCGTTATATAAATTCGTTCGATTTTTTGTCTATTTTGACCAGTATATGCAGATTTATTTTAATATTTGCAATGAGGAGTTATCAGGGAAGCTCAGGTCGCAGCTTTGCGGTGCTCAAATGCCACAAGAATTAAAGAAAGTTTAAAAATTGGAAGCTAACTGAGTGCGAAATTCACTTGCTTTTGACTCATGAAGCCTGTTTGCGTGAGAAGCCGTACTCCCTACACAGGTTTCCGTAAGCAATGTGAAGGAATTCGTCGTCAGTGGGTAAAGACATCAACAGAAAGGACTTTGAAGTCAAGAAACATTATCATTATGTACTTTGGCGTAAAATTTAATGAGTGAAAACATGACTTTGTAAACAGGGTAAGATTTAGGGTTCCCGTTTACTATGGCTTCTATGCTGCAATCGAACTTTTACTGACAAAACTGAGTTGAAAAACCATCGAAAGTACAAAAATACATCATACCTTCATCCGTCAGATATGATCATTGTCTTACCTCATCTACCCATGTATCCATGCTTTATTTTATTGATCTAGAATAAAGTAAATGGAACAATATCGGGGCATATCTCATATCTTACATTCACTTTGTACACAGAGCCAATCGCTGTCAGCGCGCTTGCCCACCGCAGCAACGGCGTCGCCGATAGAGGGCCAAATACATAAACCGGAGGTGAAATTGGTCTATATGGCATATGTCGATGTACTTGGGGGGAAAGTATTGCATAGTAATAATAGCAATGCTTATATAGCGCCAGTGTCTGGCATAGGTATTGACACTCATGGTGCTCTACATATTACCCCATCAACATGATTATAGAGTAAAAAATAAACTGGAAAAATAAATTCTTGAACTAAGTACAGACACAAGTACAGAAATTAGAAAGAGATGAGCTTCAAGTTAGCCTTGAAATCACTGAGGGCTTATAGAGTATTGATCTTACAGTGGGAGCTTTTTTGAAAGGTGAGGACTAGCATGAGCCCCCCCCCCACCCCGAGCTGCACGTATTCAGGACATCCAATAAAGAAGAGTGAGTCCAATAAAGAAGAGTGAGAAGAGTGAGAGTACTCTGAACTCAAATTCATACTTGTAGGGGAGAGCACAGCTATGTAGGGAACAGAATACTAGTCAGGTACTTTTGGAGGTCTCAATTTGCTGCTGTGGGGTAGGTTTGATTTGGTTTATTTTCCGTAATATTAAAAAGACATCAAATACAAACATATAAAACAAACAGATAAATATAAACAAATTGGTAAATCAAAGTTAAAAAGAAGTACGGCTTGAAAGCTCTATTCAGAGGCATTATTAAAATGACTCTGTTCCTCCTAGAGGTCCAGAAAAAAAGAGAGAACAAATATACTAAATGCAATACATCACAACAGACAAGGAATAATTGTACATCACTTCTGACCCCCTTCCCTGACCCTCTATAAGCAACAAAAGTTTTCTTTATGTCAAAATCTTCTATCCATTTATCTAGATCATTTCAAAGTAGAGCAAGTGTGTTGGGTCTATGAAGGCTAATTGGTAGTTGGGGTAATTGGTGAGAGCTAATTGGTTTTGGGGAGCACAGTTAGAGTTCATATAGTATGAAATCATTACCTTGTAATCATGTTTACTTGCTCCTTTATGACTGTAGAGGCAGCTTGTATCTTGTAGAATGTGATATGCATGGCATAAATACTCTAACTGTTGACTTATCACAGCCATAAGACCTGCAATAGGACAAAACATAGTACTCAACAACAGTCACATTTCTTGGTTGCCAAATCCATAGACAAGCAAAATGAGTGAAAAGAAGGTTATCCCATTTTCAGATGCTTTTTACGGGTCTAAAATCTGCTGCTGTCTGGAGCACAGTGAGGGTTTATGTTTTTCCTTCAGTAAGAAATCAAATTAAATCAAACTAAATCAACTGACTGTAATAAATCCATCATTTCAGATTACCATCAAATGTGCAAGAAAACATGAATGACGAAACAAAACGGGTATGAATGAAAAAAATTATAAACCACTTATTAGGACTTTTTCTTTCGTACTTGCAATGTGACATACGGTAAACCTCTTATTATGACACAGATTAACCCATTCGTGACAGAAGTCCACATTTTGTGGTTTGGCCTAATATCTTTTGATGCAAAGCCCTAAAAATCATACCAAATACATGAGCAGAAAGAGCAAAAATTCTTCACAAACTGTGCCCATTTTGGTTGTGTCAATATTCGTTGTTTGATGCTGAAAATTTTTTAAAGGAAAATAAGCATTAAAATCCTTAAATTGGCAATGGGATAGAAGGTTTAAAATCACCGTATTCCCCTGCAAATTGGCAACTTTTTGACTTCTCATCATAATTTCTGTCAATTTATATTCATTTCAGATACATGACGTTTTATAAGAAAAATGTAGCAATAAAATAAAAATGTCGGTGTTGCCAATTTGAAGAATAAAAGCTGATCAACTTAGGCTTTAAATAATTCCTGTCACGAATGAGTTAAATTAATATCAAAACAATAGAAACAAAGGGAAACAAAGACAAATGGACTTCTGCTATATAAGTCAATGGAAATTCGACTCTCGCAGAAATCAAAATTCAAGTACGCCGAATATTTTCTGTGGTCCCAACAGAATCGACTTGTGCAAGATTAACTGTATATAGACTTTTAACACAGATATAATCTATGCAATGTGAGCTCTTAGCTATCCTGGGCCCCATTTCATAAAACTTATTATCAATAAGAAGATGAAATAACTGTTATAAGCTACTGAAATCCTTACATCTGATTGGCTGAGAGCAAATTTGTCAAAGAAATGTGGCAGTTGTTACTGATAACAGGTTTTATGAAATGGGGGCCCTGTACTTACCATGTGTCATCCTGTCTGCATTGTCTAAGAGCATCCATGAACCACTTTGTACTGCTCCTGCCAGGAATCTACTGACTGTTATAATACTGCTATCCACAGCACAGTCCAATGTGACTAGATTCTGACCCATAAACTGCATGAGGGTACAAAAACCACAAGAGAGAAAGCATCACAGAACTGGCCATTGGTGGGTGAACCAATGTTTTCTTTGGTGCCATTCGCTCTATTTATTTCATTAAAAACATAAGATCTGGGTTGATGTGATGGGAACAATGCTTTGCCCCCCCCCCCCAATCCATTGTCTCTCTCACACTTCCAGCATTACTTTTGGGTGCAGTAGTTGACCAAGTGTTGAATTTAGGAATGAGGTAAGGATAGAAATAGAATACCAAATGTGCAGCTATTGCCACCACAGCATGAGTTTGACAAGTTTGTTAATACTACACTTCTTTCAGTTTTCCTGAATTGAATATTCTGTCTTTACTGAAAGCTGTATTATAGGAAGCCTAAAAATATAGTTCAAAAACTATAACCTTGCTTTACATTACCCCCCCCCTGCCAAAATAACAACTACATGTAAAAAACAACAAAAAGAAATGACACATAATGCAACTGGCTTAAACATCCATGGGAAAGGGAAAGTGCAACAAAAGACTATGTGAAATATTTTATTTCATTTGCAGACCGTCATCCTCAGTTATCACATGATAACAGCAATACTGAACATTAACTTCAAATAAAAAACTCACACAGGCTAATGCCTTGACCGTTTCTGTCTTCCCCACCCCGCTGGGGCCGATGACAGTACCACACTGCCTCTGCCTCATGGCAGTGGTCAAGCTCATGTGACATCGGTCAGTCAGAGGAGTGGCCACAAGACGAGGACCAGGTCCAAGGTACTCATGGCCATAAGAGAAAGTGGCTCCAAGCTGGGTCACCGTCAGAGGACCAAATGCAAAACCTGTCCCTACCACAGTCTTCATACGAGGTCCTAGGACAAATTCCACAAAGGAACAAGAAATAAAAAAAATAAATTCAAATTTTTTAGAAACATAAAAATAAAACAAACCTATTGAAGAGTATCCAGCAAAATTTGATAATCTATCATTTCTTTAAAATGGAAAAAAAAAAAATCATAAGAGCTCTGTTCAATGTAATTTATATACATGTAGTTACTTTTCATTATTTCCTTGTTCACCGCCTTCCCCAACTCTCTTCAATAATTTTTTTTCCCCTTTTTGGAAATACAAGGTGACACCTTCTCCTCACTTAATATGTAAATCACTGATTCACAGATTTTCACAATCAATGACAAAACAAACAAATTTAAAATGAATTTTAATACTTAAATTTGCTTATGTACATGTAGGTTAATACAAATTAAGAACACAAGTATACAAAAAAATGGATTCTATTAACATACAAGTAAGAGGCTTTGAACTGATTATCAGATTAAAGGCCCAATTTATATAACGGTCTAGCAAATCTACTTTTAAACCCCTACCATGGACTAAAATAAGCATAACTATCCATAAATATCAGTACCTTACAGTCAGTCCACTAGACATACAGAGGTGTAAAGGTCTAGTGTATACGTGGCCGGTCTGTAGCTCAAAATGTTGGCAGTTTGAGTCTCCCGCCGTGGCACCAATGTCTTTTGGCAAGACATTAATCTAAAATTGACACTCTTGACCCATGTGTAGTAAATGGGTACCCGATAGGAAGAATTTCCTTTAAATGCTAGAGCGCCTTTATGGCAGCCTTGCTAAATCCATGGTGATAACAGTGGAGCACCAGGAGTGTAAATTCTGGCAGACATTAGCACTATACAAGAACCCACTATTATTACTGCAAGGACATTATAGCACACATTAGAGAGATGATTAAACCAAAATGGTTAGAATCAACCTCTTTTGGGACTTTGGGCCAAAAAATTCAAGATCAGTAACAGTGTCTTGGATATACCTCGTGTTGGTGGTTTCTCTGTTGTCACAGAAACATCATCAGTCATGGTAATGGTGGATTTTCCAGCTTCACTCTTTCTCCCTGTCTCTTGGTCTTGAGCGACCACTGACTGAGCACACATGACAGTCTTGAAATCCATGTTGTAGCGTAGTAGCTTTCTCCAATCAAAGTCCTTGTCACAGACTTCTTTCCTCTGTAACAAATCTTTGAACCATAGACATAAAATAAATTTACTAGACGAAAAGCAGCACGCGCAGATATCATTACACAAATGGCATTAGGCCCCGCCTCTTTCGGATCATTTAAAGGGGTTGATAAGTACCCATCATCGCCATGATATCGATAACACTGTTGCATTATTCATATCTACTGCGCGTATCAATTTTATTGTGACACTTTGATTTAATGTGCATTTGTTGCGCATTTGTTGCGCATTTATTGCGCATGTTTTTAGCTGATGGGCATGATGTTTCAAAACATGCACAAATGCACGCTACTCCTTGGAATCATCTTACAAAATGAATTATTCATTTTATATCACAAATATTGACGGATGCTTAGGTCAGCCTTCTAATGAATCTGGACAAAATGGCGGAGATTTAGGGGCCTGCTTTAAACATTGGAATGCATATCATTAAGATTAAGCACTAAATTTTTTTTTATCTCTGAACAATATAAAATAGATATTCTTCAACTATTTCCTCTTTAGAGATGTTGTGGTCCAGTGGATAAGTCTTCGGACTTTGAACCACAAGGTATGGGGTTCGAATCCCTACCACAGCACTAATGTCCTTCTGTGAGACATTGATCTACATTTGCCACACTCGACCCAGGTGAGGTAAATGGGTACCTGGCAGGAAATAATTCCTAGAAATACTTGTGCGCTGTAATGGCTGCCGGCCTAAAGCCGGGGTAATGATATCCAAAGTCTTTTGGAAGCGCATAGAGACACTAGATAATAATGCAATATGCGCTATACAAGAGCGGATTATCATTATTATTATTATTATGGTCTTGAAATGCATGTCATGGCTTGACAGCTTTCTCCACTCAAAGTCTTCATTTGAGAGTTCTGCCAACAATGGGCTACACATTACATTAAATAAATTACACAGTTTCCAATCATGTAATCACGATTGTTTTCAAGGATGAATCCAGTCCAAGGTCTGATTTTGAGGATAACAATCGGTAAGACTAATTTCATGACAGAATCACTGATTTTTAAACTGATTTCAAGTGTTATACTTGGTGCCTAAAAGCCAAATGATATTTGGCAACCAACCTAAAATCTTGGTGAAATCTAGCACTGATTATTAATGGAGTCAGTTTCTGGATCCTTCATTTAGAGGGGAGTTCTTATGAGTATTTTCTTTTCTATACCATAAAACTACTGTGTTCATGCAGTTCTATTTCTGGCCTTTAAAAGTCGTAAAGAACCTTGATTATTTTGAAAAGCAAAACAAGGGGAAAAAGTTGGTTGTATAAATACAAGTACTCAAGAGGATTTTTACCTTCAATCATGTCGCGATGGTGCATGCCTTGTTCTATCAACGAACCGATCAGAATCTGAAGACGTGCCCCAGAATGAGCCGTCACTTGGGTCTGGCAGTTCTCCCTCAAAATCAGACTATACTGGTCAAGACGTTTCTGTAGATTGTCCCTGTCAAGTCCATACAGCAAGTTGATTCATACATGCATGTCTAATTCTCCCTACCGCAAATATGATATTCAACAGTAGAGGGCGACATTTCCCACACACAGCGCAGACAGAGGCACTTCAGGTTTCCATGCAAACATAACGGGTTGAATCTTAACAAGTCCCATAAAACAAATCATAGTTTTTAGCCTAGAAAATGCAAACTGATGCTACCTGCATAGATCCAATAAAGTTATCAGGAAAGTTTATGAAACCTGAACAATATTTTTGTCAATTGAGGAATTCGTTAACTTGGCTGTACCTTTTCTATGGATGCCAGAAAAAATCTTGTCAAATTGTTGGTACTGGATTTGTATCAGCACAATGTGCTGACCTGCCCGGTATGTGGGAAATGTCGCCCTCTACTGTTGAATCTCATATTTGCAGTAGGGAGAATTCAAATTCCATGCATACAACAATACATATAAAAAAAGTGCACTGAAAGTTTGATAAGAAGCATACAAAATTAGGGCTTCAAAAGAAGAAGTGCATAAATCTGAATACAGGAACAAATGCAGGCAAATTACACAATGTTCTAGGGCAGCCAAAGGTAACATGGAAATAAAAGTTCTCTGCATGACCGAAATTCTTTAAGGCGAGTCGCTTTTTGAGATTTTTGTCACAAATACGCATGTACACTGTACCTTTAGATTAAGTTTAGGGCGAGGTTTTAGAGTTAGAAATACTGTTTGGTCCAGAGTTGAAGTTAAGAGTAAGTTAGATTTATGGAGGAAATTGAGGCAGCAAATATCATCAAAGCAGGTATTGTAGAACCACAGCATAATATTCATAAAGGTATTTACCATGAAAGGCTTAAAACTTAATAAATCACACAGAGTTTGTTGCAAATTAGCCTAGTTTTCCGAGAGCTGAAGTTAGGATTGAGGTAGATTTATGAGAAGGAAATTGATGAAGCAAATGTCATCAAAACAAATATTGTAGAACCACTGCAAAACATTTACAAGGGTATTTGCCATGAAGGGGAATGGACTTGAGAATGAATGAATCAAATGGAATTTCTTGCAGATTAGCTAGGCCTGTGCAAAACAAGTCATCCAATTATAAAATGCTTCCCGTTAAAACATTACCATGACTTACCGTATCTGAGCAAGCCGTTTAAGGTCGCCCTTTTTGACTGCTGCCTGCACTTCTCTGCTCCACAGCACTCCTTCCCCTGTGAGCACACACTGGGAAGGGAAACGGAGCAGCCACTGGGAGAAGCTTTGACGGACAGCCTTCTTGAGCTGAGTCTCTACATCAGGGTCTGCTGAAGGGTTCTTTTCTAAAGCATTCAGCTCAGATAAGATGTCTCCAGTTACAACACCTGTAGAATTAAAGACAAACTTATGTCAACCCCATATTGCAATAGGCACTGTCAAAACAATGTCTGATTCTGATTAGCCTCCAATTCTCAATAAAATATGTAAGAAAATATTAAGTGCCAATTTAGGCCACAGAAATCATCTGTTCTAACTGGTCTGATGCAACAAAAGGCCAATTATTTCAGTTATTTTTTCTCACTTTTATCAGACTGCATGTCTATCAACATGCTTCTTCAACACTTCACAAATGTCACTGTTCCTCTCAAATTAACCATTCCAACATATTACAGGTACAAGAAAAGGGGACAGCAACTGAATTTATATCATTAGACAGGGAGATCCTACGATATGAATTCGGATTCTCAACAATCTATTATAAAATATGCATTCAAAAAGCACTTAACATTTCAGTTGTCTTCGGCTGCCCTTCTCCAAACAATTACTAATGAATAGACATTTCTAATCAACAACTGCCCTAAAGCTACGTCTTCTGTATCATTTAAAGAGAGGGTAAATCTATGATAATAATATTCTGCATTTATATAGCGCCTAATACATCTCTTTGATGTGTCTAAGCGCTATTACCCCAGTCATTTGATTCAGGCTTGCACGCATACAATGCATCCACCTTCTCCACTCCTAAGGGAGCATTCCAGCCAGATGCCATTTTACAGGCACTCACAATGCTAGACAAATCTCAATGACTTTTATATCCTACCGTGTACCAACTTAACAAATGAGTGGAAAGTAGCAAATGCAGATTCATATCCTACCAAAGGACATTAGAGCCGTGGCGGGATTCGAACTCGGACCACGAGAACCACAGCCCGGTGACACATCAACTAGACCATGACGCCTCTGAATCTAAGCATTCTTACCTTCTCTCAACCTTGATTCAAGGCAGGAGTGCAGTGTGTTTCCCATGGTGGTCTTGATGGAGATCTCAAGTGAATTCAGCCACACAGGAGGTGACGGTTTAGAAGGTAGAGGAGAGATCAGGCTGAGACGCTCATCTAGAGACCCACGGATGGCCGTCACCTCAAGCTTGTCAGCTAAAAGACAAATAATAATAGTGGTAACAGTAGTAGTAATAACAGTAATCATAATAAAATGGTTGGTTTGATAGAGATCTCAAATGACCTAAGCAAGACAGGAGATTAATAATAATAATAATAATAATAATAATAATAATGATAATAATAATAATAATAACAATGATGATAGTAACAACAATAATAAAAATTATAATAATGATAATAATAATGATACTAATAATAATAATAATAATAATGATAATAATAATAATAATGATAATAATAATAATAATCAATAATAATGATAATAATAATGATAATAATAATAATGATAATAATAATAATGATAATAATAATAATGATAATGATAATAATAATAATAATTAATAATAATAATGATAATAATAATAATAATAATAATGATAATAATAATAATGATAATAATAATAATACTAATAAAATAATAATGATAATAATAATTATAAATATGATAATAATAAGAACAACACCAACAAAAAACAACAGCAGCAACAAGAGCTGGCTTGGACAGTAGAGAAGCGATCAGGTTGAGGCGTTCATCAAGGGAAAAGTGACGCAAGAATTGTAATTCCTATCACACACATATTCATCCAGTGGAATTCTAAAGGAACCTACAACGCACTACTATCACCCTGCATGTAGCCAAGCTACCTTGAGGCTCAAATAACATTCAAGAAATTCCTTCTAAACTGGTAGACATTTATTGTTTGAAAAGTAGGAAGTGGTGATTAAAGGTTTTTTATGAAAAACATCATCAAAGTTTTACATTTAAGCTGGCACTCAAACCACAAATCACCAGGTCCAAAATCCAATGATATCTCTCCAGATCAAGACACCTCTATATAAAATTATTTCATTTTCTTTACATCAGAAATGGAAAACTACATTGTCCATATTGATTCAACATCTCTATGCCCTTCCAAAGCATTATGGAAATCATTAGTATAATTTTGAATTTTAAGTTGCAGTCAGTTTAATCATGAAGACTAACTTGAAATGAACTACCAAACTGGACCTGATAAATGACAAAACAGACAAGACTAAATGGAAATGACAGAAAAAAAAACATAAAACTGCTTTAAAGACAAGTCAGGGGGGAGAGTGAGTTACTGTAAACGCTGTTATTTTTGCATGGTTAAATTTTCACACTGAGCGACCCAAGATCATATTCACAGGTTCTTAAATTGGCGCTGCACAATTACTCACTTCGCAAAAGTGCAAAATTTGATTTGATATTTCAATGAATATAAAATCATGCTAATATTTTTGAAAGTTCTAGAATTTGTGCTTGCTGAAAATAGCACCAAATCTGCGAAAATTAATGTATAGCGAATATTTCTGCATTTACAGTACTTTCAACCAAGCCCAATCCTCACCATTTAGCAGCAAATCAAGGGCACTCATTCCTTCTTCAGAGCTTGAAGGAGCCTCAAAGTCCAAATGATGGACTCCTGGGAACAGCGCCCTCACATGAGGGATCCACTTGGACCTGTCCGTGAAGTTGGAGAAGAGATCGATGAGCTCGTGGTCGCTGAGGAAGGAAAGACGGGGGTACTTCCGACGGGCTGTTTCTAAGGAGAACTTTGTGGCCGAGTATGGGTCCAAGTTGGCTAGAATGTCGCTCTGAAAGACAGAACAAGAAGACATGCCATGCAGCTCATGAAGTAAATGATTAAAGTTTAACCAGACTTATGGGGTGTTGCAAGAAGGTTGCAATCAATTGCAAATAATTGCTAATTTTGAAACAACCATTCTGATTGGCTCAGGGTCTGCCCTTTTAAGAAGACATGCATGCAACAATGATTTTGATTGGCCAGTGACAATCAGTTGCAACTTGCAATCGATTGAAACTTAACACCCCATTACATGTACTTTGGATCGTGTGCACAGCTCCTTCCTCCCCCCCCCCCCCCCCCCCATCCTTTGGCAAGACATTAATCTACATTTGCCACTCTCCACTTACTAATAGATGTAAATGGATACAGCAGAAAGGAATTCCTTGAATGCTGTGAGCATTGAAATTGGTAGCCTAGCTGATTTGGGGTAATATTGGAGTGCCTTGAGCACATAGTGTGGTGGATATGTGCACTATATAAATCTCCAATATTTATACCATTACTGTTATTACTAATCATTAGTACTATTATCCTTATCGTCATTGTCATCGTCATGCTCATGCTCATCCTCATGGTTATCATCATTATTATTATGATTCTAATTATTACTATTACACATTAAAGAACCTAAGTGGTTTACTACGTCATGCACTATATGGAAGATCCCTATCAATACTTACCTGGGTCTTGATAAGACTATTTAGGAGCACAGTCAGGTTATCCCCTTGTAGCTCTCTGTATCCCTTGGTCCCTTTCCTCTTATTCAGGATAGACAAGACTTTAGGATCTTCAACCACACTCGTGATGAATTCCTGTTGACAGAAATACCATTGAAGAAAAAGATATGATACCGTATTCATACAAGCAGCATGAGGTTTGTATCAATCTTTTGCCTCCCTTTCTTCCTGCATATTTCTCTTTCTTTTTTCTTTTTCCTTGTGCATTTGCTGTCACCATGATCCCTACACTCACACCAGCTGGTCTCAATAAGGTGGATAAAATGAAAGATGGAGTCAGGAAAGAGTATGTGAGGGAGTCATATCATCTTCTTATCATGTTATCTTTGCCCTTGCTTACCCTTCTTTTTCTTTCTTCATTGTCTTTCTATCCACCTCCCCCCCCCCCCCCCCCACCAACCACTAACCGGTCTGAATATACAGATGAAATGCAAGAGAACCAGCTGACTGAAAAGGGGGAGAGATGTTAGGGGGTTGTATTGTCCCCCTTTCGTATTGTCTTCTCCCTCTCCCTTCCTTTCTTTCTCCCTATCTTTTTCTCTTTTTCTTCATGACCTTTGAGGAAAGGACAATGGTCCTCAGTACTCCCCCCCCCCCTTTATTCTGTAATAGTTCTCACCTGGTATTTCTGGTCTACAACTTCAAACTGCTTGGCTAGGTCGGGCTGAGTCTCTCCTATTATGTCATCGGAGAATACCTGGCTAAGGTATAACCACTGTAGAGAGATAATGAGAAAGTGTGAGAAGGAATATGCGATATTAACATTTTGGTAGCTATTGCAAAAAATTTTGTCTTGAAGGTCAACAGTCAGAAGTGTCAAAGTTGAATCAAGAAGTTTGGTGTGATCATGCTAAAGTAAGTTAATAAGGAAATTTCTAAGCAGTTGTACATTGAAAAGTACCGTCAAGATTTGACAAGAATATAGGGGAAAAACATTTAGGAAATACAAGTGTAGCTAAGGAAGATGGCTACAGAAATAATATCATTTTTTAACACTCGTTTCTTACATTCTACTTCCTACAAGAAACAAACTGTAATGTGCTTACAGATATTTTGATAATTACCATTTACAACTGCAGTTTTTACAGAAGGGGACATAGGGTATAGCATTTCACCTATCCATTTAAGCCCACCGCACACCTTACGATCCGACTGGTCTGTGACTGAGTGAGAGGAGATGTGATGTCACAGCTCTTGTCAGCTTAGAAGTCGCAGACCAGTCAGAGACAAATTGCAAGGGCAATCATAAGGATTTGACATGTCAAATCTCTACAACTGAATCGCAAGCTCAATCCAACTTCTAGCCAATCAGACAGCAGTACTGATATGATGTTATACCTGCAAATATGGCTTGGTGTACGAGTACGAGTGGGACGCAGACAGAGTAGTCAGATCACAAGATGTGCGATGTCGAGGCTTGTGACTGCCCTGCGATTCATCTCCACTAACTTAGTCACAGACCAGTCGGATCATAAGGTGTGCGGTGGGTTTTACGCACACAACAAACCTATAATGATTGTTACCTTTTTTTGACAGACAGTCCACAGCTCTAACATGTCCCCAACCTGTCTAAGGGTCAACGCCCAGGAATCAGCTTCAGGTCGAAGGTCAGCCAGGTGAGGGGACACCAGCATGCTCTGAAGGGTCAACTGGTTATCCTATACAAAAAAAACCCAACAGGATAGACGTTAAAGGGAACCAAAACCCTGGGGGAAAATCCATTAAATTAATGAAAAGAGGATTTCTATAGAGAAGCAATTTTGATAAGTTTCATCAAAATCAGTTACAAACATGAGAGAAAGATATTAAAGTTTGAAAAGTCTCGATTTACTTTCTTTGGCTATCTTCAAGTTGGCAATGTTGCCTCAAAATAGCAGGTTTTTGTGGACAACTCTTAGTATGTTTTATACACAAAATTTCATATTTTCTCCATTATCTCTTAAGGTACAGCCTATCTCTTTCTTAGCTCAAGATATATCATGGGAAAATGTGCTTGACACAACACATCTTGAGTTCACAAAGAGACAAGCAGCATCTTTAGAGATAATGGAGAAAATATGAAATTTTGTATACAAATCATATTGAGAGTTGTCCTTCTAAACCTGCCATTTTGAAGAAACAATGCCAATTTGAGGATGGCCATAGAAAGTCAGTTGAGACTCTTCAAACTTTCATAACTTTCTCATTTCTTAGCTGATTTTGATGGAACTTTTTTTTCAATTGCTTCTCTCTATTCTTTCTTTTCATTAAAACTGACTTTTCCCCAGGGTTTTGGCTCCCTTTAAAGGTTTTCAAGTCACTACCAACATGTGATGTCATGCTATGTAAGGAAAGTACTATAACAAGGTATGTATACTGCTAGACAGAACTTTGTATGAAAAAGGAATAAAATTCTATGGAGCTTTTTTCTTAGATCCCCTCAACAATTATTCCTATACATATTTATCTTTTATCATTTCTTTGTTGATTTACAGGGAGATGTACATGCTACAAAAAATCTGATGATATATGATAGAATAAAATCAAAATGAAGTATCTGATATACTTTGCTACAAAGTCTTCAATGATTTCAAATCAATGCCACTATATATGCATGTCTCATTCTCTAACCCTCTTAGAAATCAGATATTACCTTGAAGGGGAAGTTCAGTAGTGGGCAAGAGGGCGCTTTGTGGATTTATCTAATTTGACAGCTGGACTGAAAATTACTACATATACTGATGTTAAATGATTAATTTCAAACATAGGTGACTTTTAGTTAAGCAAAATTGGTTCAGAAATGGCTAAAATATCAAAGAAATAAACACTGAGTTTTGTACATGGACGTCATACTTTATACATACACATGTAAATCAATGAGACTTCCGTTAACGCAACATGCGTACGAAGCGCTGTGCACCGCTGTGCGGGTAGTGGTCAGGGTGAGTAGCACTAGCGTAGGGCAGAAGGTAACGGATGATATGTGATCATTTTGATTATTTTACTGAAAGTCACCAGAAATCATGAGTGGAAAACCAGATGACCTCACGCATGTATTTTTCTATGCAAGCCAGATAAGACTATTTTGAATCAGTTTCATACCAATTTTCTTTTTGCTACCATTACTGTTCATCACCATTAAGTTGAATCTTCCACAAAAAAGTACACTAACCTCCAACAAGTATTTCAGCTGTTCATGTCCAATCAATGTAAACATGTCAGGCATCGGCTTCTTTCCAGCTTTCTTGTCATTCATCTCAAAATCTGGGAGTAGATAACAAATGATATGAATACAGAGAATTAGGTTGAACACAGAGTTTGTGGACATAGCAAAGCCTTCAGAAGACTGTAAACACAGAAACTTTTAAAAACTACAATAAACAGCTGATTTTACCATCATCACTATAATCAATACATTAACATAAACATCATAATCACCATCATCAACAAATATCACAAATGAATAAACAGATTACTTAATTAATCAATCAATTAACAAACAAAAAATGAATAAATAAATAAATATCATACATGCACGTTATCATTATCAACATCATCATTACTGCTACCAGCAGCATTGTCACTAATATCAACAGTGCAGCAGTGTCGTCACCTACAATCACCAATTCCATTATTACTATCACCATCGCCACCATCACCATCATCATCATCATCACCATCACCATCATCATCACCATCATCATCATCATCATCACCATCATCATCATCAACATCATCATCATCAACATAAAGCTCAAGATCATTATCCAGCATATAACACATTGAGCAAGATACTCACCAAATGTTTCTTTCCCTGGTGCAATGTACTTGGCAAGTTTGAATTCCTTCTCCTCCCAAACCTTCCTCAGCTTCACAAGCTTCTGCTCCAGATCAAACTCTGCTGTAGCTCCTGCACAGATGGTGTTGATCTGGAGGCTGTGTTCACTCAGATTGTAGGAGAGGAGCTCACGGACATAGTACTGGCGGCCAGGCTCGTAAACCTGCCCTAAGGCTAGGAATAGGGACTTCCAATGTCGTGACTAGAAATAAAAAATACACAAAAAATAATACAATGAATGTGACCTCATCTCTAAAACACCTCTGCAGATGTCCAATTGATTCTTCCAAAACCAATGCCATGCACCCAAACGTTGTTGAAATCACCTTATGATACTGCAGTACACCTAAGCGAAATTTGATTAGGATCAGCTTCAAATGTTCTCACTCTACTGCAGTGTCAGGATATTTTCTGAGATTTGTTCATTTTTATGATCCTACAGCCTTAAAGAGAAGCTTGAGTTCTGGGAAGAGGTGAAAAATAATTTGTGAGCTTTCTCAGTCTTTTGATGTCAGTTTGGAAGAACATCATGGTAGAAATCTCCTCTGGAAAAGGATTACTGTTCAAATTACCCCATATTTGACATATGAAGAAAAAAAAAATTAGTTTGGCCCCAGCCTTTGTGTGTAGTCCCATGTATCCACTTCTGGTGATTTTTTTGACAAGATTAAATTAATATCTTATCATCATGATTGTTTCAAACCTCAGAGTTCTCATCATGCTTTATTTACTTTTTCATCAGTCTTTCCCAATTGATTTGAAACAGTTTCATTTACATTGTAGAGGTGTTGTGGTCCAGTGGATAAGTCTCTGGGCTTTGAACCACAAGGTACGGGGTTCAAATTCCTGCCGCAGCACTAATGTCCTTCGGCAAGACATTTATCTACCCAAGTGTAGTAAATGGGTACCTGGTAGGATTTATTCCTTCCTTGAATGCACGAAGCACTACGGTTGCTCGAGCTAAAGCCAGGGTAATAATATTCTTGCAGGGCCCTCTGGGAGAACAGTACATAGTACTGAAAAGGCTACCCTGGGTAAACAAGACATATTATTATTATTATCATTATCATTATAATTATTATTATTGTATACAAATGACCAGAACTCCAATTTATCTTTCAGGCAGTCTGTGCTGTGGAACAGTCTAATGACTTATCCACTGGACCATAACATCTCTACACACAACAACACAGAGAGTGAATTTATTGGTTGTAATACACAGTCAGGCTCCTACGACAATTTCTCCAAGATTAATTTCCCACATTAACCAAATTTCTTAATTTCAACTCTGGATCCAACACTATACCTTTACCTAACCCTAACCCTAAACCCTACTCCATCCAAACCCAATAATTGCAACCTAATCCTAACCCTAATCCTAACCCTAAAATCTAAAGAAATAAAGCCTTCACTACATGTTACCAAAGACAATTTAGGATCAGCAATATACCTTGAGGCAGTCACTGGAAAGCTTGAGAAGAAGCGGTAAGTCTTGTTTGAAATCTGAGAGAAGCTTGTACCAGTGAGCTAGTACCAGGTCACTATACCTTTACCTAACCCTAACCCTAAACCCTACTCCATCCATACCCAATAACTGCAACCTAATCCTAACCCTAATCCTAACCCTAAAATTTAAAGAAATATAGCCTTCACTACATGTTACCAAAGACAATTTAGGATCAGCAATATACCTTGAGGCAGTCACTGGAAAGCTTGAGAAGAAGCGGTAAGTCTTGTTTGAAATCTGAGAGAAGCTTGTACCAGTGAGCTAGTACCAGGTCACCCTGGGGTAACACCTGCTTCAGTTGACCAGCCGCCTGCTGCCAATCGGTCACCTTGGCCATAGCTTTAGCCACATTCATCTGCATGGAAAGAATGTGATAATGACAATGATAATTCATAAGAAAGGCTTGTTCAGATATGGCGCGACAAACCCCCGTGTCAAATCCCCGCAGCATTCTTAGTGTTCAGATATGGTGCGACAAACCACTCCACTTATGTTAATGAACACGCATCAACGTGTCAACTCTCAAATAAAAGAGAGCTTTGTCAAAAGTTGCACAGACAAACTCATGACAACATATTTTTTGCTAAATTTTTAAGAATTTGATTGGCCCACAGCTTTTTGCAAACAAAAAAAATGTCTCCTGCCTCGGCGACATTTTTCTGCCACCTCATATCCCATAGACTTGTACACTAAACATGTTGCAGGGGTTTGTCATGCCATATCTGAACAAGCCTTAATACCATCATAATGTATTTGTATCACTGGATAATTTGTCATATAATTGTAGAATTTTCTGGAAGGAAATCATTTCCAGTTTTCAGAAGGTACTTTATCATAGAAATTTCTAGATGATAAACCATTACTCATAGTTTGTTGTCATTAATAGTAACACACAAATAATCACAGTAATCATTACACATCTAGAAGAAGAACATTCCAAATCATTTTCTATGTTTTATGATACATGTACCAACATTTCATTGATATAATCTGTAACTATTCCTGTCGAAAGCTGTTGATGCATCTACTGCGTGGAAGCTTCTTGAAATACCAATGATTCATTCTTGTTTTGTAAAGCCAGTGGGCCCCGTCTTACAAAGAGTTGCGATTGATTCAAATCGATCGCAACTTTGCAACTGATCTCAACTGTGTACTTTAAGAGAGAGGAGTTGAGATCAATCTCAAAGTTGCGACCGATTTGAATCAATCACAACTCTTTGTAAGATGGACCCAGGTGGAACATTCCAGTATGTTATTCACATTTCCTATTGTAGATGTCAGCATTTTTGACCTTGTATTGAACTCATGAGTACAGAATGCAGAACGAAACAGAGTCTGGAGAGTCGACCATGTTCAGTACGTATCGTGCCTTTATCCTCATTTATTACCAAAAGCAGTACAGTGTCTCCTTTTAGTAACCATTTTTTCAGTAACTTTTGATCCAGAATGCTGAGAATAACACATAGTATGTGAGTAGAAAGAGCTAAAATCACAGAAAATTTTCAGTCTATTTCTAAGGCAGTATATGTACCATTTACAAACTAGAGCAGTGTGATTGTAGATAATCATTAAACTCTCTAAATTAGCAATGCAGAGTAAAATACAATAGGCTCTATTCTCATGTGTAAGTTGGCAACTTTCATGTTAAATTAAGAAGTTTCCATTCATATGTTGTATATTAAAAAGTAGAAAATAGAACATAGAAAATAGATATAATTGATGCCAATTTGAGGAAGGGCAGCAGATTAATTTAGCTCTTTATGAAACTCTGCACTGCTGTGAGTTGAATTGCTTTCCACACAAGATGGATTATTTAAGATATTTGCAGTGTCCTTAATTTCATTTACATATCCAGGTTATTTTACTGTATCATATAATATGAACACTGCTTTAGACTAACCTTCCTGAAGAGCATGTGCTTCCAATCCATGATGCCACCGGTGGTGACCTCAACAAACTTCCAGAGCTTGGACCGGACGGTCATGGTCTGGAGCATAGCAGTCAGCTCAGATGCATCATAGTCCTGACCGGTGATCTTGCTCTTGTACTGGCTGCACTCATTGATGCGGCTGGTCACTGAGGTGAATTTTTCAAAGAGCTGAAAGAAAGAAGACAGAGCTTGCATTACACTGTACAAACTTAAGGCTTGTTCAAACCCCCACGACAAACACCTGCGGTTGTCTTGTGCAGTAAGTGAATGGGATATGATGCAGCACAAAAAAAAACACTAAGGCAAGAGGCATATTTTCTGCCTCCTGGCGGCCAAAAGCTGTGGAACAATCAAATTCTTAAAAAGTTGGCGCAAAATATGATGTCATGAATTTGTCTGCACGACTTTTGAGAAAATTCTCTTTATTTGAGCACTGACGCCTTAATGAGCGTTCATTAACATAAGTGGAGTGGTTAGCCGCGCCATATCCGAACACTAAAAATAAACTCTGGGGTTTGTCACAGGTGTTTTTTCGCATCATATCTAACAAGCCTTAAGTGTAAATGCTGTGCTTAAGGGCTTGTTCATATACGCAGTAAATGAGTGGTATTTTGAGAAGGTACAATGTAAATAAAAACTGCTAAGGCAAAATTTAGCCCTGCACCTAATGGTAGCAAAAGGGTGAAGACCAATAAATTCTTATAAAGAGGGAGCAAAATGACATCACGAGTATTGTCTGCACATATTTTGGCAAAACTCTCCTCCATTTGAGCAAGAACTTATATTGATGGCATACTGTGCATCTTATCATCATAAGTAGCATGATTTACCGCAAAATATGGGAACACTAAAAAAAAAAAAACAGAATTTGCCACCGGGGTTTGATCCTAGATATCTGAATGAGTCTTAAAGAATCACTATACATCTTAAAACCAGACTATAACTAGATTTTGAAACAAACTGAAATAAGATTATACAGAGATTTCTGTTTTCATGTAAACTGTAAACAAATAGCATCCTTATTGCTCGAACAAATATTAAAGCACCAAATAAATTTCATTTAGGTAATCAAGGTGAAAGGTGCAATGGTCTTTGGAGCTTGTTCTCTCAGTAAGCACGACTCTTTCCTTTATTTGACTCTATTTCACCTTGCAAGATCTCATGACAGTAGGATTTTTAAAGCTTATATTTTCAAATATGTATATCTGTGAAACTGTACCATGTGAGTGCAACAAATTTCCATTTCATTTTATGGACAATAAATGAACCTTGCGAGCCTTATGAACCTTAAACATAAGAGAGCAGTATTTTCTTAATAACTGGGAGGTGTTTCATAAAGCTGTTCGTAAAGTTACGAATGATTCTACGAACAACTTAAATATGGCAAGCCGAATAGACTTATCAATCATTATAGATTGCATCATCTAAAGCTGAAATATGCAGACGTATACTGCTTTCACATCAAGGTACGGTCGCTGCGATCGGTCGCTGCGACCGTACCCAGCGACTGATCGGACGTGCTTTCACACCTCCGTCAAAATTTGTCAGGCCCAGAGCGATCGGTCGCTGTATAGCTGACCTAGCCGGAAGCGAAAGTAGAGATAGTGCGTAGGCATGTATGGGGGTCATTGCATTTCGATCGGTCGCTGAGTACGATGTGCTTTCACATCTAGCTTGCATCGGTCGCGATCGGTCGCTGAAGTACCTCACCGACCGTACTCAGCGACCGATGGATTGCTTTCACATTATGATTTCATCGGTCGCAGCGACCGCTCGCAGCGACCGATCGCAGCGACCGTACCTTGGTGTGAAAGCAGTAGTAGACTGACATAACTTTTGTGTGCAAAATTTTTATTGCGAATTATATTTTTTTGCCACAATTTAATTGAGATTATGGGAAATGTAGCCACACTTTGTTAAAATATCAGGAAAAACTTTGGCACTTCATATTCAAGTCATTCGTAAAGTCATTCGTAATTTCACGAACAGCTTTAAGAACCCCCCCGGTTCCCTTTATCTGCTCCAAACTCCTTTAACCCCTTTAAAGGCTGGCTCAGATATGCAGCAATAAATCACATTAAAAAAATGTGGTGGTGTTTTGTGTACTATACCAATTACAAGTGGTTATAAGCAAAGCAACAAAGGTGCTATACAGGTACTCAGTGTTATAAGATACACAAATGTAACTCGCATCAATTTTTAAAGCCGTTTACTTCTGTGACATCCCGAAGGTGAAATTTATTAAGCCAAGAATAAAATGAAAAGTGAATACCTCTGAGAGCTTGTCCAAAACAAACATGGGATTCTGGGATGGATCCAAGAAGATGCCTTTGGAAGCCTCATTGGAGATCTTTTTGGCCTCACTGTATAGATGCTGATTTGTGATAATGAAATAAAAAATAATAACTACAAATATCACAAATAAAGGATATATATACAAAACAGGCACATCTTGCTGATTTGTAATAATGAAATAGTAATAACTATAACTATCACAAATAATGGATACATGCAAAAAAATAAGAAAACAATGCTAGTTTATACTAGATTTTCTTCTTTTTTCCACTTAATTTTTACTGTCAATTTGCTCCTGTTCTGATTTCTGAGTATTGAAAAACACCAACCCTGTTTACTACTATAGTACTATAAACTGGACCTCTAGGAAAAACAGAGCCATTTGAATAATGGCTCTGAATAGAGCTTCCAGCCATTTGATATATTGATTTGCATGTATTTTTTTTTTTGGTATTGCTTTTTATATGGAAAATAAAACCAACCAACCAACCAACTCATAAGCGTTTACCTGAATGAAATCTTTATGAATCTCATCAAAGGAAATAGAACTGAAAACCTTTAATGCTCTAAATTGAATAAATACAACAAACTATTAAATGTCATTTTTTTTTGTGGCTGCAAAAGCAAACAGCTGCGTAACAATTCATGACAGTATCATATCACTGATGTCTCAAAATCAGTTGTGATCACATTACCTGCCAATTTTGATAAAGGTCAGCAATGCAGATAAGGCTTAGCCATTACTCCTGCATACAATTATTTTTAGGGAGATTATACTTTGTAAGTTTGATGAAGTACACTTCTTGTTAATACACAGTAAATCACTTTGATCTTGCAAATCAGGAGTATACCTGGTAGTTTTCATCAAGGTTGCCAATTTGGATTGGGGTCTGCATATTGACAAATTCGGCAGCATCCTGCAGCTGAAGGAGGAATGCTTCCCAATTCTGCCACACCCCTTCCTCACACTTTTCCTCCTCAGGAGTCAAAGAACGATAGCTGAGACGAATCACCTGACACAGAAACAGACATCATTAGACAACTGGGCAGGTATTTAATTCCATACTTAAATCAGAAGTACTTTACTCAGTTTACAGCTTAGCCAACTTCACTCTTCAACTAAATCTTTCTACTAATTATTTTACCTGAAGTCTAAGACAGCCACTGAGCAGACCTAAGCAAATTCCTTCGGAAGTCAGAATGGCTGGCATGTTCTTGTCATACATCCATGTAATACATACATAGATCTATAAATTAAAAATGGGCCAATTCATACACAGTTTGGATTGATTGTAAATCCTCGAGTTAATCACGCACCTATCTTTCATATGTGACCCTCCACCACATAACAACCAATAAGTCACAATGGGACATTTAGAGTAAACAGCTCAAATTGAGAGCATGGGGTTGGAAAAGGTGTTTTAGGTTTTTTGTATTTTCTGATAGTTCATTTATTGATCTGCATTTCCCTAAATTTTGGGGCAATCTGAAATGTAGAAATGTGTTTTTTCTTTAATTTAAAATAGGCTATTTCCTTACAAACAATTATATACTCAAACTCACAAAAGAGGTATATATTTAAACCATGGTTTGAACTTAAACTATGGTTTAACCCTCCAAAACCATAAAACGCACACGTCCTCTTCTCTAAGGGGTGGGCAGTAATGCACATTTACATACGCTCACTTACACTTATCTACACTCATTTACTCTTATTTACGATTTCAAAATACTTTATTTACATAAGCCATGGTTTAGACCATGGTTTAAAGTATACCTCCTTTGTAAATTTGGGCCTTAGCCTTTAGAAAACATGAGAGAAAATTTGTCCATGTTTTCAATATCTACTTAAGCACTGACTTCTGATTTTTTCAATCCCACTCGTCAGTGCAAATACACATTACTTCCTGCAGGCAATAGATTAATTCTACATATTCATAAGAATTCTTAAAAAATAACAAAATTATAAATAATAATAATAATAATAATATTCCATTCTTGTATAGTGCATATCACGTTATTGTCTAACGTCTCTATGCGCTTCCATAGGACTTTGGATATTATTACCCTGGCTTTAGCCTGGCAGCCTTTTATAGCACACAAGCATTTTCAAGGAATTGATTCCTGCCAGGTAGGCAGGTACCCATTTACCTCACCTGGGTCGAGTGTGGCAAATGTAGATTAATGTAGGACATTAGTGCTGCGGCAGGGATTCGAACCCCGTACCTTGTGGTTCAAAGTCTGGAGGCTTATCCACTGGACCACAACATCTCTACATAATCAGATGACTTGTATATATTTGGTACTTCACTTACCTCAAAGAGAGACTTGACGTACTCTACTTCTTTCTGTAGTTCAGGCATCTTAATCTTGTATTTGTTGTACTGCTGGGCATAGTCAGCAAACGCTTTCACATCTGTAGTCTTCTCCTTCATACCCTATCATTAGAAAGATGATACACATGTATGGCGTTAATTTAGGGAACTGTGACCAAAAAAAAAATTGAAATTAATCGTAAAATATCAGATGGATAGGCGTACATGTACATTATTACTGAACGCGGTATGATGTACTCACAAGACATTATACATGTATACTGGACGCAAACTTTATTCATCAAATTACAATTTCAATCTTTTTTTAATAGACTTGGAATTGCCAAAATAATTCTGAAATGAAAAGAAATATCACAATCTAATTTTCCTTAAGTGAGAAAAATCTAGTAAGGAATCTTATGGAGCACACTATTTAACACAATTTTGTTTTCTTTTTCTTTTCCTTTTTCTTGTAGGGTGGCAATAATTTTGTATTGTAAAAGAAAATACAGCTATTAAGAACCATAGCATTCTCAAAAACATACAATACAACATGAAAATACAGATGATGTATGTACATGTATTGTATTATTTCGTCTCTCTCCAAAATAAAAGTAATCACAAGCTGAAAACAAACAGAATATACACTGTTCATCATGCAGGAGGGTTTGGGAAAAAACAAAGCAAAACATAAATATCTGAAAAAAAAACCTGCTTCCCAATTTACAATGCGAGGCAATAAACCACAAATGGTTATTAAGCTTTTTATACAGTAGAATAACACTGTACATTAAAATGGAAGGTATAAGCTTGAAACACACTAATAATCACAGTAATGTTTCCTGACAATAGTATATTTTGGGAATATGTTTGATGCATATTGTGATCTGCAGATGTGTAGAAATATGACATTATGAATATGCATTAATAGCTTGGTGTGATGTAAATCAGTATAATCTAATCAAGGCACTATTCTAAGTATATATTTTGATGACTTTATTCTCTTGCAAAATTCTAGCAAATCAAAGAAAATAAAATAAACATTCATACATAGCTGCCAGAGAAAAAATGAGCACATAACACACATTTTCTCCCTGGGAAAAAGCAAGATAATCTCACTTCAAATGAAACTTGAACCTTGTCCTGAAAAAATGTGATATAAAAGAGAAGGGGTAGATACGAGACCTTTAAAAAGAAAATTCCAACAAAAAAAAAAATAATAAACTTGATGAAAGGATGAAAAAAACAGAGATCTTAGCAGAATAACCTTTAAACCAGAAAAAAGAACAATACAGAGAAGAGAAGAAAATCCATAGCCATGTCATAAGAACAGAACAGATTCCCATTATCCCACGTACAGTGCATATGTGCCAGGTTCTGTACAAGCATTCACATGCTGAAATACATTTGACATGTAGGAAAAAGTAACCCATATAATCTAATATAAAATTTCTTGCAATAAAATTTCGGGAGTAACTGTAAGAATGAATGGCTGCTAAGAGTTCCTTAAAATTACGTAGTATACAATATGACCCCCCCCCCCCCCATAAAAAAATCAATGTGAAATTCATCTATTGTAAATCACTTCAAGATTATAATGCTTTTTTTTTAATTGTTTGTTACCATATGTATACCATAAATAACCTACAATGTAGATGTATAATGACAGTTCTGAGATTTTCTTCATGACTATCTTAATGCCAAAATGCAATGATAGATCATATATGAAAGAGAAATATATGATGGTATATATCATTTTGAGTGAAATAGATTTTCATTTTAAGTGCTCTTGCCAAGTCCATTTTGGAAGTACTGTATACGCCAATATTTTCGCATACAGATATTTTCGCGAATCACAGGCTCATAGACATTTTCGTGAGTTGTTAATTTCGCAAGCGCAAGAGCAGGACTTGCAGTAAACTTATCTGTACATGAAAGAGCCATATCGGCAGATCCGGAGGATTTGTTTTTTGATTATTTTTTGCCAATACCATCACACTCGTAGCCTGCAATAAATAAAAAAAGCCATCATAATTTCGCGAATTTCGCGATAGGTGAGTGATTCGCGAAATTCGCGAAAATAAAACCATCGCGAAAATTTCAGCTCATACAGTACTTAGAGCAAGACATTATGTTGTTCTTGCTTTTTCTTGTTTTTGTTTTTTTTTGTTTCTGCTACAGGGAAATCCCGATATAACGAGCTCGGCTATAACGAGGTAACGGCTATAACGAGGGTTTTGTCCAGTCCCAAATTTACTTACGTGTAAGTCTATGGCGGCATGAACCTGTTATAACGAGATCGGCTATAACGAGATATCGGCTATAACGAGCTAAATCCTGAACCCCTTAAACAAAGAAATACATTGATAATCATTCCCGTTATAACGAGCAAGCAAATTTCACTGCAGCTTTATCAACAAAACCCCCCGCTAAAATCATTCAGCAGAGATAACGGCACCGCTACTGGCACAAACAAGTCCCAGCTCGCTCAACTGGGCGGCCGATGCACGCAGATTACGAGTTTTTATTTGTAGTATAGTACAGTGCGTAACTTTATTTTTCATATCGCAGAACAGGCAACCTCGATGGTGCGATGAACTTTCATGTTATCGGTAATTTTGGCGTCTGAAATTAGTAGTTTAAACACATTTTCTAATATTATCCAGAATATTATCAGCTAGATCAGAGAATGATATTATTATCAATGTCTCTGTAGCTGCAAAATGAGTTCATAAGTAGCGGCAGCAGACCTCTGTACATTCATGTATGTACATGTAGTCCCATACATACACTTTTTTGTTTGTTCTGATATAACGAGGTAACGGCTATAACGAGGAAAACCCTTCGGTCCCGACGACCTCGTTATACCGAGTTTCCCCTGTACTACCTGGATATTACAAGCCACTTATATACTGTATTAAGATAACATATTTCATTTCTTATATAAATATGCACACTTTGAAATTGGGTATGTGTCTCACCAAAGTTTTTTAAAAAGAAATCCTGAAAAATAAATGCCACACTCTCAATGATTTTCCATTATAAAAATTCATCAAAAAATATGAACTGTTTTTCTATTCAATTACACACAGTTCTCTTTATCTCTTTCTCGTTTTTATGGATAACTAGTGGAAATACTATAGATGTATACAAGAAGCTGCGCATAAGGTGTTTGGGGTAAAGGAAAAGGAAAGGTGAGGTGGGAAAAAAGGCACATTTGGGATTCATATCACAACAAGCACAAATACTCCTTGTCACCTTTCGTAGTACAACAATTTTGTACGGGCCACACTCTTGCATCTCCTGTGTAAGGAAGATTCAAATAATTGTGCATTTATGTGAAAACTACTCTACAATGAAGAAAAGAATGAGGTAGATTTCAGTCACACTTTATCAGAAGTACAGCAAAACCACCAGTTCAGTGATTTATCAAAGACTATTTCAAGTACAATGCTACCTTGAAAATGGAAGTAGAGTAAAGTAAGTTGCAATTCACCTAATGAAAGATCTATGCTTAACATCAGAAAATCAGATTACTGTGTAATGGTGAATAATGGAAGATATCTGCCAACAAAGTAAGTTCTACACAGCAAAGGTGACTAAAACTTTGAATAAAGCTGACAATGGAAATCATGATTCAGCCTTCTAGAAAAGACACGAATTAAAAATTTGTGACGATACTCCACTACCAAACCAATATTCTACCAGCTACACATGTATACAATATACAATTTGTCTATGTCTAAAAATCAAACTGATGCAAGATGCCTTTTTAAACTGACCCTTATTATGATGTATTTACAACAGCACCAACTTAAGGCTACTTAAAACCAGAGACTCTTAGAAACATCTTATCCTTTGTGGCTTGTGAATTTCCTTAGTATGAATACAAATACATTTTAACAGATGTTACTCAAAAAATAAAGGTCTCATTGATCAGAATAGAGCATGCTGGGAGCAAAAAGGGACAAAATCAGTAGTTTAGGACTGAGAGGGCGCTATTTCAAAATCCCATACAAGGGTGCCAGTTCGCTCTTGCTTTAAATAAAAACCAGATAGTTTTGAACAGAATGTGAAAGGATGATTATTAGTATCAGAATTAATATGTAATACTGATTCTTAAGACCTGTGAAACACAAAGAAATATATCCCACAGTATTCCCTTCACTGTGAGAATAGAACAGAAAGTTTTGTATAAATGATCAAAATAATTTCTACCTACACTAATCTAGTAGAGGTGATACTGAAATGGCTAAAACATAAAAACACCAAATAATTTAGCTTGACTACTTGAAGAATTAACTACAAAAAGGGATAAACTTCAAATGAGTACTCACCATCACTACACCTTTGATTTCTGTCATGAACTCCACAGAGAGGTTTTTGGCCTCGCTGGCTGTGAAGTTGAGAAGATCCCTGAATGCATTGTTGAGTAGAGGGACTAAGTCTTCCTGGATCGCCCCACAGTCAACATGGAAGAGTCCGTTCTGAGTCACAAAGCTCCGATCAACGTTCTTCACTTGCTCGCACCAATCACGGATTTCACCCAGTTTGGTCTGGAAAGACATTTATTCTAAGTTGAATTCAAGAGAATCTTGAATAAGCCACATCTATTTCATGACTATTTGCATATTTTAGAGTAGGTTTGATTAAATATGCATTCTGATAAAAGATATACATCGTATGCCTAAACCTTTCTTCTGCTAAAAAGAATCAAGCAATGGACCCATGATAAGAAAAGAAAATCATTTTCCCTCTCCACATATGAAACATGGCTATGATGTTTTACTATGAAATTGATATGATAGGGGTTAAACTGTTTATCAAACTCTTGTAGAATGTACCAAAAAAATACATAATGATCTGGCTAGAAAGCTCTATTCAGAGGCATTATCAAAATCCTTTTCTTCTTTCCAGAGGTCTAGAAAAAGAATAGAAAACAAACTACCCCTGATCATTCATGAAAGTTCTACTCATACTATGATACAAATAACTTCAGAGCAAAGATGCAATCATAACTAGAATAATTTTCAAATTATCACAGTTATTATCTTGCTTCCTTTCTGTTGTGAAAAGTTAAAATACTACCTTTAAAGGGATCCGGTAACTTTGGGTAACTTTGTGGAGGCTTGATTTAATAAACTTGAATTTTGATGTCTGTGTTGCATAAACATGTTCAATAGGATAAACAGTCAGAAATATAAAGGTTTTCAAATATAAGATGTTATTATCAAGATATCTATCACTGAATTCCACCATTGCAAAACCAACCTGGGTATGCTCTTGTCGAACACTGTAGTCTAAGGGGTAAAAAAGGTCTGGCATTTCCGGTCACTTGTATATTTTCACTTTTTGTGAAGCACATGATAATGCTTTTGAAGTGCATTTTTCAGGTCTTCATATTTACACAATAATACATACACTGATAGCATGTGGGGCCATACAGTTCATACTTATAAAAAATACTCAATAACTTTCAAGGACTGTCTCAAATGTATTGAATACTCTTCACTAACCTCTATACTGTATGCCTGAGCTCTTTTCCACTGCATGACAGCATCTTTATTCCACTTGCGAGCAAAGCGATGGATTTCAGCCAGCCACGAGTGATCTTCACAGAAACCATCAATCTCATCCAAAGCTGCTGTAATGATCTCTGTTTGGAGCTCTCTGGCTGATGATATTTCCTCACTATAAGAGATTAGAATGTAAAAATTGATTGAAAGAATGATGGATTGATCGACTGACTGATTGGCTAGTCTTTCACTGTATCTACCCATACATTCGTCTGGACACAACAATGTTTTTCAGGGAGCCAAGAATCTAGTTCTTTCACTGAAATGATATAAGAAATCAATTAATCTTCATATAGTATCACCAGAAAAAGGACTCAATTTAAACACTTATTTCAGTCATTTGAAGGCATATAGTCAGCAGATTCCATATGCAGTAGGTCATAATTCGCTGACACCAAACTTTGTGAAATTAAAATACTGGAAATACTAGTCATGGGCATAGAAGTCTCAAACACAGCAAACAAGCTATCCCTCTTCCCGCATGCTTATGCCAGGGTCAGGCGAGAAAATGTGATATAATGACCTTACCATATGGGGCAATGGGTGGACAATGCAGAGCATTACATAAGGCCTGTTGGTCATAAAACTCATTTCCACCCTGGGTGATGGACAACACCTGCTACTGGGTAAACACGCAAATGGTGTCAAATTCCCCATGAAAGCGGATGACTATGTCTTTAAGTATGCCTGTTAAACATAGAGAGCAGAGGTACAAACCCATCCCAGGAAGATGACTGAAACCTGCACTCTGTATAAACATACCCGCAACTGTCCAACGAATGCAGGTTAAGGTTACGGCAGGAAAAAAAAAGTGTCCCTGGGATAGGAAGTTAAACAGAGGTCCCCATGCATACGAGGTGCCCATGCATGCTAAGAACCCATTGCACAATTCATGAAAGAGTAGGGGGGAACCATGATGTACATGTAGTGATCCACATGCACATCCTAGTCAGTAATTTTGGAGAGTTTCAAGGAACTTGGCTGATTTTAAATTCTCTTTTGCAATCCTCATGAATTTACATTTGTCTCCAAATGAATAATACTGATAAAAGTAAGAAAATGCACCTACACTGCACCACCTATCAAGTAAAATTCAAATTCAAATTCAAATTTGATTGATTTTGAATCCATACAAATTGGATTATTCTCAATTTTTTTCACAAAAATCAACACAAATTGTATAAAATATAACATAAAAAGAACAAAGTATAACATAAATAGCAAAGTATACCAGGATTTTCACAAAAATATAACAGAATATAACAAAATATAACAGAATGTGATAGATATATACTAGAATATGACAAAATTTATTTGAGTAAAACAACTTTTAAGTATACAACAAAACAAACAAACAAACAAAATAAAACAAAAAGCAGCCAAATCCCACATAAGTGGTATCCACTCTCTTTAAATTTTACGGACCACGGTAAGAAAACATTATAAAAAAAATTTTAAAAATAAAAAAAACTTTTAGAAAAATAAAATATATAATCATCGCAGCGATATCATATAATAAAATACGTTAATTATCATAAATCCCACAGAATGGATTGAATGGAGTCAAGTAAGACTATACCAGGCACATTATGAAACTAAGATGGAAATGAAAAGAAGAAATATGTGTTATATTGTATCTAAGAGTTCACTAAGTAACTCACTCTGACAGTAGTCTGTCTGCTAGACTCCCTTCAGTCAGAGGGTTGTACTGTCCCACCATGCGTTCTCCAATGACCACATAGTCCTCCTGGAGGTCAGTCTTCTTGCAGAGTTCAGGGGTCGCAACCCCCAAGTGGTCTGACTCCTTCCTGGGAGTTTCTGTCAAAAATAAATGCCAAATCTCTGTTAGACATATTAAACACTTTTCTCTGTGGAGTAGTGTAATTTTTTTTTTTCATAATATCATCTTGCTAAAAGCAAAATGGGCACTAACCTTTACAGTTTTACAAACTTAAAGGCTTTCCAGCTCTCCACAATTGATACATTACCCAACAGAAGTGATCAGATTCATTTTATATACATCATGTCAATATTCTAGGCCTCTGATCGGTCAAATTTGCAAGTATGAAATGTACTGCAGACTGTCGGGCGGTACAGTGAAAAATATTGGCCAGGCAGAGTTCTACTTGCACTTATAGAGCAACGAAATAATAATAATAAAAATTAACGATACTCTTAGACTGGAAAATTTTCTTCAAGTGAGTACATTTTGGCAGGCATATTTTGTCAAAATAGCACCTTTTCAGAATCCACAGGCAGGATGAGGTATGTAAACAAATATTTACTACTTGTTTTTCCGTGATCTTGAGACTGCACAATGCCCTTTGATTTCGTTGGCATATTGCAGTTTCGAGATCATCTTGGGTAACAGTTCTAACCATGCCCCTCAGAGCAGTCAATATAACTACCGACAGACAAAAATTTCTCTTCAGTCACACATTTTTTAATGATCCACACACAGTATTAATTAAACACTTACAATTAGCTCATACAAAGTGTCTTTACAGTCTTAACTACGTGAAATTACCACAAGTCACAAAGCTGTTCACAGAAAACAGCTAAAATAGAGACCTTGGGTTTGAAAGTTGATTTAGGGTTTTTTGTATGTTCTGTTAGTTCATTTATTGATCCAACATCTGACCAAATTTGGGAACCATATGTAATGTAGATTTTTTTTTTCTGTGATTTAAAAATTACCATTTGGGGGGAATTTTGAAATAAAAGCATGCAAGCATGCTGGGTAAAACCTTCACATTACAGTGATTACACAATGGTAAACAAAATTTTGATATTGATATATGATCGAGAATAGAATTCTAAGAAGAATGACATTAAAAATATGATGATTTTCAATCGAAATCAATGCATTTTGGCTAATTTTCTCATGAAAAGTTATGAGCTGACCAAAAAAAAAATTGAGTATGAGGTATGACGTAAAAGTGGGTACCCAGCTTCGCGCATTGCAGTTGTGCTGCACGCTAGACTGTACAACATGTATTATATCTTACGTGCATTTTGCAAGAAGTGTGCGACAAGGTACCCACTTTGATGTCAAAGTGGGTACTCAGTTGAAACTGGATCACAGCTGAGGGGTCAAAAATATCCTGAAATCTTACCACATTTGGGGGTTTCCTTGGCAACAGGACTTTTAAAAAAACTTTAGACGGATGATTTTCTGCTAATAAAATCATGCTCTTTTAAATGAACTAACATTGTTTCAGCATTGGGTACCACCTTTAACATGTGTCCATAACTCAGAAGTTATTCACTCTGTGGCTTTGAAAATCTAAACAAAGAAAGTATATCTCCCTTGAAACTATTCCAAGCTTGAGTCCAATCTAATAATCCCTTCATTGTCAATACTAGAGAATTTTCATTCCACCTCTTAGTGTGATAGACAATAGAACAGCAGTATGGCACTGCATGGCAAGTTTACATCCTCTTTTCTCTATTATTCTGGTGATTAGCCTGTCAGACAAGCTTTCATTCTCATTGTAATTCCAAAGGGTTGCATGGTCTTGACAAGGCAAGCTATATATCTCTCAAAAGCTAAGAGTCCAAGCTTAGAATCCAAGCTTTCAAACTATGTTAAAATGTAAAAATGTCCAATTTCCGACTTATTGGTCATATTGTGGTGGAGGATCACAAATGCAAAAAGGGGAGGGTGGTAAAATTACTTTGCTCAGTCAACAGAGGTTCCTGAAGTCTTTCTGCTGCTGTGGAAATCAGTCTCTTAGTAGGAGATGATCCACCATCCTTGACAGACAATCCAGCAGTACTACGGCCTTCTTCTTCATCATCCCTAGAATTGAACATAGAAACACAGAAAAGATGTTGTTAACATGTGCCTTAAATCCCTTCACAGAATTAACTTTGAAATGATTTTTTAGCAGCAATTAAAAATATACACACCAGCACACTTTATATATGGAACATATGACATGATGAAATGAAGGAGGAAAAATGTCAGCTCATCAAAACCACATGATATAGTGTATATGTTCATGAAGGCCATAGGAATAAAGGCATCAAACATGAGATAAGACAGGGGATACAAGACACTGTAATAATTTGTTGTATAGCACTTGTTTCAGTCGCAGAGCAACGCTCCTGGCACTCTAATATCAATTACCTGACAACTGAAGAGAAGCCAAAATTGTGGTAGTAAGCAGTGAAAATCATGTACACACTTGCACCTGATGGAGAGTGGCAAATGCAGATTAAGGTCTTGCCAAAGAATAAGTGTCAAAGGGGGGGGGAGGGGATATGGGGACACATCAAAAAAAAAATAAGGATGGGGGATACAATAGGATATGCCCCCCCCCCCAAAAAAAAAAAAAAAAAAAAAAAAAAAAAAGCTGAGGACCTTCTTTTCTTTGGTGTCAGCAGTTTTTTGATGTGTCCCCCTAAATTTTATGTCCCCTAACAAAATTTTAAGCTGAAAACCTTAGCTGGTACTGAGAAAAGTGTTTAATCTTTTATGTTATCTTCACTGTGTTAATTGTCATAACAAATTTTGAAGGCATACCTATGATTGGTTTTAGCTGCGCAAAAGACCAGCATTCGAGACAAAAGTGCACGATGTGAGCCAATGGCATACGCTATTTCTGATCTATATGGCAATTAAAATAAGATAAATATAAAACAATTTTCAGAATACCGGCCCTTGTTTTTCAAATGCCCCCCCAAATATATATATATATATATATATATATATATAAAACAGATTGATGCCCCCTGTGCCAAAGAACTGAACCCTCAACCTTCCAAATGACTGTTATGTGACTGTACAACCTTAATACAGTAACCCCTTGTATGAGATCCAGGTTAGCAGGTGTGGAAAGGTAAGAACATAAGTAAACCTTACTCCTTCTGGAAGAGCTTCTCTCGCTGGTCTCCCACCCATCCTGCTGTCACCTCCTCAATAGGCTTGGCAGCATCACTGATGAGATTTGCAAGCTTGATCAGGATTGCATCAATTGTATCCAAGAAGGTTTGCTTGGAAGGGTACATAATGAGTGATCCTGGAAAGAAAATTGGGCAAGTTGATAGAATCACTTTTTCTCTTCCTTCTGTTTCCTACTTCTCTGTCTTTCATCCCCCTTCTCTTTTCTCACCCTTTTTGTCTCTGTTTCTCTGTTCTCTATTTTTCTCTCCCTCCCTTTCCCTCTCTTCTCTTCTTCTCTCCTTTGCCTGCTGGTTATAATATTCATGCTTTGTCATATTTGCTTTGCTCCTTAATGTCTTACATCACCCAATTCCCAATCCTGGACCAAGCAGTATATACAGAACCCTAACCCTAGACTTAAAATGAAAACCCACTCTAACTTTAACCCTAATCCTAATTTGTTTGATAAAAATTGAGCTTGGAGCAAATGCCTGAGCACCCTTTCGTCCATTCATTCATTTATTCATTTATTTTTCCACTTTCAATTTTCATATTTAAAATGATAATACAGTTTATATATTTGCATGTCAACATAGATCCACCTTCCACCCCCCCCCCAAAAAAAAAAAATCTTCCCTCTGCTCTCTTTATCCCTCTATATATCTTTATATCATCATGTCTTTACTACTGTATAATGCCTGTCTTTTTGACTTTCAGCCTCCATAATAACCTACTGTTAAAATTGGGAATTTTCACGCAATTAATATTTCACGCTCAGCCGACTTAAACACAATCACGCGTTTTAAATTTTCCCAGACATTTAGGATAACTGTATTCGTATGCAAAATAAACAGAAAATTTAGCGGGTTTTTATTTTCAAACAAGTGTCATGTCATTTGCGCGAATTGCGCGAAAATTTCCACACCACAAAATAGTCCACATTTACAGTATTATGCTTCCTTTTCTGCTCTCCTGTCTCTCTCCCTTCCCTCTCTCTCTCTCTGTCCCTCTCCCACCTTACCTTTGCTAGTGAAGTTGAGCTTGGCCCTATAGAGAGCTTCCCTGGGTGCATCGATACTCCCCACCATGGTGTGTCTCACAAAGGTACAGATGTTATACCGGGTCAAAGCAAGGAGATGGCAGACAAGGATCTGATCGATCAGCAGAACAAAGTTACCAAGGCGTCTAGAAGTAGAGCAATACACAAAATTTTATCAATTACATTATTATGGGAAGGCTCACAAACTCTACCTGAAATTGCACGTCCAGTACAGTACTGACTGCAAAAAACTTCACAGGAAGGAGTTCACCAGCTCATTTTTTTTTTTTTTTTTTTTTTTTTGATGAATGGCACTGGATCATATCTGCTGACATGTTGCCCAAGAACTGAGCATTACTATTCAGACATGGCTCATAGAAATCGAAATTCACTGACAAAACTTTGAATGGAGGGTGTGCCACTCCTCTAGGAATACCAGCCCACCATAAAATGGCTGGGAAAATTTTGAGATGTGCGACATGCACAAGTGTACTTTCTAGACAAAATAAACCATTAGGCAAAGATCAACTCACTTGGTTTCACTCTGTGCCTTCAGTAGATTTGCTTCTCTCTGTTCTTTCTTCTGCCTCTGGACAAACAAAGACTCCTTGGAGCTAGAAAATAAAAATAAGACATAGAACATGAACACAAATACAAATCTCCACCATGCGTGCAGTTCAGGTGTATATACTTGATGTGTAAACTGCTCAGTGTGCAACTGTACATCACAAATGCCTACTCAACTGGGAGCCATAGAGAAGGGCTCTATATTTTCCCTGAGCCTGAAATTATTTCTTATTTGAATGCTAGAGTTTAAATAAAATCTTGGCTTACTTTTTAAAGGCACAACTTTAGAGACATACCTTTAATGATTTAGGATGTTTGTTTAACAAATGTACACATATATCATGTATTAAAACAAAAGCTCCCTTTACAGAATATACTTCAAGTGGCAAAATATAGGTATCTCTATGTCATTTTATCAATTTGTACATATTACTCTCTTTTCTGAATTCTCACATTATCTAAGTAGTAATTAACATGCCCGAAAAACAAGGAAAATTCACGAAGTGTAGTTTGTATTCAAGATTGGACCTTCACAACAAGAAGTCACACTGCAGCACATGGCAATACTCACAATAGGGCCTTGTCCTTCTTGGCTTGCTGTTTGCAGAAGTCCAGCATTGCATAAGAGTCCTCACAGGCCTTGTCCAAGATCAGTTTACAATAGCTACAAATAGAATAAAAATAATAAGATTAGGTTTTTGAGATAATACTTATAGGCAATGCACTTTTTTTCCATCACCTGATAATATTCCCAAAGCAGTATTAAAGCAATATGTAACCTTGTGAACCTACTTTCTTACCAGTCAAAAGTGCAAAATTTTTATAGTTTTTTACGCAAAATACTTAATTTTTTAAAACAAAATGTGAAGAATGAAGTTTATCATTTTATCATATCTAAAAATGAGATAAGATTTCTTGAAAAGGTTGAAAATACAACAGTTTTTCAAAAGGGCAAAGAAGAATATCATAAAAAGAAATGGAGGCCCTTACAATTACAAATGGAATGATATGAGTCTTGTTTCTTTGATTCTTATACATATATTGATGTTCACTGCAAAAATTGTGCTTGATTTTGATTTTGTTGAAGCAATAAAAAATAATTTTAAAAAAGTAAAAAGTGCACAAAAATAAATTTTAGTTTGAATTTTCCAATTAATCACTCCAATTCTCCTATAATTTGCAACTACTTAAGTTAAACACATTGGAAGTTCTATAGGCTGTATTTTCATCCCTAAACCCCCAACTTACTTGAAGAACTTGTTAAGGATCTGCTGGCCAGCTTTGTACATCATTTTAGTCCTATGTTCAAATTCAGATAGTGTGAAGCAATGGCTGGAGGAAAGAAAAATAAACAAGAGATATTACAGACTTTAATCAACAATGTGGGTGAACATTTCGTGTATACGTACATGTCAATTTCTACAACTACCCCAGTAGTTACATTTTTTAGTTTATTGAGTAATTAAAATTACAGGGAAAATAGCCAGAATTAAAAATGCAATATACAACTGCCCATTTGTAATGCACACATTACAATGCAAAAGACAACTTTGACTTTGGGTTCTGACTTCACTCATAACATTCTTCACATAAAGAAAAGTGAACAAAAAAATAATAGCAGACCTGCCAACCTTGCAAGTCACGAAATAGGGACAAATGATTAAGAAGCTGTCCAAAATTGGGACATTCCTGAATTTCCTACATCACTACAGACAGATTTTTCCAAGAACAGGGACACTGCATTGTCAAGGATGAAAACTGCTCTTTCCTTTTCTTCAAAATAGGGACTGTCCCTATCAAATAGGGACAGTTGGTCGGTGTGTAATAGAAGATGACTCACTCAAGCTCTAGAGGTAAAAAGCGTACAGTGCCAAGCTCCTGGAGGAGCTTAGAGATCTGGATGGAGGCAGCTCCAAACCCTGGTACAGCCAGCAGGAGACTTTCGTGGACCTTCTTCCTGATGTTACAGAATTCTTGATGCTTCTGACCAGATCTCCATCTAAAACAAATACATTGGGAAATATCATGATAACGACAGAGGCTATTTGTGTAGTGTTCATGTCAGTAAAAATGTTCTAGGCACTACTGACTTTATCCAGGCTGCCAACACATAGCTTAGATATGAACGTGTCAAGGTTAATAGAGTGTCCAATTCACATTCACAAAATGCACATTTTTTGTTTTTTTTCACTTTTGACACTTTGCAAGTCGATCACGACTGACAATATTTCAATACATACAAAAAAGAATGCAACAAGTTTAACAGGGTTAACAGCATATCATCACATTTATGTAACATCACACAGATATTCACTTTTCATCTCAGCAAGTGTATGAGGACAGGTTCAACTTATTTGGTAGTTTTATGTCCAGTACTTTGCTAGGTATCATGCAATATCAAAGTAACATTGACGGTTTAAGTGAAAGGATAATTTTCCTTACTTTTGTCTAATCCAAGCTAAATTAGGGTATCAAGTTAATACAATCGTAAGGTGTTCTAAATCTCTTATGTAAACAGTGATGTCTGGGTTTTACCTTGGACCTGCCTATAAATGTGTACAAGTTAAACCCACCTGCTGAATGTCTTCCTAATAAGGTAGTATTTGAAGAATGGAATCTTGGCAAGGATACCCCATAGGACAGCCTCTCTGTGCCAGTCATACAGGTTCATGCTCTCCGAAGGTTGACCTCTGACCTTGTGCATGATCCCAAAGCATGACACGATCCAGTGTTCATCAGGGTTGGCCTTGTGCTTGGGCACGACGCTGAGCTCATAGGGCATGAAGTGTCGTGTCGGGGTGCGGTTGAGGTAGATGAATTTAGCATTGCCAAGGTGACGCCCTTTGCCAAACATTTCCACAACCTCTTTGCCAGTGAGTGGAATGTCCTCAGATAGTTCCTGGTGGTGAAGGAATGGAAATGTTTCAGAAATTATTTCTAAATCAAGCTAATTTGTCATCTACATCTCACAGGTTAATGCCATAACTTTTAACTCGCAGGTTAATTCAATAACTGTCTTAAAGAAGAAACCCGCTATCACCTGCCCAACAGCTTCCATGGATCCTAAAAGCCACACCGTTTCTGTTTGATTTGACTGCTTGAACTTGAACAAGTATGATCTAATATTAATGGACATAAAGAACATCAATGCAAAATAAAAGAAGATTTTAACAACTGGAACACAAAGCAGATTATTGCCCATCACATTTCTTATTTTTCTCTCCCTCCTTTTCATCCCCATAATTTTCTATTTAGTCTGGCCTCCATAATGCATTAGCACTTTGAAGTTTGAAGTTTTGAATATCATTATTACTATTATTCACTTAATTGAAATTCTTTACATTGCTTCATAATTCATTCACCTCTTCTTTTAAGTAAAACAGAACTCTGTACTCACTGATTCAGCATCTTCACTGACAGCCAGATCTTCTCGTCTTAGAGGGGGCTCTTCCGTCCTCCATGAGGAGTCAGGTAGCCTGGGTGGGGGTGCTGGTCTATGTGGAGTGGGTTGCTTGTCATTGAGGTCTATGTTCATAGCTGCAGCAGTCATACCAAGGCCTTCACTCCAAACAGCCTCATCTGGATATTAAAAGGAAACATACAATTATGTTGCGTTAACAATATCATTGTGAGCCCAACAGAAAAGTGCAAATTGATGCTCGTACAAAAGATAAACATTTTGAGAAAACCCCAATAAGAGTTTTGTCCATTTCTCAATGCACCTCTTTATGCAAATACCCTTATAGGTAGCTTGTTTTTTTAGTGTTTTTATAAGTCTTTTTGCATCACTCCACTTTATTAAGCTCACTAAATAACACTTTATCAATGCTCTGCTTGGCAAAAACAGATAACCCTTATGAACCTCATGAATGGAAAACATGAATGTTTGTACATCATCCAAATACAGCTGACAATTGATAATATGACTCACGTCTGGTGGTTTCCATGACAACTGATGGAGGACTTCTCGAATGTGACCCAGGTTGATGCCTCTAGGGGTGTGCTTCTCCTCATCACCCTGTAAAACAACACAAAAATTAAGGAAATGTTAATACTTTGTGTGAAAAGGAGTTCATTTGTATAAAATGAAAGTTTTAAAGATAAAGACAGCTGATAAGAAACCAACAGACTTGTGAGATTATCACTGTATCAACTTAAAATACAGGCCTCCTACTACAATTACCACTACTGCTGCTGCTGCTACTACTACCACTACTAATACTACTACTACTATACCACTACTACCACTACTACAACTTCTACTACTACTACAACTACCCCTACTACTATTACTACTACTACTACTATTACTACTACTTCTACTGCTGCTGCTGCTGCTGCTGCTACTACTACTACTACTACTACTACTACTACTACTTCTGCTGCTGCTGCTGCTGCTGCTACTACTACTACTACTTCTACTACTTCTGCTGCTACTTCTACTACTTCCACTACTACTACTAAAATAACCATGTGCAATTAGGCATTTATGCCACAGTCAACATAACTCATGTTTCAATAAATCAGTTCACAGCTATAATCAAAACTCAGCATTATAATGTATCTTGTTTAATTTTGCAAGTAGAAACCAAACATTCTGCATCAACTTTCTTTTGACATCCTAGTAAGCTGGTATTTGCACACAAAAAAATGGTTAATTCTTATTTTTTTATGAGAGTAATTGTATTACCAGACCATACAAAAGTAGCATGAATTAGATATAATGAAACTGTCATTGTAAAATGCTAAAGTTTGTCACATTAGACATTCCATGTCCAATGAGAAAGTCAGCCAAGCAAAAATAAAGCTCAGAGGTGACACTGGTTACTCACAGGTCTTTCTAGTGTATAGGGGTCTGCTCCATCTGGTAGGGACATTGAGAGTGGGTTGTATCTTGGTGACATGCCGGAGGGTGTCCTAGCAGGGGTGAGAGGGTTACGGTAATCTTTGGCATCTCCTCCAGTAGATTTCAATGCTAGTACAGCCTGTCACAAAAGAAAAAAGAGATTATAAGCCAAATACTTCAAATCAAGAATACACCTGAAATGATACCATAGAGCTACAGCGAGTCTGAATCCTCTTTTCCGAGTCAGCATATCAAAATTATCATTGTAAGGATTACGTAGCAAATCAAATGTTCATTGAAAAACTAATTTAAGGTGTACTGAACTCTTCTGGTGGTACATTAATCATAATGCAATGTGCTTAGAATTGATCAAGGTTTCGTTATTCATTACCTTGTATTCACAATATCATATACCTGCAAAATTTCACAAAGCATCACTTAATGCAATTCCCCCCCCCCCACTTCAAAAGAAAAAAAGAGAAAAAATAGTGTATTTGCATACACTAATCAGCAAATTTTGATACCAGCAATACTAATAGTATATACTAGGTATTCCTTATACATTTGTTCATCAACAACCTGTAAGTCTTCTATTGCAACACTCTACAGAAAAAAGAAAATTTCTGACAGCGAACCAAATATCAGACTTTGAAGTATCTTTCATGAAACCAAAGCAATTCACTGGATGAATCGCAAGCTTACTTTAGGAAAGAGTTTGGCCACCAGGTCATCTAAATCTGATCCTGCTGTCGGAGTGTTGTGCTGTCTCGCCTGGTAATAGGTCCTACTCACATAATGCTTGAGCTGGAAATAGGACATCAAGGGATACAACCATAGACATATCATAAATTTACTAGACGAAAAGCAGCATGCGCGGATATCATTACGCGAATGGCATTAGGCCCCGCCTCTTTCGGATCATCTGAAGGGGCCGATAAGCACCTTCTCATTGCCATGATATCGATAACACTGTTGCATTATTCATATCTACTGCACGTATCAGTTTTATTGTGACACTTTGATTTAATGCGCATTTATTGTGCATTAAATGCGTATGCAGTAAGCTGATGCGTGTAATGTTTCATAACGCATACAAACAAATGCTCCTAGTTGGAAGCATCTTACAAAATGATTTATTCATTTTTGATCATGAATATGATAGGTGCTTAGGTAGGCCTTCTAATAGATCTGGACAAAATGGCAGGGCTTTAGGGGCCTCGATACGACAGTGGATCAAATTTATAGAGAAAATGGAAAGAGAACAAATCAAAAGGGCAGGCCCCATATGCCATATAACAATAAATATGATAAGTATAAAATTATTCAAGGTAGAAAGGTATAAAGGTATAGGATGGTAACATGAAAGGTAAATTCCTGCTTTATATAATCAGACTGAAGTGAATTGAATTGAATTGAATTGAACTGAATTGAATGAATTGAATAGAACTGAATTGAATAGAACTGAATAGCATTGAATTGAATAGAACTGAATTGAATTGAACTGAATTGAATTTAATTGAATAGAACTGAATTGAATTGAATTGAATAGAACTGAATTGAATTGAATTGAATTGAACTGAATTGAATTGAATTGAATTGAACTGAATTGAATTGAACTGAATTGAATTGAACTGAATTGAACTGAAAAGCTTTTATTCATATTGCACTTAGCAGCCACAAGGCTGAATTATGTACAATTTACAGGTTTGGTAAAGACATTTATAATGTTCAAAACTGGCTTTAAAAAAAAAACAAACTTGGTAAAACAATATTATGCAACAAAAAGCACAGGACAACAATAAATCAAGACTCATGTTACATAGAAATGAAAGCCGAAAGGAAAAGATGAGATGAAAGGTGAGGGAGAACAAATTGCATATCAATTCATGTCTCAAACTATATATACTAAAAAAAATAATAATAATAATAAAATAAAAAATAAATAAATAAATAAATAAAAGATATGTATCTGTCAAACTCTTAATTAAAAAAAAATAAAATCTATAAAGCAACTTGTGTATAACCAGAAATTTTCATGCCCTGTAACTATTACAAATTACACAATTCACTAATGTGATTTTGCATCAAGAAATCTCATAAATAATTCACGGATGCAAATCTGGACCTCTGGAAAATTTCACAAAAGTGCCAGGCACACCAAAAAACAGGGTTCATACAGTAGAAAACTGAATGTAATGAGAGCTAGGTATCCGCATTTGTCTGATAAAGGTGTCTTTTAAATTTTTATCAACGTAACAGCCAAAGCACTCACCTGGTCATCATGTTGGAGGTATTGGGAATATGGCATGCACATCCGCAGAACTTCTGCAAGGTACAACCACTGGTTCCGACTGATCAAAATTAAAGATAATGACAAATGAAATTTCTTCACTCTTTCACACCTACAATATTATTTCTTAATCCAACTTCACTAGAAATCACTCTTAAGGAATGCAGCTCCTCAGATATTAAAATTTTCTGCCTCAATGTAAAATTTAACATGAAATTTTGCTTTGAATATGGTGATATCTTTAAAAAACCATAGACTTCATTATTTCTACAACTTTAACCCATTCGTGACAGGAATTATTTAAAGCCTAATTTGATCAGCTTTTATTCTTCAAATTGGCAACACCAACATTCTTATTTTATTGCTACATTTTTCTCATAAAACGTCATGTATCTGAAATGAATATAAATTGACAGAAATTATGAGAAGTCAAAAAGTTGCCAATTTGCAGGGGAAAACGGTGATTTTAAACTTTCTATCACATTGCCAATTTAAGGATTTTAATGCTTATTTTCCTTTAAAAAATTTCAGCATCAAACAACGAATATTGACGCAACCAAAATGGGCACAGTTTGTGTAGAATTTTTTTGCTCTTTCTGCTCATGCATTTGGTATAATTTTTAGGGCTCTGCATCAAAAGTTATTAGGTCAAACCACAAAATGTGGACCTCTGTCACAAATGGGTTAATAGCCTGCAGACATAACGTTTTTTTTTTTTATTTTACCTAATGACATTTTCTCTATCATAAAGTATTCACTGTTAAGTCAAGCTTAAGATGGTAGTATACTTAAGCGTTTCTACATTATATAACTTTCATCAACAACTCTCTATTGTGTTTTCTTCACTTCTCACCTGTTCCTTTGCAAGGCTGATATGAATACTGCACTGAGCTCTGTGATCAGATCATTGACCAGGGTATTGTCTGGCCGTTGACCGTTCTTCGCCAGCTGGTCGAGCTCCTTCCTGATATCCATTGCCCATGCTGATGACAGCACCTTAGGGTCTGCATACCTGTGAGGATTCAACAACCACAAGGGTTTATGGTCAGGAGTACGCAGGAGAAGCGAAACTGTAGATTAGGAAGTGCAGTTATTCATCCCAAACATATAAATATAGATCGATCCGGCTTATCGTTGAGGGCAGCAGATGATCAGCCATTACTGCAGTGTCCTGCCATAGAGTTACATACAACAATGCAGCACAGCTGAATGTAGCATGCAAAGATTACATACACATTATGGGGGACACCGCAGTAATGATGCTGACCATGAATCTATTTTCTGATCGGTTTATTGGTACGCCTCCTGCTTAGGACCCTTAAACTTTGAGATACCAGACATAATCCTTGAATGTTCAGTTAGTTAGCCAATACAAGTTGTAGATGCACATGATTTCAGGATGAAATCTGGGCTTTGATGCTTTCACAGCCAAATTGTTCAAGAAAAGATTAACAAGAGATAACCTAATTTATTCTGGCCATCCTATCATATACGACTTCGGTCCTACAGATGATCTGAAAATAGACCTACATACAGCATAGCGGAACCGTGAGAAAGGACCAAGGAATGGGGGCAGAGCATTGTTTGTTTACAATGCTCAGCCCCCCCCCCCAATCTCTCTCATGGTGCTGCCACTACAGCCGACATATGTGCTCTTATTTAGGCTGCCTCTCACAATTTCTTATCCTATTCTTTTAAAGATATCAGTGAGAACAGGGGGGCATTTCATCAACATTTGTTGGCTGACAAGTTGTCAGATCTGACATCTTTCCTTGATTTTGATTGGCTGAGAAGCATCGTTACTATGGCAACTGTCAGATAAAACAGACTTTGTCGGATAAAACATCTGACAAGTCCTTTCATGAAACGCTCCCCTGAAACTACAGGTGCATTTATTCGAAGGCTCATCCTCTTGTGATTCAACTTACTTGGAGATGTGTGCATGTGGCGTCTTTGGGGATGCTTGTTGTGGATCTTTCAAGAGAGGTATTACACGAGGTGAGAGGGGCTGCTTAACAGACGACATGATGGAGTCCGTAGAAATCCTGGTTAAATAACCACTACAATGTCTACAATTATTGCTGGTTTCAACATTCCATGGTGGCTACAGAAATCTGTGATAAATGAACACAAGAAATAATGACTGAACATTAGCATTCAGGCAAAATAATGATCAGTAAGACTATTATTCACAATTTGATAAGGATTGTGTTACACTATTCTTTTCAAGAGTTTTCTCCTATTGTTTACGTACATGTACTCCTACTGCACTGAAGCACACACAGAATTAGTTGCTTGCTACATGTACATGCTGTACAAATCGAACAAGATTTCCCAGTACAGTTAAAGAACATCATTCATTCCTAGTCTAAAAAAAATTACTTCTGCATTATAAATAGATAACTTCAAGAGAAGCTAGAAAATAAAATATTTTACCTGCAACAAAAATGAAGCAGAAAATTTGTTGACATAGTACATACATGTACATGTAACTATATCAAATTCATTTCCAAATTCCCTGACCCACAAATTGAAATTTAAGATCAAAGATAAAAGAGGTCAATGAATTTCATAGAAATGAAGAGCAAATGATCAATGGCAAGTTTTGACTGATTGTGTAAATACATGTCAATATCAACTCTGACACAGAAGTAAAAGCAACATGGCTACAACTGAAAAAAAAAAAAAAAACAAGTGTTCGATGATAGGGCTCACAGGACAAATTTACTAGACTACATGTAGATCTAACATCAAATCTATTCATTTAAGGAGACAAAATGTACGAGATGTGGGCACCATTTGAAGAAAGTGATTTTAAAAAGCATGACCCTAACATTCAACATGATTTACAAAACTGATTTACAAAACACCATCTTTAGAATTTTTGATCTGGTCACATGATACATTTCAGACTCAGCTGTACATGTAGTTGATCTCAATCTCTCACTGTAGTCTCCGACTTACATGTAGCTAAGAAAAGAATGAAGATCCTGACCTAATTCTTATCAAATTATTCTTTGTTTTTGTTCTGTATTCAGGTCTTGTTTGTTCTGTTGGGTTTTTTTTGTTGTTGTTTTTGTGTGTGTTTCTTGTTTTGCTTTGTTTTTGTCTGTTTTGATTTTTGTTTCTCTTTTCTCTCATTTTTTCTTTTTTTTGGTAGTGATAGGTATTTTAATGTCTTTGTAGCTGTATTGATGAATCATTATTTATGAAAAATTGTATAAATAACCTTTTTCTTTGATGATGACGAAATGATGATTCAGGCAAAATAGTCAAATCCATCAAAGGGTTCCAGGACAACTCCCCTGGGAAGACAACTCCCCCGATATGATTCCCACCTGACAACTTCCCCTGGAGCACAGCTCCCCTGGAGGACAGCTCACCCAAGGGCAACTCTCCTCGGAGGACACCTTTCCCGGATGACAACTCCCCCAGTCCCCAGGGAAGTTGTCCTGATACGCCATCAAAGGTAAGATAAGTGCATCACTAGCAAGGCAATTGCAAGAATCATTTGGTATCACTTTTCACTTAAAGTTTGATGACATCTCCAGGTTCAACTAACCGATTTCTTCCTTGCCATCTCTTTTGTCAAATTATTCGCCTAATTTGGGCAGGTAAGATGAATATCTACAAGCGCATGAGGAGAATTAGGCTACTTTAACTATCCAGCAACTTCTGCCATATTTAGCACCAGTTCCGAAAATGATTGAACCTACCGACAAGGGGTCTAACAGTTAACTTAGAAATCTTCATTTTGAGAGAGGTCATCAAACTTTTAAGTAAAAATTTGTAGTCTGGCGCTGGCGGAGCCGAGTTATGGTCTACCCCGTCATGCTTGTGCACAAAATTTTGCTATTTTTTTTACATCCATGAAGTTTGGATACACTGCCATACTGAAAACGATGTTTTTAAAATTCATTGTCCCAGTTTTTATAATTCATTTTCCCAGTCATTTACTATCTACTGTCCACGGCAGACTGTTGCATGAGTCAGAAAGAAGAGGATCTCGGGTAGATTCCAGTTCATCGTGACTTGGCCGTGAACCAGAGTAGCCTGGTGATTAAGTCGCTGCCAGGCAAGCAGTAGATGGCAGGTTCGAATCCCGCTGGTTCCACTTTTTTTCTGACAAAGTGACAGATTTTCATTATGATGGGGGGGACCATAGTTCGAGCAAATTTTAATTTTCTAAAGAAGGCAATTTTCGATCCGTAATTTTTCAAATTTTACCAAAAATTATTTTGATTTAATTGACACCAAAGACAAAGAAAGTTTTAGACTACAATTGGGCGCAAGAAGAAGACTATATTAACGAAGGATTCCTGAGATATCGCGATCGCAAAATCTGATGTCATATCGCGTCGCTCTGGACCTGGAAAAGTTATACAAAAATAACGAGACCTAACTTCACGCACACCAGTTTAGAAATGATTAAGACATAATAGAGATCCATAAATGGTAAGATAACTGCATTATTAGGAAGACAAAATGACAAAATGATGACATCATCTCTCGAAAAGAGGAATTCTAGACCCTGGCCTTGTTGGCAGGTTCAGTTTTTTTCAGAAAGGATGCAAAACGATGCAAAATTTTCATTAATTATTTCACAATTCCTTCCCAAATTTTGAAGGGAGGTTATCACCTAGGGTAATTTTAGGTTGCTCTTTCCATTGGTGCTATCAGATTTTCACAATCTTTTCTAGTGTTTGAGATATGGCCCTGTGCACGAACTTAGTTTGGACCTGCGCGAAGTTAGGTCACACGACCATCGCTCATCCTGTGTACTCGGTCAATGAATTGACCTCGCCCCGAAAATGTACCGAAACTACATAGCATGCTTTTCTATTGGTTACTCGACGACATGCTGTCAACCTACGAGTCCGATAAGCATCAGTTTTCTTCTTAAAATTCACCATTTTGGCCATATCGTGGTTTAGGAAATCACTCGTTCATTTGACGCACGCATTTGTGTACAAAGAGAATGGAGGTGGAAATATAAAACCAATGCGTGTGACTGAATAAAATGCTGCTATACAAAGTGAACGGCGGTTTCCTATTTCACGATAATGCCACCATTTTCAGTTCATTCATCAGATATGAAGCAGAAAGGGGGAAATTGAGAGCCTCAGGAACATGGTAAGTAAAATCAAAACTTTTCTTATCTTTTATAGAAGATCCAAGTCAATGTATTTCGCGTTCGCGTCGGCAATTTGTTTCGCTATTCAAAACGCTGTTTTGACCTACGGGTGACGACCATCAAATCATGACCATACACCATAACATAGATCAAGTTTAACACTGGGAGTAATGCCAAAAATTTGTTTACAAATTATACATTTCTCCCATTAAGCTTCTTTTTCTTCTTCTTCTTCTTCAGTCCAGTAATCACAAACACCATCATCATCATCAGTGGGTGATTTCAAGTATGGTGTTGGAGGCTGGTGTTGGTGTTGTGAGAACACCAACACCAGCCTTAACACCGAACTTGAAATCAAGCTGGTGTTGGGATTGACCTTCTAAGATTTGACGTATTTCCGGTAGTCAGTGTTGCTTGGTGGTGTCGAATGTCGTCTGCTGAACCGAGTATCACGGATCGTGTTGACGATTTACAGTAATTTCCCCATTCACCAACACCAGCCCCTAGGGATTGGGAAATTCATGATTTCAAGTACCGTGTTGGTGTTGTAATCATACGTTATTGCTGCTTGTCCCTCGCGGAGCAGCGGCACTCTTTGCTACGGCCACTCGTGACATGTTGGTGGTTGAACCCATTTCGCAGTCAAAACAACTTGGAATAATCAAAACCATATATTTTCCTTGGAAGAGTGATAATTTTCCTCTTGGATTCTTCAAATGATTATGCAATTCGAATCCAATAAGATGTATGGTTTGATGCCCCTTGTCTGCACATACGCGTAATTGCGCGATTCTAACATCACAAAAGACGCAACGAGCACAATCATCTTTAAATCAATTTTTTTTTTTTATGTATCACTGAAAAAATGACGAAAAACGGGCGAAAGGCATCTATTTTATGTATTTTTTACTCACATGCCTTGAAAATGCCACTTTCATGCAAAAAATCCCGAACTGCGTGTAAAGTGAATGAGTGTGCAGACAAGGGCACCTTCCTCTTTTTAGCGTCAAATTTACACTATCGCCTTTTCTTGTACAAAATCACATTGTTCTTGTTCGGATTTCGATGAGATTTTCGGCACAATTAGATCTACTCCCTAGGATATGAGGATTAAAATGAGGTCAGCCATTACTATAGTATTAGAGGAATACATAAAGGAAAGTTTGTCAATTTTAAGTGAAATATTAGGTGCGCAGACAAGGGTCCCCCATCATAGATTTATTAGAAATTCTGAGGGGAAATGATTTTATCGTTGAGATTTTTTGCTATAGACTAGATCTAGTATATGACGTCACTCTTCATCTGTGGAAGTATAGGCCAACGAATTGGTGTAGGCTATCAATCATATCATCGTACTCGGTGTCGAGCTATTGATAAGATGATCGGATCAGATCGGTATCGTCCCTCTAAACTGACCGTCGGTGTTGGAGCTTGGTTCAGCAGCCTTTCCGCGCTCTCAACACCAACACCAACACCGCACACCGAACTTGAAATCACCCAGTGATCACTCATGCAGCCATTGCCACCCTCTACAGCGTCTAGCGGTATCCGCGCAATGGCCAAGCCGATCGCGCGGCGGAGCAAGCGATCGGGATAACGCTCCACTCCAGCCAACCAGCGATTCTGCTTGATCGAGTCATAATTATTTCCCCGTCCTGTGGGACGTGGACCTCATGCTTTCCCTAAGACCCAACGTTGCATTGACAGAATAAGAAAGCAATTCAAATTAATGAAACTTACAAGCTCGCATCATGTCCTCAAAAAAAAGAGTTATTGTGAACGGCTCTAACGCAAAATCAGATTCATACTACGAGCTTACAGCTTGTCGTTGTCAAGTCGCCATGTTATCGTCGGGTTACATGGATAGCGCCCCCTTTCGCAGAGTCACGTCTACTGCAACTCATGATCTCTATGATAAAAGACTAAAGGTGTGATACCAACGTCTCAACTCATTTTTCCTTCTTGTGTTCACCCTTTACAAGTGCCCCTTTTTAATCCACGAAGCGCGAAATCCATTTTGGTAACTTGAGAAAAAAAAATGCATTTCTTTGTCCTGAGTTTGTACACGTGTTTCTGACGGAAAATTACAAAACACTATGAACTATTTCTTCTATATTTCTTGAAATCTTTGCTTCAAAATTTTATTCACATAATACTCCAGGCAGTTGAATAACACATTGACGTTAATAACTCAACTTTGATTTGAATATATAAATATATATATATATATATGTATATATATACATACATACATATATATATATATATATATATATATATATATATATATATATATATATATATATATATATATATATATATACATATATATATATATATATATATACATATATATATATATATATATACATATATATATATATATATACATATATATATATACATATATATATATATATATATATATTAAATGGATATATAGCGCTTTTTGGAAGCAAGCTCTTCATTTCTTAAGTTTGTGTTTAAAACTGTTGACGCGGGGAATCGCTGGGGGTGTGCGTAAAAAAAAGTTTTTGCGTGTCGTAAAAACCGTATTAGGGGAGTAGGCGTATCCTATTATCCTATTACAGGTCCAAAACTTTCGCGACAAGCAAAAAAAAAAAAAAAAAAAAAAAAAGTTGTACATTACATTTGCCATTTCGGCGTTCTTCTTTTTGGGGGCCCTTTTCTTTTTCAGGGGGGCGAGGTACTCAAAATCGTCAAAAACGGGGCTGAAAAACACAAATTTTAGTCAAGGGGGGCTCGGCCCCCCCCCCCCCCGGATCCGCGCCTGGTATTGTATGTTAGTTTTTCTTGTGGATTTATGAATAATATATCCGCAAAGATGGCGGAAAGATCATTTTTACATAATTTATAATTTGCCCAATTGAAAAAGACAGATATCATTAAGATTTTTTTTTTCTAAAAATTGAATACTATCCATGTATGCAATCTGAAGTGGGCATGAAAAACAACCTTTTTTCTGAAGCAATTGATGTTTAGTTGTGTTTGTATTGCACATGCAGTCCCCGGCCGGGATAATATTCCACGAGTATTATGGTAACAATAAGGTGTGATGTCAGTCTTAGGAGAAAGAATGTAGGTGGACGTGCCGTAGTCGAGGGGTTCAAAGGCGCTTGACTGGAGACGCGAGAATCGGGGGTTCGAGCCCTGGCACGGCACTTATGCCCTTGAGCAAGGCATTTTATATACAAATTAAAGGCATATTGTTACCAACGTGTGCATATGTGTTTTTTTTTTTAAAGGAGAAATAGTTTCAAGTTCATAATGCCGATGTTATACGACGTGAAATTGTTTTACATGGTTTTCAGGAAAATTTGCTTTCAATGATTAAGGATACCTAAAAATTCAGTTGTAAAAACCTGTTGGAGAACGGTGTTATGGAAAATATCAGAGAGACTTGAGAATCTATATTAAACAGCATATAATTTGGTTTTCTTCAAGTTCATTCAGATGTAGGACGTGCATGCAAACAAGTATGATTTTGTCAGGGGCGGCGTCAGAGGGCAAGATGACCCATAGGTGAGTTTATTTACGCTTTAAATGAAAAAAAAATGTCAAATTGACTCGGAAACGGAGTCAACTGGGAGTCCGACTCTATTCCGAGTTAAAGTGACTTGTTTTCCTATTACTTTGACTCGGAATTGAGTCGATTCTCAGCTAATGCCACACCATTCCGAGTCAAAGTAACTAGGAAAACGAGTCACTTTAACTCGGAATAGAGTTGACTCCCAGCTGACGCCGTTTCTGAGTCAATTTGACCGTGGAAATAAGAGTGTAGGTATATAGTTTCAGGAACAAACCCTCTCTTTTCACATACTTTTCTTTCTTCTTCCTCCTGTTTTTTCTTCTCTTTCTCCTAGTTTCTTTTTCTTTTTCTTTTTTTGATCACTTGAAAAATCATAGGGAGGCGGTCGCTCCCTGTAGCGCCGCACCCGGATTTTGTCAAGGACAAACCATATCTCACTGCAGAATAAATCTTTTATTTCGCTTCTTTCAATGATTTTTTAAAATCATTTTGTCAATTTTTAGTTTCCTGTCCTCAGCATGATTTTGTGGAGGAGGGACACAATTTGGGGGTCATGTGCCCTCAGCCCCCCCCCCCCCCCCCGTAGCTGCGCCCTGATGAGGAAGGAAGATGCATGCCCTTCCCCTCTCAATTGCTGGTTCTCATATTCCTATAACAGAACTAATGACCATGCTTGCCATCTTAATGCATGGGAGCATTTCTTTACAAATCGAAAAATTCCTCTGTAGCTCGATACAGCTAATCAACTTTCTTCTCGCCAACTCCACCCCCTCCCCCTTCTCTAGTTTTATTTTTAGTTTAGTTTCAGTTTGATTTATCTTCTCATTTTTCATAACAAAATACAAATGAAATACATAATTGTACAGTCGAGGGAGCGAAGCAAACGAGCGACAATTTTTGTCTATTTTTAACCGTACCATACACAATTTCTTGCGTATTTTACCCAGGAAATTTTGCAACTGACCACTGCAATCGAGCGGTTGAGAATTTCGAAGTTGTTACATTGATAAACGGTTTTTCATTCACTCCCTTCTAAAATTGGGAGTAGAATAACGAAAACCCTTGAGAAATAGGCCTTATCGAGGAATTTGGCAGGTCGACTGAAAGTTGAGATTCCCTGTAATGTTGAGTCACTCATGCTGTTTTATGCACTTTATCCTATATTTGAGATGGAGATAAAACTTCCATGATAACCTGCAGGCAAACGACAATTACATCTTTATACAAGTACATGTATTTCAAATGTTGAGCCCTTTAAAAACCTATTTAAGAACTATACGATGTACGGGGGGGGGGGGGCGAAATTACGAGATCCCGAAAGAAACTGCGAGGGAGCAGAGCGACCGAGCATTAGAATTTTTCGCATTCTAAGCCCTCAAAAACTGTATTTCTAGTGCAGTTACCCAGCCGATGGGGGGGGGGGGCGCATAAGTGAAAGTTAAGATTTCTTTTTGCTGAACCTCTGCAAATACCGTTTTATGCAACGACAAATACATCTTAATTTTTCAAATTTGGAACCCTTGAAAATAACTGTTTAAGAACTATATTGGGGTCTCACAATTACGAGATCCTGAAAGAAAATAATTATGTGAGGGAGCAAAGCGACCGAGCTTAAGATTTTTTTGCAATTTAAACCGTCAAAAACTGTATTTGTACTGCATTTACACTGCCGAT